>ML789529.1:31089-69827 GCA_009831015.1 Picea engelmannii | reverse complement strand
CATATGAGCTTCCACCTTCACGTGGTTGAACCTGTTCATTAGATAATAACCTATTCTCTAAACAAAGAGAATCTCATTAAGGTATGCGACCACTGAAGTTTTTTATACAGTATTTTACATAACTAAATATCTGTTTATTTGCTTATATATTATTTTCTCATATAAAGAATTTGTCTTTTATGATTCATGCAGGTCTTGGTGATGGAAATTCATCTCATGGAAAAATATTATCAAGTTGTATGGGATAATGGATCTGGTGAAAGGATAATGATAAGGTAAGGGTTTTGACATGTTTTTTAAAGTATAGAAATCAATGTAGAACTTATGGAGACATAGAAATGTAAAAATACAATTTTGATTATTGTTAATATATTCATAATTTATATGAAATTAATAGCATCAAATTAATGTATGATACCCCTATGTTTGTGGGATGCATATAGAGTCTATTCATTGTCCCACAAACAAGTAGGTCTTATACATCAATTTGGCGTCTCACTAGGTTGTGACCTATCAGTATAGTTTTGAGATATAAGTAATTTTATAAGTCAATGTGCAATAATATATAAACACATAAACATATTTTGATCAATTGTTGAAATATTGCACCTACAAATCTACTTTGGCATGTTTCTAGGACCATTTATCTCCCCATACATATTTAATTTTATGAGTAATTGAATTGATGAGTTTTTGTGATATACATTGGCTTAATTTTTATTTTATATGAATTTAAGCATGCTTGAGGTTTTGATCTAATGATTGGTACATAGTTTGTCTTTGGAATAATACTTTCATAATTATGATAGTGAATAATACTTCAGGCCATGGATATTATGAGAGACTTATGTTTATATACATTATCAGATTCAATATAACAAGCTAACTTGATGGATTTGATCATAATAGTTGGGACCTATATTCTAATTTAAATGTTGGGTTACATCATATAATCCATGAAAGTAAAGGCCCTATTAGCATCTAGATGTGCACCTTTGTTTTTTATGCACTAACTATTGCAAAATTTGTATATCCAAAGGTTTTTCTTCTATAACATTGCATGATAATGATGGGGTCCATTAAACCTTGATTTTGTCCAGTTTTATGTTCATTAAAAGTTTAAGCTCTCTATTGTTCCTTACTTCTAAATTAAATGGATATTTGTTGGACGATAAAGGAATCATCATATAATCTTTTTGTTGAGAGTGAAATGACGGTATAGGTATGCATTCTTAAGGTATTCATGCTCCTGTCAAACCCATATAGAACCCACGAGGATTATATTGAATATGGATGACCTAACCTATCTTTGTCAATAAGCCTAGCAAGTGTATCAGCTAGATAATTGTCTAAGGTTTGTGTCTATTAGATGGATGTAATTTTGTCATGTACGAGATAACTACTTGTCTGAGGTCTATACCTATTGGTTGGAACGAAGTTAGATGCATATCATTTACAAATCTAAGTCCCTTTTATATTACTAAGGCCTATTGTCATTCGTGAAGCCTAGTGTGCCAGCTACAGACCTACCATTGAAGGGAAACATTAAAATTTATATCTTATTTCTCCCTTTCATGTCATGAGTTTCTTATTGACTTGTTGGATAGACAAACCAAAAACAATATTTTGAAGCTCAAAAGGGTCACAAATTGGATCCTAAAAGGATCATCCAACAATCTCTTTCCATATGCCAAATCCTCAGTGCCAATCATATCAGATAAATATTTTTATCCCTAGAAACCCATAATGGATTTCACCCTTTTTAATATCCTAACTTCAAAAATCTTCCCACAAGCCCAACACCTTAAGATAAATTGTATTTCTTATATTTATTAGGTTCATATATATTAGAGGATTTCTCTCTTTATGTTTCCCCCAAATTCCTTAATCATCCCACATACCTAGCACTTAATTCTTCATTAGATTTTATATTATTTTTAGGTCCATTAAGTTAGGAGGATTTGGTTCTCTATGTGCCCTAGTACAAAATTCACCTATATACTTGACTCATGACATTATATTTATTCCATATACTTTTGGGTCCATCAAGATAGATGATGAAAGTAAGCATTGCAACTCCCCATGCTCTCATTCCCCAAATTTTCAAGAGTCCTTACACGTGGTTGAAGGGAATAAGATGTGGTTGTGTAAAAGGGAACATGTAAATGTTCCACATTGTAGGGAATTTTAGTTTCAACAAGAATCAAATCCTTCTATGGGTACCTATTACACAAGACAAATGGAGAATAAATGGAGGCTCTTTTATTGATTTGGTTTACTCATCATGATGCATTTGAATTGATATCCTTGGAGGACGTATTCATTGTCTTTGCAGGACCTTGTTTGGTGGACACATTTGGAAGAACAAGCCTAGCTTGGGATTCCTTGGGGCTTGAATCCCACAGGTTGGATACCAAGGCCCACACAATGAATGATGATGAAATGCCTTTGGAGGCCTAAGAGACACCTTGGAGGATCTCATCTATCCCCTACAATCCAAACAACTTACCTTTGGAGGCCAAAACGTCACTTTTGAGGGCTTGACATCACCCTAGGGATAGGGTTTGGTGGTGATTGAAGACACTTGGCCCTTGGAGGCCTAGCACACTCATTTCCAACTCAATGAATTGACCTCTTGGAAGGATATGTGTGGCAATAGAAATATAGAGTGGAGGAGTTAACTTGTTCAAGCTTTCTTTTAATTCAAGATTGCTCCCTTCATTTTATGCACCTTGATATAGAGTGGAGGAGTTAACTTGTTCTTTTCGAAATCTTTCTTTTGGTCTAAGAACCTATTGACCTGGAGTGGTACACTTCTTAAGTGTATAATCTTCAATTTGACCACCCCAAATTCATTCCACTATCAAGAGGGAAGAGGGGTGTTCCACAACAACCCTGGTTCAATCGAGAGGCCATTGCACATTAACAAAAAAATTGGTTTTCTATGGAATTTTTGTTGTTGTTGTGTCTATCAACTATAATATTTTTATATCCAATAGATAACCCATTTTTATAGTAAACCATGCTCAATAAAAGACTCACATTATTTTTAGCTCATCCACTCTTTTGATTGCTTACTAGATTCACAAGATTTGACTTGCAATTTTGGCTGAGATTATGTAAGAAAATTTCCTTTTCAACTTATGAGCATAAAACCCCAAGTCTAAGAATGGATCAACGAATATGTTAGCCTCTAAAAATATTCCCATGTCCAAAAAGAATTGACAAACTTCTTTAAAGATAACTATGCTTTTTACCATGCATTTTAGAAGTGTTATTTATTGATAATCATGTATTGTTTTCCCTTGAGAAAGAATGTACTGCACATTCATCCATGTTGCATGGGGTTGATCATGTACATACCTTCCAATTACCATAAGAACAATTAGTAACCCTTTGCATTCTACTATTGCCTATAATGGAATTGTTTCTAATTTGTAGCATTTGATTTAATGAAGGAACAAGTAATTCTTTGACTGTGTTTTAATTTGATGTTTTTGTAATGGATTTATTCTTAAATGCACAAAATAATAAAATGGTCATAACATTTGGCTCTCTAAAAAATGATAAGACAAAGTAGCTCTTTGTTGTAGTTGTGTATGTTGATGCAGGAGCATCTACGACTTTATCAAGTGAGCCAGCGCGTGGAGCAAAGAACAGCTGGACACCGTCAGCATTCAAATTTTGAAACATTGTAAATATGGCTGTGCCAAACATAAATACGTGATGTGATGAAGCGCACTTAGGCAATGTAACAGGCCTTGAGCGGATAAGCTCTCACCCTTAGGTAGCTGAGGCATTTATGTAGATTTAATGCAAGTAGATAAACAAAATTAACTGTAGATTAGACAGTTTTGCTTTAGAGAGGGAAAACGGAATATAGGCACCCTCCGTTGTATTTGTTGAAAACATTATTCACATTGTAGATCATTGAGCATTAGCATTGGGAGCAAGAAGAAGAGCAGAGCAAAGAGTTGTGAAGAACTCCATGTACAGACATTGAATTAATAGTAAAGCTTCTATTCAATTCCATGGATGTGTTTGATACCTTTGTGTTATTGATGTTATGCTTTTGCTTGCTTTCTTCCTTTTATGCCTATCTTTTATATGCTGCATATGTGATTGCGTATCAGGTTCGTAACCTGAGAGAATGAGTTCAAATTGTTTCTCTACCTAAGCCAGGAGATTCCTGCATTGAGTGCAGTTGAATACCTCCGCATAGAGTGCGTTGAGGAGGCTAAGCAGTTGAACTTTTGTTCTCTTTTGCCCAGAGTCATTTTGGGTTATTCGAGTCGTGTAGGTGAATGCAGGTCGGATTGGAGTCTCAGAAGCAAGGTTGAGAACAGAGAGGTCAGATTTGCTGTGGCGGTGAAAGCGCAGAGTCCGGGAAGACTTCAACACTTTGGAAGTTGTTGAAGGTGGAGCATAGGTATTGTGCTCGAAGTCTCTGAAGGAGTCAGAAAGATTTCAGCTCAGGAGGGACAACACCTTTGTTTCAGATGCACAGTACAAAGGTGGTGGAGCGAAGAACTCTTCAAGAGGAAGAGAATCGACGACTTGAACTTCTGAGGAAGAATTAACCTTCAAGCGCAGAAGAACCCACCTGCCATCGAGCATCGGCATATCGGGGTGGCGAGTGCAAAGATTACATGCACGTCAAAATCGCGATTCGCGATTTCCCGATTCAGTGGGGGCCGTCGATCCTCGGAGGGACAGGTGGCACGAATCCGGAGCATCGGGGTTTCGACATTCGGGGTTTCCAGCAGCAGGGAAACTTTGCATCGTGGATCCGCGATCCGTGAAGTCCCGAGGTGACGTGGCATCGTGGGCCCCGGGAGTGAGTGGAGTCCAGGTGGCATTTAAGCGGGGATCGGCGCATCAGTCCTCATGGTTTTGAAACATAAGAGTTGGGCATCGCGAGTAGCGATATCCCAAGCTATTGACTGTTGACTATCGGGGCTCGGGTTTCGGAGGTTTAGATTGCACGAGGTGCACACAAGGTTCGCGAGTCCGCGAAACCCGATTTCCTGAAATCCGACAGGGAGATCGTCGGGAAGAACACTGTGGGTAGTGGACTCCCGAGGGAGCAGGAAGAGTTGTTAACTCTTCGGGCCATGTTGTTGAAGGTCCTGGAGGGCGACCATGCCGCTGAGGGTACGGTGTGCGTTAGAGTGGTATCAGAGCACTCGACACCTACTTTGATTATGAAGACATCGAAGAGGACAAGAAGGTAAGGCATGCAGTCACGAAGATGAAGGGACATGCAGCCTTATGGTGGGACGAGCTGCAGGAAGACAGACGTTCCAAAGGAAAACAAAAGATCAAGAACTGGGATCGGATGATCGCCAAGATGAAGGCGAAGTTCATTCTGAGGGACTACCAGATCACTCTGTTCAGGAACATGCAGAACCTGAGACAGAAGTTGATGACGGTGAAGGAGTACACCGAGGAGTTCTACAGGCTCAACATTCGAGCTGGTCATCGGGAGAGTGATGACGAAAAGGTGGCGAGATATCTGAATGGTCTCAGGTATGACATTCAGGATGAGTTAAGCATGGTTACCATTCGCACAGTTGAGGATGCGTACCAAATGGCTTTGAAAGCCGAAGAAAAGCTGATCCGCACGCAGGGACAACGAGGACGAGGTAGAAGCCAGCCTAGAGGCAAAGCGATTGCCCAAAAAGACTTCCAAAAGCCCAAGGAGGATTGAAAAAAACCTCAAGGAAAAGCTGAAAGAGGTGGAACCTCACAGCAGAGGCAGCAAAATTTTGAGCCGAGGAGACAGCAGCCAGATCAACAAGGAGATTACGCTGATGCCAACACTTTTCCTTGTACCCGAGGTAGAGGAAGGGGCCGAGGAGGAATTATCACATGTTTTACGTGTGGAAAAGACGGTCACAAAGCCGTTGACTGTCCAGACAGGAAGGGGGACAGAAGTGAAACTCACGTTGCTGAGGCGCAGAGGCGTGACGTGGAGGATGAAGACACTGGAAGTGGGAAGTCACTGACAGTGCATAAGGTTCTTTTGAAACCGGAGAAAGAGGTGGACACAGCTCAGAGATGCCGACTGTTCAGAACGACTTGCAAGACCCAGGGCTGGAAATGCAAGGTCATAGTGGACAGCGGGAGCACCGACAATCTCGTTTCGACCGATATGGTGGAGAAACTGGAACTGAAAACGAGCAAACACCCGAGTCCATACAAAGTGACGTGGCTGCAGAAAGGACACCAGGTATGTGTTACAAAGCAATGCTTGGTTAATTTTAAAATGGGTGACTATAGGGATGAAATCCTGTGTGATGTCATTCCCATGGATGTCTGTCATGTATTATTGGGAAGACCATGGCAGTTTGACAGAAATGTGGTTCATGACGGGAGGATGAACACATACACCTTGGAGAAGGATGGAAAAACACATACATTGCTCCCGGGGAAGGATAAGGAAGTGAAACCAGAAGTAGCTAGCACGATACTTCTCATGAGTGGGAAAGAGATTCTCACAGAGCTAGAGAAGGATAAAGATCCACAATTCTTTGTTGTCAGGAAGCCGAGAATTGTCCTGACAAGCACGAGAGTGGATGACTTACCGGACGAGATTCAACAACTGCTGGAAGAGTTCGCTGATATCATCGTGGACGAACTACCTCGTTCGTTGCCACCGATGAGGAGTGTGAGTCATCACATTGACCTCATACCCGGAGAAAGCCTACCTAACAAGGCAGCATACAGGTTGACACCTCAAGAGAATGAGGAAGTCAAAAGGCAGGTACAGGATCTGCAGGACAAGGGGCTAGTGAGAGAGAGTCTTAGTCCGTGTGCTGTTCCGACAGTACTGAGTCCGAAAAAGGATGGAGGCTGGAGGATGTGTACAGACTCCAGGGAGATAAACAAGATCACCATCAGGTATAGGTTCCCATTGCCGAGAATGGACGACTTGATGGATTGCCTGAGCGGGGAAAATTACTTTTCCAAGATAGATCTCAAGAGCGGATATCATCAGATCCGGATGAGAGAGGGAGATGAGTGGAAAACAACATTCAAGACAAACGAGGGTTTGTACGAATGGCTGTTCATGCCGTTTGGGTTGACAAACACGCCAAGCACTTTTATGAGACTGATGAATGAAGTCCTGCGGGAATTCATTGGCAAATTTGTGGCGGTGTACCTGGATGATATACTGATTTTCAGTAAAACCAGGGCTGAGCATTTAAAACATTTGGCCATTGTGATGAGAAGGCTACAATAGGAGAAACTGTTGATAAATTTGAAGAAGTGCTCATTTATGCAGACATAACTCATTTATTTGGGTTTTGTAATTTCGGCTAATGAATTGAAGATGGATCCTGAGAAGGTGAACGTAATCAGGAATTGGCCATCGCCGAGAAATGTTTTTGAGGTCAGGAGCTTTCATGGTTTGGCAAGCTTCTACAGGAAATTCATTCGGAATTTCAGTGGAATCAGTGCTGCAATGATGGACACTGTGAAAAAGTGGCATAAGATTTTTCAGTGGACAGCCGAGGCTGAAAGGAGCTTCAATTTGTTGAAGCAAAAGATAACCGAGCAGCCAGTGTTAGTGCTGCCTGATTTTCAGAAGACCTTCCAGGTGAAGTGTGACACCAGTGGATATGCTGTTGGAGGGGTCTTAAGTCGGGATGACCGACCTGTTGCATATTACAACGAAAATCTAGATGATGCAAAGTTGAAGTACTCCACGTACGATAAATAATTCTATGCCATCGTCCAGGCATTGAAGAAGTGGAGGCATTATCTCATACCCAAGGAGTTCGTGTTGTACAGCGATAATCACGCATTGCAATTTGTGAGTCAGCAGGAGAAGCTGAAGCAAAAGCATGCGAAGTGGGTAGAGTACATGCAGAATTTCACCTTTGTCATAAAGCACATTTCAGGGACTGCGAACAAGGTAGCTGATGCCTTGAGCAGGAAATGCTTGTTGCTGCAGGAGTTTAGGGTCAATACTTTGGGTTTTGAAAACCTGAAGGATATGTATGTAGGTGATGTTGATTTCGGTGAAGCATATGAGGCAGCTGAGAACCCAGTTCTCAGGGATAGGAGTCCGTGGATTGACTACCTAATCCAGGATGGATTGCTTTTCAAAGGCAATCAATTGTGCATTCCAGATTGCTCTATGAGAGAGAATTTGGTACGAGAAAAACACAGCGGAGGCTTAGCAGGTCATTTCGGACATGATAAAACATTCGCCAAGCTGAGCGAATCCTATTTTTGGCCGGGCATGCGTGCAGATGTTAAACGATTCGTTGACAGGTGCCGAATTTGTCAACAGGCGAAGGGCCAAAAGCAGAACACAGGGTTATATCAGCCGTTACCCATACCTGAGAGGCCATGGGAGGCAATCAACATGGACTTTGTGTTGGGTTTTCCGAGAACTCAGCGAGGAGTTGATTCCATCTTTGTTGTGGTGGACAGATGGCACATTTCATTCCGTGTCATAAGACCAGCGATGCAACCCACATCGCGAACTTGTTTTTCAAAGAGATCATGCGATTGCATGGATTGTCGAGGAGCATAGTCTCAGATCGAGATACAAAGTTCATAGGTCATTTATGGAGGACGCTATGGAAGAAGCTGGGGACTGACTTAGCATTTAGTTATGCTTACCATCCGCAGACAGATGGGCAGACGGAAGTGGTCAACAGGAGCTTGGGGGATCTATTAAGAAGCCTGGTGACGGAGCATCACAGTAGTTGGGATCAGATCCTACCACAGGCAGAGTTTGCGTACAACGATTCTGTGAATCGGAGTACAGGTAAGAGCCCATTTCAAATTTTGTATGGGACATAGCCGAGAGGAGTGTCTGAGCTCAGGGAGCCAGAACAGGCTGAGACTAGCAGCGCGAGGGCTGAAGAATTTGCTGAAGTTATGCAAGAACTTCACACAGAGGTGAAGCAGCGACTGCAGAAGACGAATCAAGAGTATAAGCGCAGAGCCGACCAGACGAAACGACAACTTCAGTTTGAAGTTGGTGACATGGTTCTGGCACACCTGAGGAAGGAAAGGTTCCCGAGGGGAACGTACAACAAGCTCAAGATGAAAAATATCGGGCCGTGCCGAATCCTGAGGAAATTCGGGGAAAATGCATATGAGCTTGAGTTGCCGGAAGGCATCGGGATATCTCCGATTTTCAACATTTCGGATTTATACCCCTACAGGGATGAAAAGGCAGGAACTGAGGAACCAGTGGTCCAGTGGTAGAAACAATTACCAGTTGCACAAAAACCGAGGATGGAGTGCATACTGGATAAACGAACAGGGAAGAAGACCAGGAGAAAGCAGTATTTTGAATACCTGGTGAAATGGAAAGATCACCCAGTGGAGGATGCCAGCTGGGAGACCGAAGCAGTGATTTTGAAACATGGGCAGACTATACAGGAGCTCATGAGTAGGAGCCCATGAAATATTTTGAGCTGAGGAGTATGATGCAGGAGCATCTACGACTTTATCAAGTGAGCCAGCGCGTGGAGCAAAGAACAGCTGGACACCGTCAGCATTCAAATTTTGAAACATTGTAAATATGGCTGCGCCAAACATAAATACGTGATGTGATGAAGTGCACTTAGGCAATGTAACGGGCCTTGAGTGGATAAGCTCTCGCCCTTAGGTAGCTGAGGAATTTATGTAGATTTAATGCAAGTAGATAAACAAAATTAACAGTAGATTAGACAGTTTTGCTTTAGAGAGGGAAAACGGAATATAGGCACCCTCCGTTGTATTTGTTGAAAACATTATTCACATTGTAGATCATTGAGCATTAGCATTGGGAGCAATAAGAAGAGCAGAGCAGAGAGTTGTGAAGAACTCCATGTACAGACATTGAATTAATAGTAAAGCTTCTATTCAATTCCATGGATGTGTTTGATACCTTTGTGTTATTGATGTTATGCTTTTGCTTGCTTGCTTCCTTTTATGCCTATCTTTTATATGCTGCATATGTGATTGCGTATCAGGTTCATAACCTGAGAGAATGAGTTCAAATTGTTTCTCTGCCTAAGCCAGGAGATTCCTGCATCGAGTGCAGTTGAATACCTCCGCATAGAGTGCGTTGAGGAGGCTAAGCAGTTGAACTTTTGTTCTCTTTTGCCCAGAGTCGTTTTGGGTTATTCGAGCCATGTAGGTGAGTGCAGGTCGGATTGGAGTCTCAGAAGCAAGGCTGAGAACAGAGAGGCCGGAGTTGTTGTGGCGGTGAAAGCGCAGAGTCCGGGAAGACTTCAACACTTTGGAAGTTTTTGAAGGTGAAGCATAAGTATTGTGCTCGAAGTCTCTGAAGGAGTCGGAAAGATTTCAGCTCAAGAGGGACAACACCTTTGTTTCAGTTGCACAGTACAAAGGTGGCGGAGCGAAGAACTCTTCAAGAGGAAGAGAATCGACGACTTGAACTTCTGAGGAAGAATTAACCTTCAAGCGCAGAAGAACCCACCTGCCATCGAGCATCGACATATCAGGGTGGCGAGTGCAAAGATTACATGCACGTCGAAATTGCGATTCGCGATTTCCCGATTCAGTGGGGGCCGTCGATCCTCGGAGGGATAGGTGGCACGAATCCGGAGCATCGGGGTTTCGGCATTCGGGGTTTCCAGCAGCAGGGAAACTTTGCATCGTGGATCCACGATCTGCGAAGTCCCGAGGTGACGTGGCATCGTGGGCCCCGGGAGTGAGTGGAGTCCAGGTGGCGTTTAAGCGGGGATCGGTGCATCGGTCCTCGGGGTTTTGAAACATAAGAGTTGGGCATCGCGAGTAGCGATATCCTGAGCTGTTGACCATTGACTATCGGGGCTCGGGTTTCGGAGGTTTAGATTGCACGAGGTGTACACAAGGTTCGCGAGTCCGCGAAACCCGATTTCCCGAAATCCAACAGGGAGATCGCCGAGAAGAACACTGTGGGTAGTGGACTCCCGAGGGAGCAGGAAGAGTTGTTAACTCTTCGGGCCGTGTTGTTGAAGGTCCTGGAGGGCGACCGTGCCGCTGAGGGTACGGTGTGCGTCATATGTGCATCTTCATTGTCATGAAAATTAGGTCTATGTCATCCAATCTTGTCCCACAATGTCTCCAAAAACCACTTGAGCAAGGAGAACATGTTATTAACCTCTTGCTACTGGTGATAAAGTTTGAAAATAATTGAATATCTAATTAACTTAATTTGCAGATTGTCTTTATTTTTTTTTTGAGTTTCAACAAGTAATGAAAATTGTCAAAAACAATGATAGTATTCATGTCCAAAAATATATTATGGCTCTACAACATCGGATAATTAAGTCATAAGTTCCATATGCCTTTTAATTAAGTCATAAGTGCCATATGCCTTCTCACACTTTCCTAGGTTTATTGGCTTCTCAATGTCATGCTTCCCTAAGTCTATCTCCCTTCAAGGTTCCTTCACTTTGCATTGTTTATAGTACGTTGTAACACGCGTTTTAGGAAAGACAAGCATTGATGACCTTACAGTGACACATTGTATCCATCCATTTTTGTAAGTAAAATTACTCAAGAGACTTCTAATTGTGCTTCAACTTAACAAATCAATCATTCAAATGTCATTGTGTGTCACTAGATAGAAGTATCATGCTACTTCATCAAGCTTTCTTAAACTTGTTTCCTATATGAAGATGGTTTTAATAACTTTTAATGGTTTTAAATTTAGATATAGGTGCATTGTACTTTTCATATTTATTCCCTTGTCTTATTACTACATTAGATATAGGGGATAAAATTTACATATAGGGGAAAACTATCATTTTTTTTTTAACCTACAGAAGGTGTGGCAATAGCAACAATAGTTCGTCGCAAGTATGGCATATGCGTCGCAATGTATTGATAGGTTTTTTTACTCTGCCACACTTTTTCATTGCTATTGCGATGATATTTCATCGCTACTTGCTACAATTTTTCGTTGCATGAATGGCATCTATGTTGCAAGCCAGTTGTGGGGTTTTTACTCTAGCACGCTTTGTTGTCGCTATTTTCACGCTTATTCATCACTATTGCCACAATTTTTTCATCGGAACAAGGTATGCATCTTTTTAGGATGGTGAAACATGACGGTCTTATTTCATCACTGTTTCCATGAATAATGAATGTGTGGATATAGCGATGAAAACATTGCCACAAAAAAAACTGTTTTCCTTCGTGGAAAGTGCGACAGATGTGTGTGGCAATAACAATGAAAAACCGTGGAAAATTTGGTCATATGTAGTACTGAGTTTAATTATTCGTGTCTTGTTATTGAATATTTGAGCACACCAGGATACGAGTTCCTTGCAGTCGAAAACAATAGCTACATAACCGACATTGACAAGCTCTATGATCTAGAGTTTGTTTGTTTTCATTTCTTCAATTGTCTTGCTCAAGAACCATCTGTAGGAGGTAGACTAGTGGAAATCCTTGTTGTATTTAGCAAGTGAATTGAAAATATTACCACGAAATGGCTTGGTTCTCTTTCTATTTTCCATATGAATGTTTTTTAGATCGACCTAGCATACATGGGGATTACAAATAATAGATCACCAATGCCAATTTGATTTAAAGCTAAGTTCATTCCATGTATTTAGTACGATGTCCTTTCCACACATATGAACTATTTTTGGAACATGCGTAATCATAATTAGAAACCACTAAGTAATGCATAGAAAAGTGTGACATTTGCTTTGCATTATCCATGATTTCCATGCTCTCTTCATAAGTTGGTGAAAATCAACTTGTCATAAAATCTTCCATTTTACTGCAAGTTACACCGATTTCCAGAATCGATGCTGGAAATGTATCAGATGTATAAAGGATTTTAATTATAGAAAATATTCATGTTCCATATGCGAAGATAATATAGTAGAAAAATAATCTGTTCAAGGTAAAAAATGGCTAACTAAAGAGGCGTTTAGTAGCGAGATTTTTGGGATGTTCCTACATGTTCAATTAGTACATGGTTTGGATTGTAGTTTTCTACAACTTCGATATTAGTTATAAATTTACAGTCATTGTCACCTGACAATTTATACAAAGTTAATGTTCATGTTAATGTTGTCGCTATTGTCACGCTTATTCGTCACTATTGCCACAATTGTTTCATCGGAACAAAGTATGCATCTTTTTAGGATGGTGACACGTGGCGGTCTTATTTCATCGTTGTTTCCACGAATAATGAATGCGTGGATATAGCGATGAAAAAAGTTCCACAAAAAAAAATGTTTTCCTTCATGGAAAGTGCGATAGATATGTGTGGAAATAACAATGAAAAACCGTGGCAAATTTGGTCATATTTAGTACTGAGTTTAATTATTCCTGTCCCATTATCGAATATTTGAGCACATTAGGATACGAGTTCCTTGCATTCGAAAACAATAGATACAAAACCGACATTGACAAGCTCTATGATCTAGAGTTTGTTTGTTTTCATTTCTTTAGTAGTCTTGCTCAAGAACCATCTGTAGGAGGTAGACTAGTGGAAATCCTTGTTGTCGTTAGTAAGTGAATTGAAAATATTACCACAAAATGGCTTGGTTCTCTTTCTATTTTCCATATGAATGTTTTTTAGATCGACCTAGAATACATGGAGATTACAAATAATAGATCAGCAATGCCAATTTGATTTAAAGCTAAGTTCATTCCATGTATTTAGTATGATGTCCTTTCCACACATATGTCCTTTCGATTTTACTGCAAGTTACATCGATTTCTAGAATGAATGCTGGAAATGTATCAGATGTATAAATGATTTTAATTACAGAAAATATGCATGTGCCATATGCGAAGATAATATAGTAGAAAAAGAATCTGTTCAAGGTTGAAAATGGCTAACTAAAGAGGCGTTTAGTAGCCATCTTTTTGGGATGTTCCTACATGTTCAATTAGTACATGGTTTGGATTGTAGTTGTCTACAACTTCAATATTAGCTATAAATTTATAGTCCTTGTCCCTTGATAATTTATACAAAGTTAATGTTCATGTCATACTCTTTAACTCTAGTAACTAAGTGTGTCTATCGCCCCTATGTGGACTGTATCTGCTATACATGTGTTTCTTTAAATGTACTTTGAAATAGATGAATGTTATAAATAGTATATTGTGAAGGTCACATTTATTGAAAGGCCAACTACATACGGCATATTTAGTAACATGGGATGTTTACAGGTTACTTGGCTACCACTACACGAAATGAATAATACAAGGCATTGTACAACTCATAGAAATACACGACATTTACTTCACACAATTGCTTAATAACCTTTGTTTTTTCATGGATCTGACCAAATCTAACTGCCGTAAATCACTTGGTTACCATGTGAATCAAATTACTTGTCAATATCTATGGTTCCAAATGGACATTTACTTCGCAAAATTTCTTAATTGCCTCCATATTTTTGCAAATCCGACCAAATCTACGTTCCATAAATGAATTGAGTGTCAAACAAATTAGGTTCTCAGAATTCACGGTTCTGAATTATTGCGAATGAGATAGTGAGGCATCCCTGGACTGGGTGAAACATTGTTTCCTTCTAATTGTGATGCCTCTTCAAATACTATATGAATTTTTTCTAGCAATGCACTGCGTTTTAGAAATCGTGTTATCAAAAATCATTTTCAATGTAGTGATTATTGACGAATTCTATAGTCGTATACACATTGCATGATTAATGATGTATTCTACAAATATACATTGGATTGTTGATATTTGCAGTTTCAATATTGGCTATTGATTTAGGTTGTTGGTCGTTAACAATGTGGAAAAAGTAGATGTCCATGTCATATTGTTCAAATTTGGAAACAAACTATACCTATGGATCAGGGTTGGAATTTAAAATTCGTCTAGCCCATCAAATTTGACATTTTATACAATTCATATTCCCATTTTGACACATTCAAGGAAGAATGTTGACGATTTCTTAGAATTTTTTATCGTACTTGATATGAAAATTTCCCGTCAAATTCCAGCCCCACTAGGATATGTGATGGATACCCTATGTAGAGAAAACTGGTGGTTTCTTTTATTATTTTATATACTTGTCCTTTCTTCGATCTACTTTTCTATACCTGAAACATGCGAACAATACGTTATGGAAGTCCAACTAGTTTATGCCAAACTTGAAATTCACTTGACACTACCTATGAATAACCTCTTTCACATCGCAAATCAAACAAATCAAGTTGGAAGAAATCACTTTGTTACTGAGAAAATTAGGTACATTGCGAAAAAGAGGCACACACAACAATTGCAAATGAAAAGTGCCTCAACCAAACATTTGTGGCTTTTTTACATAGTTCAACTTTGTTCCCAACCATGAATTTTTTTGGTTTGTGTTTTGATTGGCCCTTAAAAATAATCCTATGCTCGAAGGCACAAGAGATAATTATTTTTCGTTAATTTATTATATAAATTACTATTAATATTAATAAAGTTATGCTGGAAACCACAAGTTATCGTTATCCGTCATTTGAGAATTTTAATAATATAATAACTATATAACTGAATGAAGAATACCGTTATGCTAATCACATAATATGATTACCTATTAATTAATTAATAATAATAATAATAATAATTATTAATAATGTTATGTTGGTAGTGACAAGATATATTTATGTGTCATTTGAGAATTTCAATAAATATAATAATTATATAACTAAACCAAGAATACTGTTATGCTAGTCACATAATATGATTACCTATATTTCTATTTAACGTTATCCTAGGTATTATATATATTTAAATTGTTTTCATTAATATAGATAATAAAAAAGCATAAAATAAAGATAAAATACCAACTATAATAATAAAACAAGATCTTATTATGGTGCTTACAACGAAAATTTAATTATATAGTTGTAACCGATAGTTGGAACGAGTGCATGTACGAGAATTTAATAAGCAATTTAGTTATGTAGTTGTAGCGGATGGTTGGAACACATACATGTACATGTGTGGAACAGGTGCATGTGGGACTCTGGAAGTTTCAATGTACTTGTCCCAGATAGCCGTGTTGTATTTACTAAGTGTTTGTTGTGATGAAGATGTATAATTAAGGTTCATTAAATTAATAATTAACTTTTTATTAAATTAATAAATAATTATTAATATTTTTAATTATCTGTATAAGATTTAATTATCTATATAAGACTATGTAAACAAGTTTTGAGAATTGTTTTTATACCAACTAACAAACATCATTATCAAATACTATGTTATAATCCTTAGCGACAATTTCTATCATTTACAATAATTTCAATCACGTACAAAAATTACTACATCACCTTTTATGTGTTTTATTTACCAAGTTTTTTCTATGCGGGAATATACTTGTGCAGAGGTGTGGAAGCTATATATGTCCCGACTATACATCTCTACCGGAGATGTATATTTATCTTTTATTAAATTTATAATTAACTTTTATTTTTAACATGTAAAAATTATTTTGTTAACAATATCAATATGCATAATAATACTGTGTTATCCATAACATTGGTAACTATTAGAATGAGTATTAGCTTCACAATGATATACCTGTGCATAAGTATATAATCTATATATGTTTGGAGAATATGTTTGTGCTGAGGAGATATAATCAAATTTCTTCACAGGTACTGTCAAATATTTTTTATTAGATTAACAAATAACTATTAATCTGTTAATTATTTGTATAACACTATATATATATATATATATATATATATATATATATATATATATATATTTAAGATCTATGTGAACTATATGACTGTGAAAAATATACACATAGGCTAAAGGCAGAGACATTGAAACAACAATGATCCTCTCATAGTTTTGAAAATGATTAAGTAAAAAGGATTTTGACTAAGTAATTCTAAAGAGATATTGGGTTGAAAAAAGAATTTGACACAAGATTTGCATCTAGACTTTTTCATTGCAATTTATTACCTACTTTCCATTCTTTATTTCCAAATCGCAGCAAACCACACTACCATAAATTCTTTGGTTATAGTGCAAATTACCTTGCTCGTGAGAATATTTGTTGTGAAACTATTAAAGCTTGTCATATTTGAGAATATTCTTGCATATAAAAATGTTAATTCATATATGTTGTCTATTACTTAAATGGGGTTGAGAAAATTTTTCCAGTCGCGGAAAACACCCTTCAAATTGGAACATGGTCTACATTTGGTCCATAGAAAAACTATTAAAATAAAATGATATGAATAATATTGAAATAAATATAAGCAATATCTCGTTAAACTTGATCAAGAGAGCTAAAAAAATGAGGCAAAGAATGAGAAATATTGAGGAATGAGCTCCATGTATATTTCATTGGCGATAATGTTTTTCCCATAGTTAATCTGCTTTTTCTGCTTTATAACTATTATACTAAGTGTTTGTTGGTTGGATATTTGACTTCTTACTTCTTCTAGGGTTGACCCAGGTTTAGATATGAACATGTTTCCTACAAAACCCTCTAAAACTATCGACCCTCCTGGTAAACTAGAAGGCAACGCTGTGCACAATGAAGTATCACCTGAGAAAACTCTATGGGTGACTGCAATACCCAGGTGTTTTCAGTCTAGGAATGAGTGGGGATCTGGGAGTGTATTCTATCTGTTTTTATGCATTAAACTTGTCATTGATTCCAATATTTATAAGATTCATTCATCTTTTAGCCTTATGCATGCATGCTAATACATCTAGTTATTCATTTATTCACAAACTAAGCATTGATAGAAAGTAAACATTCAAGAACCATTACATAGAACATAAGTTTTACCATGTTTCACCCCCTCCTCCTAGGCTACTTCCACAAAGATTTGGATTCTCTGCTCTTTTATTTAGTTTGCTGCAAAATCTGGCGCTGTGCGCATTACATCTTTAATCATACAATCATGATGAGGTTAAAGAACCTCCGTGAGGTGGATTAGATAACACTAGGCTCCTTATCCTGTGACCTAACCCTCGAAATATAGCTTATTTGACTCTACTACACTTCAACAAATTTCAACAACAATTATCAACAATCTTTAGCCACTTAACCAACCTCTAACCTAGACCTCCCAGGTTATTATTTATACTATTTTTCAGGATTATAGCCGTTACAATACTTATCAAAAACCCTAACCCTAACATGGTTAGGCTTGCCTACCTTCATGCCACGTTGTTTTTTCTCTTGCGTGCTTCTTTCCCTTCTTTTTCTGCATGCTTCTTTCTTGCCAGTTGTTGTGCACACTCCAAAATTAGGTCTTTCCAAAAATAGATATTTTCTCTAAAAGTAGGCATGTGCCCAAAATAACCTTCCTTCTCAAAATAGGCATGCACCCAATAGGCCCCCAACATAGACATGTGGCTTGTCCCAAACCACTTAGGTAGTGCGTGCTCCTTGTACTGTCGTGTCCAAACTGTGGAATTTTTCTACTAGTTCCTTTCCTTTTTCCCTAATCTGTGAAACATTTCTTGTTAGCATCTCCACAGACTACATTTTTATATCCTCCTGCATCAATGTTGTGCCCTCTTTCTATGCTTGTGCCATACTTTTTTTTATCTTTCTCCAACTGTGCAATCATCTATGTTGCTTGTTCTTGGAGGGGTTCCAATTCATCCTGTCGTTCTTTCTTCTTTGTCTACGCTATTTTCAAATCTATTTGCGAAGTCTTCTTTTCTTGACTGCCCTTCAAGTGCTCTGTGATGCTTATTGTTTTCTGCCATTGCTTTATCTCTTGTATGGCATCATTGATTCTCTCCTCTTCTTGTTCCCACTGTTGGACCTTCTCGTCTTCTTCCTGGATATTCCATATCTACATAGCACTGTCAAACAAATATTCTATTTCCCTTGCTTCTTTCTCCATCTCAGCTATATGGAGTGCACATTGTTGTTCTCTCTATTCTCGGACCTCTGGAGGAGTCATAGGATTGAGCCTTTCTTTGAGCTCCTCAATTTTCTACTTGTATATGTCAATTGATTGTGAGATTATTTTGATCTTCTCCTTTTCACTCATGTTAGGTGCTTGCATGCTGTCTGTGATGCGATCATAAACTGATGTTAATCTTCATTCTAGTTTATATGCGTGTCGTTTCGCGTCCTCTTTCTCCGAATTTAGTTGGTCACATGTGAATTGTAGCATTTTGATGACTCATCTACCCACCTCCAAGTTGGTTGCATTTGCTCAGGCCCTAGATTGCACTTCTTGCATTACACTGACCTGGATTTCATACAGTGCCTTGGTGGGTATTTGTGCCATGACAACTTCAAATTGATCCAAGTCCCCCATGGATTTCTGCACAATATCCTAATACATTCTAATCACTGGGCACATGAATTTAAATGTCTCCCTACCTTAGACTACGAACTGCACTATCTCCTCTCCTTTCTACGCAAGGGGTCGCTGTGTCTTTTCCTGTTGTTCCCTTATGGCATGTGGTCCTGCTGGACTCCATAATTGTTGGATATTTTCATGGAATTCTATGACCTTGGCCATGATCTCTTCTCATTGTGCCTCTACAATGCAGACCACTTCCTCCCCCCTATCTTGGACCTTGTTTGTGACTAACTCCACATTATCTTTTGTCAGGGTGATGACTGGGTCTTCCATGACATACTTTATTTTCTTGCGCACCTCTTTTTCCTTTGCTGTATTCCTTATTGTCTGTGAGGGTTGCACCCCACTTGTTATACCCTTGACCCTCTCTTCTCCAGTTTTTGGAGTATCTCCATTTCTCGTTTGTGGTTGGCTTCCTATCCTTGTTGTTGTTTTCCTTCGACGTTTCGGTACTGCGCTACTTCCGGTTGGACGATTCCGCGCTGTAGTGTTTCTCGTATTATCGACTGGGTTGTTTGTTCTTGCTGAGGAACCTGCTTCAACCTTGTCCTTAGGCCTGGAGGATTGCATCATGACTGGCCTTGTTGCTAGTTTTTATACTGGAAGATGCCACTGTGCAGGCCAGTCTTTGACTATATAGTCCACCTCTTCCTTGGAGATGCAATACTGCATTTCTAGCCATACCTTCTTTGAATCCCTTGCGGCCTGGATCCACATGTGGTGTTGGGATGCCTTGAGCTTGGCTATCCCTTCTTACTCCTTGATCAACTCCAGAGGTATGAGACATACATTAGATGTGTGTTGTTGTATCTCTTCCAACAAAATTGTAAAAACTCTTTTGTTTGCTTGTTGCATTTTGTTATCCTTGGCATGCTAGAGGGACTCATATTTGGCCGTATAACATTTCCACTTCCTATCCAAGAACACTGATAATTTTGTCTCCTACCATCCTACCAACTCTATTAGAATGATCAATGAGGAGTAATGGAACTTAGTTCCATTGTCCTGCACATCTCTACAGTCTACCAAAAACTGGTTTAGCAGGTATGGTGCCCAACTGAACATTACTCCTTTCGTGCACTGCGTGACTATTGAAATAACGTCTGCTGGTGCTTATTCTTTTCAAAATTTCCTCAATATTTTTCAATCCATAAGCTTGTTGGAGAACCTTGTTGCATTATCGTTGATATAATTGAATATAATGCCTATATTACCTCGACTGGTGCCAAACTGTGCTTTGACCAGCTTTGTTATTTCCTTCTCATGCACTTTTTTATCCATGTATTCCTATGCCTACACACTGAATGTCGGTAGTCCTGTGATATTGGAAATTAGTTCCACATATATCTTTACTAGCCTATCCATCCACATACTACCTCCATGTACGTGGGCGACTAGTTGTTTGATGTAGATCCCAATGTTCTTACCACACCAAAAATGTGGTGTATCCAATAGGTTCATAATGCCATAGTTATACAACCTTGATATCCACTGCACGAGATGCATTATTGGTTTACCCAGGGGTCCAATTTCCTATGTGTTTATTAAATAAGTATCCTTGACCAAATCTAGGAATTTGGCCGCATCATGCACATCATGGTCTGCGTACCTAAGTTTTGGTACCTTTCCCAACACATCATCCACAATGATCACTACATTTGGGAGATATGGGAGTGTAATATCCATGGTGTCTTGCACCTTTCTTTTCTGTCCCACAATAGATGGACCTGCCTCTGCGGCGTTTGCGTCCTCTTCTTCCCTTTCGGACTCTGGCCGATCGGTGATATCCTCAACCAAAACTTCCTTGCCTTCGTGGGTTTTTCATGGTCCCATTGTTTCATCAGGCTTCACATGCGTCTTAGGGTTAGGGTCCAGAATACCGTTTTGAGCCTCAGAGCTTTGGCTATTTCCCCTTGTTGCGCTATTGATGTTTCCTCTTCAACCCATGTCAGGCTGATTGATTTTGTGTCCTAGGTGGTGACATCTTCCACCTCGACCACATTTTTGGGCTGTCTCATTCTTTCCTTGTGCCTTTGACCATGCCGCGTAACCCGTACATACTGGTCTAGATCGACAAACTTTAGTAGGGTCATCTTATCTCCAAGTTGCACACTCACTTGCTTCTTTGTAAAATTCTAGCTAGGGCACACTCTTTTTATTTCGCTCTGTGCTAAAAAAGGGCTAAGTGTTGAAGAAACGTGTGATTTCCTCCTTTTATAGATTCGATCGTGTTGATTTTTCACTTTTTGCATGCATTTGCACTAAGTGTAATTTTTCCTGTGTGTTGTATTTCGATATTGTCGTAGTAATTGATGTGCACGACTTTTTTTGCTCATTCTTATGGTGCAGTCATATTCTGCATATTTTTGTTTTTTTCTTCCTTTTTCTATTTTTGTATTACTTTTTTCTCCTTTTTCCCCTTTTTATTTATTTTTATCATTTTTCTGTCCTAATCTCTTCTATAGTGCACTATATACATTCCTTTCTCACTGTGCTGTAACTTTTAAGTATTAGTAGGTCGACTGTCCCTGTATAGTTTCAATCGACTACCATTGATAATTCCTTTAAGTTTTGTTCCTCTCAAGTATTTTAGTTGTATAGATCCCCCATCTATGATATTATTTAATTCATTGGCCCTAGCTAATGAATTCTAAACTTCCCAGGGTGTTGGAAAAATTTGTTGTCATAGAGCAAGACTAGGTCACCCTTCTTAAAACTCTTTTTTATTAATATTTCTTTCATGCCAGGCTTTGTCTCTTGATTTTTGTACTTCCTGGTGAAATCTTGCTAGAATGTTGTCCTCTTACATTTCCATTAGTTTACTTAACCTTTCATGTACTACATCCCTTTCTATCATGTTGGTAATTGCTGCTACGCATAGACTGGGCACCAAAAATTATAATGGCACCACAACTTCCTTCCCATACACCATTCTAATTAGTGTCTGCCCTGTCAACTTCTTACATGTGGTCCTATATTCCCATAGAATTGCTGGTATATTTGAGTCACAATCATCCCTGTTGACTATTGGGCCCTTCATTTTTTATTAAAAGAAGTTGCACAAGAAATACTACAATTCCATTTTTTCTTAGCAAGTTGCGTAAGCCACAAAGGAGTTGGAAAACAGAGCAAGAGAGGAAACAAAAAGTGGTTAGAGAGACAGTGCAACACCAGTAAGGTTAAAGAATTTACAACAGAACAAGAAAAATAAAGAATGCAAAGTCTCAAGCCAGAAAATCCTAATTAGCTTATATATACGAGATGTATATGATTGTAAAGGGTAGGTGTAGTCGGGATTATCGTTCACTCCATATAGGTTTTGTGATTGTAATTAATATCCATTTTGGGAAAAGGGTATATAGAACTTTGAGGAATGAGTTCGGAGCTAGAAACTCTTATAACCGAGTAATAAATTGTATCTCATAAACCTTTTGGAAATAACATATGGAAGGACCTACAATTTTGAAATATTATGTGTAATTCTCTGTCTATGTATATGAATTGTGATTTTACTTTACTTCTGTAAGTCTGATGAGATCAATATGTTATAGCTGTTTACAAATGTTGTCGCAACTCTGTTGTATTTACTATTAGTTATGAATGGGTTTAGATATTCTCTCTGTTAGTTCATCTTGCGCAAGACTATGGTGAATCTTGAAGATTCTGGAGATCTACCTAAGTATTTGCCTTTCCCTTCCCTATATTCTTGTCTTAGTTGCGCTTTGGGTGAGACTTATTCTCTCCAGAGAAGATGAAAATGCAAGTGCTCTAGACTACTTGATACCTTTTGTTGGTAACTTGAGAAGGACCTTGGTCTGATCAACTTTGTGCCAACAAAATGGTTCCATTGTTGGGACTTGCGTTAAAAGAGAACCTGTAGGGAGAATGCTTTCGTAGATTCACCGATTCGATATTCACCAGTGGTGGGAGAAAAATTGTGATGCCTTCATATGGAAAGAAGCGGAGCTGGGAGGGAAATCTGTGAAAAATACATGGGAGGTTGTCTTTTACTTAGAAAGATTGAGTGGTCAGTACGAGATATTCTGGATTAAGTTTCCAGAAGAAATTTTCCATTGGATAGATAGGCTCCAAGAAGCTCCAAAATTCCAATATCGAGTCAAGAGTACTTGTGATTGGGATACAAAAAATATTGTAGCTCTTCATCGACTGGATCATTCGGTAACATGAGCGATCAATTTTTGGGTCAATACAACATTGGAAGGATACATTATTGAATTTGCAGCTGAGAATCACCAATATTTTTCATGGGAAGAAGTGGATTTCAAGAAATACTCATGGGGAAGACTATTGAGAGAAATCCCCCTGTGGATTAAGGTTTTCTTGATGGAGGAGGGGATGCTGACTATGTCCCCAATTGAGATGGAAGCCTAAACACCCTTGCTTGTGGTGGGGTAAGTTTGGGGTGGAATCATGTCCTGAGAGAGGGGAGAGGTTTGTTTGAAAAATGGGGGAGCAAGAAGAAATGGACTCAAGGGATGAGTGAGCCTTGAAAAAATCCGCCATAGTTGAGAAGTGGCTGCGCAGTAAGATAAAGAAAGAAGTGAAATAGTCCAAGAAGTTGCAGAAATAATTCGAACTAAGAGAAGTCGAGGACAAACATATGGGAGAGTTGTGAAAGATGAGAAGATATGAAAGACTGGCCAATCAATGTTGGGTATGTGTCATATTATTTGCACGAGTAGTAGTGTTTGAGCGTATGATCCGTGTGCGTAGGGGGGTTAGAGGGGGGAGGAGCCCCCCGCACGGGGGTGAATTTTTTTTTTTCTGCCTTAGGAAATGTGTCATGTATTTAGGAGGTTTTTCAGCACATGGTTTTTACCGATGGTTTTCTATTTTTGGTTAAGGAATTAGGGTTTTGGACTAATATAGGTCATTGGCTTAGGGTTTTGGATGCTGCTGGATCCTATATGTATATTTTATTGTAAACAATGTATCACAATGAATAATATAGAATACGCTGGTTTTCTCGGTTTGGGTTTCCAGGGGAAAAATCTCTGTGTAATGTTTGTATTTTCCATTGTATCTTTTCGGAATATCTATTTGCAATAGATATTGTACAAGGTTAGAATTTATAATCAAATATTAAGAGAGAGAGAAGCATAGAGAGAAATAAGTCCCCAAGAGGGTGGAAAAGAAGAAGAAGGTGTAGAAGCATGGAAAATGGAAGCCGACATAGATCTTGTAGAAGAAAGAGAAGATTCATCCCCGATACCAGGAAATATCGAGAATCCAACTGAAGAGACCACTCTAGAGGATGAGAACGAGACCCCCCAAATCAAAGAAACTTGCCCTGAAGCTAGTGGCAGCAACCCCGAATCACCCATACCCCAAGTATCTTCTATGCAAGTGGTAAATTCTATACTACCTTCTTATGCCATTCCTGTTTCAGTACAGTCAGTTAGTCAATCACAACCAGTAAGCGTGCATACTGGGAGGATATTGGGATCCCCTGGTAGATCAGAACCAGGACCATTAGGTTTTATATTGATAGTAGTAGTAAGATCAACAATGGATGATAATGCAAGAGGTTTGATTGCTTGATATCCAGTATTCTAGGGTAAGGGAGATGAGGATGTTGAGCAACATTGGTTCCTATGCGAAGAAATCTAGAGGTCCAGAGGGACTCTAGACACAAATAGGTTGGTTGAGTTCTAGACTACCTTGAGAGGTCATGCTCTCAAATTTTACATGAAGGATAATGATCCAGGAGTTCCAAGAATGCAAGGAAAAACATTCACACTTGGACAAGTACGAATAAAATTCATAGCAGAGTTTAAGCTACCTCAGTCAGAACAACAAGCTCTGTTTGAGTTGCACAAGATTCAGAAGTTTAAATATGCATCATGGGAATATATTCAGAAGTTTAAAGATGCTATAGGGAGGTTATCACATCCAATTCATGAGGATCATCAAAGAGAATGGTATATCCAGGGATTGCTACCTTTGACACATATTCTGTTAACGAAACAACATATAGCTACTTTGAAACATGCCTTGGAACAATCAATAAACATTGAAGCCATGGAAGGATATCCAGGGAGCCTAAGAGTGATCAGAACCCTAACAGATGAAAATTTGGTGCAACTACAAGGACAAATATAGACATTGACAGAGAAGATTCAAGAATTGATGATAGCTAGAACAAGACGACCGCAAGTCTGGTGTACTGGATGTTACACAGAGTGACATCTGGTGAACAAATGTCCACGTATGAGGGGAATGATACTTCCTTGGAATCTGATGGGACCCTCACCAGTACCCTTGGGAGGAGTTGTGCAAGTATCTGTGAATTTACCAATCCATACCCTAATCCCATATCATGTTTTCCCAGGTAATCAAGCATCGCTGGCAGTTGAGTACTGTGAGATCTACCGAATTCATGGGCATGGGACAAGACATTGCCCCATTATTCATAAGTATTCAACAGTACCGAATAATGTACATTATGAGTTCTGCGCATATACCACACATGCTACCAATCAATGTAGAGCATTGGATGCACTTGCAGACAGACTAGATCGAACATCATTTAGGGTGAATGAAACCCCTCAGGGACTGAGAAGAGGTTGAGGAGGTGGCGCTAGAGGAGACTTCAGAAGAGGGAGAACCGGGGGAAGAGGACCAATTAGATGCTACAACTGTGATGAGAAAGGTCACATGGCTAGGGATTTTCCTCATTCGAGGCAACCATGGTGCTCTCACTACAGAACCAATGGGCACACAACTGAAGACTTCCTAGAGCTAATTGAAAAATTGAAAGATTAGGTACGTCAACAAGGAACTAATATTATAAGCTCAAATATAAAGAGAGTCATTAAAGGGAAGCTACCCAACATTAGCATTGTTACTTGAGGAGGAGCAAAGACTGGTGCAGATGTTGATAATATTCTTAAGATCCAGAAATCGATGCCTAAGGAGGAAAGGTATGACCCTCTAAAACATAATCTATTCTTTAAAAATACAATAGAAGTATTCTAGAGTATGCCTTCCCTAGATATGGAAGAAAAACCCCCTTAGCCTATTGTTTATCCTAAGATTGTGTTATAACCCTAAATTTCACCACACATGCTTACCTCACATCAGGCCATCTCATATCCCTTCTTTGCCAAAGCACTGCTGAACAACTCTTTAAAAAACCTCTTTTATAAAGGCCCATGCACCCTACTCCATCACTGCACACATGTACATGCTGGCTGACCCAAAACAACCCATGTGGACCAACAAAAGCACAAAAAAAGGAAAGTTGCCGATGGAACAAAAAATATATGGGTGAGTTAACTGAAACTCCCAGCCATGCATGGCCGAGAGTTTCAGTTAACTCACCCGAAGCTTTTGTGTTCCGTCGAAAACTTTCCTTTTTTCATGCTTTTGTCGGTCCACGCGGGCTGTTTTGGGTCAGCCAGTGTGTACACGCGTGTAGTAATGGAGTAGGGTGTGTGGGCCTTTATAAAAGAGGTTTTTTGAAGAGTTGTTCAATAGTACTTTGGAAAAGAAGGGATATGAGATGGCCTGATGCTAGGTAAGCATGTGTGGTGCAATTTAGGGTTATAACAGATTGCGCAAGTCCCTTCTTCACCCCCTACACCCCGAAACCCCGTAGTCCTGATAAGACAACCTGAGCAATTCAAAAATGTAGTTGACCTTTGGTTTCATTTATTTTCTGATATTCTTGAGAATGACCAGCTCATAGAAAAGTTGCATAATGCCCTGTACCTAGTCCTAGGAACTGAAGAATCTCCAGAAACTATAATAAGGACTAATTTGCCTGAGAAGATTACTCATAGAGTGAAAAGAAGGAAAATACGATCTGGGAAAGAGTTTATAATAGCAACATAGCTAGATGAGTTTGATATTGAATATGTTATGTTAGATCTAGGATATGATGTTAACATACTGCCTAAAAAGACTTGGGAAGATTTAGGAAAACCCCAGTTGACCTATTCCCCAATCCAGTTAAGAATGGCCAATCAATATTGTATTTTTCCAATAGGAAGACTGGAGAATGTGGAGATAGATGTTGCGGTAGTGAAGACTGTAGCTGATTTTGAGGTGATAAAAATCATGGGAGATAAGGACCCTTATTCTGCACTACTTGGTATTGACTGGGTCTATGATAATTATGCTATCATTGACCTAAATAGGGATGCTATGACATTCGAAGCAGACATAATCAAAGCAGTTTATCCCTTGGATTTGTATGTAAGCCCTCAATATACATAGCCAAGAGCCAACAATATGAAAGGAGAAGATTTGGATTAGTTATATGCTATAACAACATGAACATGAGAGGACTACATAAATCCTACTGCTGATGGATCAGTGAGTTGGAGGAGCATACAATCAGTGGAAGAGGATTCATAACTAGCATTTGATAGTTTGTAGAGAGGTTCATATGAAATATTTGCAAGGACATGTGCAACTTTCAGAGAATCTAGATGGGTTGGAACCGAGGTTAGAGAACATACAATATACGATGATACCTCATAACTTAACAATTTTTTGGTTAGCATGGAAGAAAATATAGTGGAGGATCAAAGGATTTCAGTTTTGGACTTATCCCTCCAGGACACCTCTGTTAGATGGTGGGCTAGTCACAAAGCTATGATTAAGAACTGGGAGGATGTGAAGCAAGCTATCTGTTATCACTGAAATTTTTTCCGCACATGGTTACAAGAACTCAACATTGTCAAACAGTGATGAAGTCATCCATGGACCTGAATTAATACCACAACATTAAAAAAGGTCAAAAAAACTATACAAAGTAGTGAAAAATTGAAGAGCGCTATGTAGACATTGGGCACGCACGTGCATGCGCGGAACAGGAACGTAGAAATCGCGCACATGCACACGATGCACGACTGTTAGCACAAAAAGCCACGCACCTGCTAAATGATGCATTTATGAGAGTGGTCGGCCTCCCACCCACTTATGGTTCAGCTCCCAAGCCGATTTGACCCTCAAATATGGACTAGATCCGACTGGTGGGTTGGTCAAAGACATAAGAATGCCCTAATTGGCCTCTTTTCACACTATAAAGCAGTTAAACAATAACCCAAATGAATTTTATAAAAAGCCATGGATGCACTTCATTTTCTCATGGAATTCAAGGTAATGTTATGCTGCCTCTATTGTCTTGAGGACTCCATCCTTGTCAAGAGCATATTGGCACCATTACATTGGACAATCCATCTCACCCATTGAGTGGATTTGTAAAGAGTTCTTTCATCATCATTTTTATTTTTCTTTGTTGTAAGAAGAGCTAGCTAGTGGGGGTCCAAGAGCCCTCCCTTGGAGGAAGAAGGGACTCATAGTCCCCTTTCTTCTTGGTGCTTTGTTTTCACTAATAGATCAGCCTCAACATTGGTGACATGGGTCTTATGGTTCTTTTTGTTTCTATGTCCCTATGCTCATGAATTTAGTTTTTATTTCATCTCTTAGTTTAATTCTTAATTGTAGTTTTTATTTTTTTTCCCTAACTCTTTTCCTTACAGCTGTCCTGCTCAGCAGACCCAACTGAGCTTGCAAGCACCTCTATTTTTGCTCACCAAGGTGACGAAAGAGGCGCAAAATATTGGCGAATCCACTGGGGAAAGGTATCAATTTCCTACCCCATTTGGGTTTTTCTTGCTCTTCTTTTAGTTTGTTTAACTTGCAGGTACACTAACTGGCCTGAGCCGACCTGCAAACCAGCCAATTCCAAGTTGAATTGAGAGAAATCCGTTCGATTTTTTCATTCTCGGCCGTGTGCCATATATGTGTGGGTTTTTAGGCCCATAGACACACATCGGGCACCCATGCGCTCGATTCACAGTTCTGTTCTACACACGTGTGCCTGTTGACTTGTCTCTGTTCGCGTGCATGTGTTCTGTGTGCCTCTGTCTCCACTGAGACCCGCACACCTGTGCAAAAATTCACATTGTAAAGTTGTTGAGATGTGGGGAAGGCCATTTTCCTTCTTAAAAATGATTTCAAGCATGTTTTAAAGCTGCACCACACTTAGTCCCCTCATCATATAAAAGGGTTAGTCAAAAAACACATAGGCACTTAGGAGGATAAAAATCAATTTCCCTTCTTTGCTTTTTGCCACATGGATGGCTTGTTTTGACTAACAAGATAAGTTGGAAATCATTTTTAATCACATTTAACCTGCATTGGGACTAGAAGTGGAATAAAAATCGCTTAGTATGCTCTTCTCTTGTGCCTCCAAGCGATCTTGAGAATCAGAAAAAGATTGCGAAAATTTTTTCATCTCCCTTACGAACATTAAAACCTTTAGGAGAGGACAACAACCCTTCTTGGGAATCCTCTTAGTTTACTTTTTCAAACACATCTTAATATTGTAACATGCCCATACATGCCCACATGCTACAAAGATAAGATAGTGTTTGAATTTTTGCTTTCTTAGATCAAAACACTAGGGAAGTTTAAAGGTTTTGTAACGGGCCCATACATGCCCACATGATCAATCTAGGATAGTTTCAAAGCTTTTCTTAGATTACATCACAATAGGGAGTTAAAAGGATAGTAATGGACCCACATGTCCACATGCTAGCTTCCTAGGGACTTTTGAATTACGCAAGGTTGTACCAAAGGCACTTAGTTAATTAAGTAATCAAACACTTGTAAGGACCAAGCGAAGTCCACATGCAGCAAGGTGAGATCTAATTCACTAAAAATGGGCACACTTTCACTCACACACAAAAGTCACTTATCACTCACATAGCTTCTTCTTGAAACGTGCAGGTCAAAGTAAGTTTCCTCCAAAAGGATTATGAAAATACCCCACCCTTTTCTTGACGAGACTATCCACTCCCATTTTTAAATCAACGAGGTTGGTTTGCACCCCCAACCTCCCAAAACAACTACATATAAAATATTTCTAAAAACTCACTAAGTTTTCCTCCACAGGAGGTGCCAAAATAATTTTTTTAGTCTAGGTAGTATTTCGGGGATAGGCATCCAAATAACTGCACGTTATCTGGTTATCACATTGATAAAACCATAGAAATTGTCAAATAGGGAATTGAAAATCCTCCAAGTCAAGTGTTCCTAATACCATAAGGCAGGGAGATACCTGTGAAGTGTTTAAGGCCAAGGTCCGGTTGTTCTGTGCATCCCCCCTTGAGGCACCCATCTCTTGGATGGGATCCAGCCCGTGACCCATTTCTTAGGCTGAAAATCTAAATGTTGCACTTTGACCGAGGTACCTAGTGACCAACTTTAGGACATCTACCCAGGTGGAAATTGTGGGTTGCAATTGCACCTTGATTGGATTTTGTGTGGCTATTGGGAAATATCGCCATCTCTTTCGGGATATGCCCCCTTTACCCCTCATTATAACCAATTATTTCATCCTTCACTAGTTTCTCTTCCAGTGACTTTAGACCCCACTGTTGAGTACTATTGGAAGGTCCAGTGCTATTTGAGAGGAAGGACGTTATGTCTTCTAGGACATGAGCATTTTCTTTCTTTTGATTCCCCACATGGACAAAACCCACTTACCCACATATATGCTTCTTTCTCAAAACACTTTATGTATGATGCACATCTGATTACAGTTTGATTTGGATATATATATTGTGTAAACATTCAACGCAAAGGCTCTTATTTCTATATTACTCTCACCACTCTTTACACACATTCACACAGCTAGTCTAACATCATAGGGGAACCACATAACCCCCGTCGTTCACGACGCTTGCTAAACCTCCCTCCTATATTAGGGAGAGTGTCTGATCATGCCCGCTCATCGACACCTCCTTCACACACTCATGTGAGTGCTACTGTTTTAGGATCAACTCTTCTTGGTTCTACATTACTTGGATTCACTTCCCAAGGTCATCCGTTCACTCACTCTCCTTTACACGGAAGCAGGGGACCCACTTCCTCTCAAGGAGGAATCACCAACCCACCTAGCCCCCCTCAAGGGTCAGGTTCACAACACACTCACACCATGGCTGGAGCTAATCCTCCACCCCCACTGCAGATGCCATATTTGGCCTCTCTCAACATACCGTATCTCAACAAACTTACCAGTGATCCTATATTGCATGATCCCACATGGCCTACAATGCCCACCAAATTACCTTCAGACATACCAAAGTTTGAAGGAAAGGCAGGCGATGAACTTGCCAACCATGTCATGACTTTTCATCTATGGTGCTCCTCCAATAGCATTATGGATGATTCCATCAGACTGTGATTGTTTCAACACACACTCACTGGCCCATCGGCCAAATGGTATGTCGAAGAAAAATCAGGATCCCACACAACTTTTGAGTCATTGGCCAAAGCATTCTTGACCTTCTTCCAATTACCCATCCGCCATGACAATGGTCTAGAACTACTTTCTAATTTCAAACAAACCTCAGCCACACATATCGCTGACCACATTCACGAGTGGCATAGGCGACGTAGTTTGTGCAAAGCAGAAACCACCAAGCAACAATGTCTCGACTGGTTTCTTAGATCACTTGTCTCTCTCCTTGGTAAGGATGTAGCTTCCACCTTCCCTCAATCTGAAGAGGAAGCCATCAGTAAAGCCCAACAGTATGACCTCATCTATGCATAGTTAGGATACTTATACACCATACTTCCCGATCTTCCAAAACCCGTGCCATTTGGCCAAGACAAACCTGGGTTGTCTCACTCCGTAGACGGACTGATTGGTGCCACCACTCACCACGGTCCACAACCCCAACCACCACCAATGTATGGAACACCTCAATACCTGCCAGCATACGGGGGCACTTCTTATTACCCCCCACCCCCTTATCAACAACCATACCCTGTTGCTATACCTCCACCCATCAGTGGACCACCACCGACACCCCCCATACATCCACCTATCCCAACAAACTATGGTACCCCCTCTACCTCAGCTTATATTACTAGAAAAAGCACTATGCCTTCCTATGTACCTTACAGATCGATACCACCACATAATCCGTACTTCCCATTTCTTGGTCCTCCACAACCCATGGCTCCCTCACATCCTCATGTAGGGGTGAATTTTGTTCAACCCTTTGCCATTCAACAATACCAAAATTTTGAACAATTGAATACGGCTAATCCAACTCATCCATCGAACAATGTCGAGAAGAAAGGATGGAACAGGAATAACAACAACCCAATTCAAGGCAGGAATCAACCCCCACAACACCAATCCACTGGGGGCAATCAGAACCAAGGGAACCAAAACCCCCAAGGGGTCAATAATAACAAACGCCAAGGGAGAAATAAGAATAATCTTAAAACCATCTTCCCTTGTGCCCTTTGTCATGAGTAGGTCCATTACACTCATCATTTCCCCCAAATCGCTGATTGCAAATGGTTGAAAGACTCTGGTAGTCTTCCCCCTTCTCCAACACCACTTTCCCCTCAGCAGGCACCACAACAATACGTGCAACAACCCCCTCCCACCGTGCGGAAAAATCCTATTCCACATCAAGGTGTGATAAACACCCAATAGGACACACAACATCCCCCACCTCAGGTGGGACAATACCTCAACCCCAACAATCCAGCAGATCACACAATTCTCTTCACTAGCGAGGAAGAAATCCTTCTGCAAACATGTAATCGTCAGTATCATGCACCCACTGAGTCTCCTTCTCTCCCTCCAGAGACAAACCCTACACCGACGGGACCCCCGTTGGTGATTCCTCTCCCTTCCGTCGAACCACCTCTTCGCATCCCTCGCATCCCATTGCGCATGAATGTCCACAACCCACAGGCTAGGGCAACTCATAACTATAGTTTGGTAGATGACTTAGCACAATCCCCGATTGCCATGTCAGTTTTGGAGGTCCTCCAAACTTGTCTTACTCAGTAGAAATCATTACTTTCCTCCTTGGGGGCAGTCGACCCCACAGATACCCGCCTCATCACCTTTGATCTTGACAGCAGAGAACCTCATCTTCCCGCCTTGACTGCTTTTCAAATACCAGTAAAAATACAAAACATCACAGTTCATCGGTGTACCATCGATGAAGGTGCATCTACATGCATTATGTCCAAAATGGTATGGCAAAAACTTGGTTCCCCGGAACTCATACCCTCTGCCATCACATTACGTTCTTATAATGGATGACCATCGTCTCCTAAAGGGCTCTTCCAAAATGTCCCCATCGAACTCGGGGGCAAGACTATTCTCATCGATATCAAAGTTATCGATGCTCCACTCGATTATAATATCCTGTTCGGTCGTAGCTACATGTACACTATGAAGGCAGTGGCCTCTTCTGTCTTTCGGACAATGATTTTCCGTCACAATGGGAAGATCGTTACCATTGACCAAGTCTCACATTATGAGCCTAACCCATCTGCCAACATCGATAACATTCTTCCTCTCATCCACAGAAGCAATGACGCATATCCACTCGTCGAGATGGGTCCTGGGAATTTTAAAGATCCATCCTTGTTAGGAATGTACCATGGAGCACCACCACTCCTTCATCCTGCCAATCAAGTATGCGTCATATCATCTAGCGGAACTCACACAGAGGATACCCTTCCTCCTACAGAGGCTTCTGTCATATATGACATCCCACTCGTCGTAGAAACCCCCCCTCCAGAACCTCATGGACACTCGTCAACCCCACCAGTCCACGATTCCACATCTCCCCAAGGACATATTCCAATTTGGGAGACAGTTCCCCAAGCCATCACTCAAATTCCCTTCTTTTACCCTCCACCCAGTATCGAAGCTTTTCAGGTAGTCGCAACGCTCACACTACCTAATATGGTGTTATCAATCCCAGTTTGGTATTTGCACCCACCAAAGATGGTCCCTCGACTATCCATCCCACCCCAAAAAGAAGGAATCCCCATGACGATTCCCATTCTTAATCCCACCACACCCCCACTCACTAACCCCCCTGCCACAGATGGGGGCAGGAGAAAGAATAAGGAGCCCACAACTCCACTTCCTCCATGCATCCCACCACCTTGCGCACTATGTGAGAAAGAGGGACACCAAACCAACAACTACCTGTCTCTACCAGAATTATGAAATTTGATCCCACTCAATCAAACTCCCCCAACACTAGCCACTACAGCTAGTCTTGCCACTTCCCCCCCCCCTTCCAGTAGTAAAGGGTTGAGGACCAAATACACTTGTGCTATATGTTTAGAGTATGGCCATTATACCCACCATTGCCCGACCCTGCCACGCTTTTGGCAGACATTAGCCGCAGTATGCCAGAACTTCCAGAGCAACCCCAGTCCTACTACATCCTCCTCAACAAATATCACTGACATCTGCTATGTCACCACTTCCATCAATGAACGTATGAGACACCCTTTCTCTCTCTGCAATTCATTAGCTCATTTCACATACCACTGTCCTATTATCCTTGAATACAGGCAACACCAATTGACTCTGCTTCACTGACCCGCAGAGATGATAATTGACATTACCTCATCACTAGAGGATCTTCATGTCATTTCTCCTGAACCCGAGGCCCTCCCAATGCCTCCATGGTTCTTAGATGACTTATCTGAGGATTCACCACCCAACCCCCCCAACTCTCATGTTCATTCCCCTACGGACCCTCCCCACCCAACCACCACGGGTACCCCTCAGTACTTCAATATATGGTTTATGTCGAGTGAACCCTCACCATCTCCTCACATCGTTCCCCTTGCTTCTTCACCAGGGGACAACCACACAAAAACCGTCACCGATATCACTCCTCATGACCCCTTGTATTCCCGACACTTCCAATGTGACGAGGAAATACTCGAATATTTAAACCACCCAGATCTCCCCTGGGATGCGCTACACCATTGCGCCCTCTTCTCTCCATAGGAAGCCTCCATGCCTCCTAACCAACACCCCATTTATGCGGTTGAAACCAAGGATTTTATCCCATCAGGGCCTATCGACTGGTTCAAAAACCCCATTCCTGCCCTAGATACTTTTGAAGAAGGCAACATGGCCAACATTTCCCCAACCATTAAAATTCACATTTCCATTAAAAATGGCATCATCGAAGAAATCACCATTGGAGCTGCTTGCACTCCTCAAGAAATCACCGCATATAAAGCCCTCTTCCAGGAATATAGGGATATTTTTTCCTGGTCATACACAAAAATGCCTGGCCTCGATCCCTCTATTTTCGAACATCGCATCGATACCTGGCCCGACATTACACCAGTTTGTCAAAAACAACGACTGCTACACCCATCCAAAGATGTGGCCATCAAAGCTGAAATTGACAAATTACATGCTGCCGATTTCATTTACCCCATCGCCTATACCTCATGGGTTTTCAACCCTGTACCCATTAACAAAAAACATGGCACTATCCACGTTTGCACAAACTTTCGAAATCTCAATCACGCATGTCCCAAAGGCAACTTTCCAACACCTTTCATCGATCAAATTATCGACGACTGCGCAGGCCACGAGGCTCTATCCTTTATGGATGGATTCTCTGGTTATAACCAAATTCAAATTCACCCCGCCGATCAGTATAAAACCGCATTCACTATCCCGTGGGGTACTTTTTCATATCATGTCATGCCTTTCGGCTTAAATAATGCCGGCACAACTTTCCAGTGATCCATGACATACATCTTTCATGATCTGGCACATATCATCCTCGCCTACTTGGACGACCTCACAGCTCGATCCAAGAAATGCACCCAACATCTTGATGATTTACGAATCATCTTTCATTGGTGTCGTCAGTACAACATCCACTTGAATCCTCTCAAGTGCGTGTTCTGTGTCACCGCAGGGAACCTCCTCGGCTTTATTGTTTCCCAAAGCGGTATTACCATGGACCCCCTCAAAGTCCAAGCTATCACTGAAATTCCACCTCCCCGAAATTTACGTCAACTTCAGAGCCTACAGGGAAAAGATAACTTTCTTATAGGCTTTGTCCCAGATTATGCCATACGCGCACACGGTTTCCTTCACTTACTACGTCATGACATCCCATTTCACTGGGACAACCACACCCAATAGTCATTTGACGATCTTAAAACAACACTTTCAAATGCACCTTTAATTAGTGCACCTGACTACAATCGCGACTATATCCTCTATGTATCAGCATCAACTGTATTAGTAGTCAATGTCCTCATCCAGCTAGGTGATGAAAATCATGAACATGTCATTTATTACATTAGTAAAAACTTCTCAGGGCCACCCTTGAAGTATAAACACGAAGAGAAAATTTCTTTAGCAGTCATCCTCGCAGTCCAGAAACTGCGCCACTACATCCTCCTTCGAACAACAAAGGTCGTCGCAGATTCCAACCCTATGCAGTACTTGCTCAGCCGTCGGCAAGTTAACAACAAATTTGCTTGATGGATCGTTATCCTTCAGGAGTATGACCTCAAGTTCTCAAAACCTAAGAGTAAGAAGGCCCTCGTTCTCGTTGAACTTGACACGGCCCTCCCCTCTGACACCACCAGTACCCCCGTCAACACCAACTTTCCCGATGAACATCTCTTTTACATCACCTTGGATGATCCTTGGTACGAGGACCTCCTCATCTACCTCCGAACTCAGAAGTTTGGTAACCACCTTTCACGAGATGATCGTCGTCGTATTCAACATCAGGCCCCCTGCTACCTCCTCATCGGAAACATCCTATACCGGCGGGGCATCGACACCATTCTTCGTCAATGCCTTACTATTGATGAGGCCGATAGAGTCTTAAACGACTGCCACAGCGGTGCATGCGGGGGCCATATTTCGGGCATATGCACTGCTCAAAAGATTATCTGAGCTAGTTACTTTTGGCCTACCTTGTTTCATGATTGCATTCATGCCGTGAAACGATGTGAGCAATGTCATCTCTACGCCAATAAAGCCCGAGCTCCCCCCACTCTTATTCACCCTGTCATTACTGCCGACCCTTTTTGTAAATGGGGCATCGACTTCATGACTTGTAATCCTCCCTCCAGCAATGGTCACAAATACATCATTGTCGCCGTTGATTACTTCACCAAATGGGCAGAATCTATGCCCACTTTCAACAACACCACTGACACTGCAACACATTTTTTCTTTAACCACATCATATCCCGCTTTGGAGTACCCCTCCAACTCATTTCCGATCATGGGAAACACATTGAGAATGAGATCTTCGTCGAACTCTCATCTCGGTTAGGATTCTCTCACAAGTTTGCCTCACCATATTACCCTCAGTCTAACGGACAGGTCGAAGCAGTTAACAAAGTCCTCAAGACCATGTTACAGTGCACGGTCAATAAACATAAAACCAATTGGCATCATATGTTATTTTCCATGCTATGGGCTTACCGAACGGCTGTGAAAATAGCTTCTGGTTTCACGCCCTTTCATTTAGTCCATGGGGTTGAGGCCACTCTTCCCATCGAGTGCGAAATTCCCACCTTACACACCGCAATTGAGCTATTACCCGACACTGCTCCAATGGAGTAGCGCTTGCTGAACTTGGAGTCTCTAGATGAAGATCATCGATCTTCCTTACAGAACAACGAGGTAGCTAAAAAATGATCCAAGGCTACCTTTGATCACCATGTCAACCTTCGCTCATTTCACGAAGGCGACCTTGTCCTGGCTTACGATATCACTCATGATACCTTTGGCCATGGCAAATTCAAGTCACTCTGGCATGGCCCGTACATTATCCAACATTGCCTCACCAAAGGCGCATACATCTTGGCCTCCCCTAAAGGTCTCTCTCTCAAAGAACCCGTCAACGGGTTGTATCTCAATAAATTTTACGCTTAAACGTAGTCATTCTACTTTAGGTTTTTCTTTTATATCATTTTTAATATTTTTTCCACCCTCATGTCTAAACTATCTATTGTGCTATTGACATATGCTTCATCCACCAGCCTACCACATCGGTTACGCCGATGGTGCCAGCCGTTGGACATAAAATCTCGCTTCGGCTACTTGGGCTCTTTACACCCCCTCACATGAAATGCTCCATTCAAGCGGCATATGTTTGGGTTCAACAACCAACAACCAATCCAAATACACCGCCATCATTGGCCTCCTGGCCGCTGCCCAACATCATCATATTTATCACCTTAGCGTCTTCCTCGACTCTCATCTAGTCATACTCCAACTCAACAATGTGTACCGCATCCGTGATTCTTGCCTCTTTCGCAAATACCTGTAGGTTAGACTTTTATCTCGAAATTTTGATTCCATTACATTTACACATATTCCAATACAATTGAATCAAATTACAGATAACCTAGCTAATATTGTGTTAGACTGGCATATATCACATCAAGCTACCTCTACACATACATAAACATATCACAAATCCTGTCACAGCATATATATAGAATAGACATCATCAAAACATTAACCAACAACATGTAAACACCACATCGATCTCAAACATGTATACTCATGTATATATAAAGGTCCACAATGCCATCCAAATGTTTACATACAAAAA
>ML789529.1:0-30911 GCA_009831015.1 Picea engelmannii | reverse complement strand
ATGCATCAGAGCACCACTCATGGTGCCTCTAGAGCACCACCGAGTGCTATTCCCTCAGGCGGTGGCGGCCCACCACCACCTTCCCCAGGAGGTGGTGGTCCCCCCCTTGTCGACCCCTCTTGCCCTGGCGATAGTCGTCCGATCGTCAGCGCAGCAACCACTGCTGTCCGTCATACTATGGCCCGCCATGGTGGCGACACCCCCACACACTGCTCCAGGAAAGCCTCACCCTGGATGCGAGACCATATGCCCTCAAGAACATCCTATAACACCATATCCAGATGATGGTGTATGTCCTCAAAATCAGCTCCGACAGTCGCCGGAGGAGCGTGTGATGGCCCAGCACCAGGGTCATCAAACCGGTGCCTCCTCGCTGCCCTCTCAGGCTCAGCTGGTCACACCGCGACGACCTCACGCCGATGTCTCTCTCCCTGTGGCGGTCTCTCCAGCGCTCTCTGCAACTCGACCTCACGCCCGAGGTGCCACATCTGCACATGCAAACAAACACCAGATAGTATGAACATCTATATCATATACATAAGGCATGCTATCTCAAAAAACACAAAATATACATATCAATATCATCAAATCAACATACCTCGGTGGTCAAAAACCTCCCCTGGAGGTAGCACCATGTTCGGATCATCCTGAAAGTCAACCCTGGCATAGGGGTACCGTAGTATCACCTGCGGCATCTACCGCCATACCTGTGCCGCCTCTGTGGTGAAGAAGTGGCCACCCTCACCACCACCATGGCAACGCAACACGGTCGACCACCGCCTCAGTCACGGCTCTCGCACCCCCGATGCATCCAATAGAATCCTAGGGCGCAACATTGGCACCCTCTCTAGAAACCAGGCCACCAGGATGGACCTGAAGGCAAACTCCCCTGTATCCATGTACCGATAGTGGTCCAACCGCCCCACCATCCTCGTGTGCAGTGTAAGCCCCCAGGCGAACTGCTTGCCGGCCAACACTCTCCCCATCACCATCAACTGGCCCCCACTGATCTGCTGGGTCACCAATGACCCATATACTCTCACAATCATCGCTACTATACAACGATGCGCTAGGGCATCTATCGACCCAATGCTCACAACCGTCCCGAACATAAATTTCTAACCAGAACAGTATCTCTGGCCAACTGTCACTAGGGATAGATCCCTCGGTAGCACTGGCTCTGTCGGCAGGGGAACACCCCGAAATGATAGCCCAGTCAAGAAGTACACATCCTCCACTGTAGTGAAGGGGATCTTCTCTCCTCACACAAGGAAGCAATGCAGCTCCGTACTCCACATCTGGATCAGGAACTGCAGGAGATACTCCTGCGCCCGTATCAAAGGGCACTCAAAGAACTTTAGCAACCCATTTGCTGCCAAAGTCGCTCGCACACTTGGCTCCTCAATAGCCACGACGTCTCGTAGCTGGGACCAATCTCGCTCTCACCAACCCACTGGCATCGTGCAAACTGTCCACCTGTAGCCACAACAAATAATCTTATATTATCCCACGAGACCATCAACAACATCACAAAGATCATTTTTACACCCGTCAACTTTGCCTCTAAAGCACGATTGTTTCAACCCATAGGCGTGCACACATGCGCGCCTGTTCACTACACAGGCACGCACGTATGTGCATGTTTTAGCTTCACAGGCGCACTCTCAGGCGTGCCTGTTACCTACACAGGCGTGCTCTTAGGTGCGCCTGTTACCTACACAGGCGCGCACTGGTGCGCGCTTGTCCACGCTACAACCGCGCACAAATGTGCAGCTGTACAGTTGACAGGCGCGCACATAATGCATGCCTTTTATTCCCTCACTAGTGCCCCCATGCACGTCTATCTAGTGGGCAGGCGCGCACTTGTGCGCGCCTACTTCTGGATCGCCCGCGCACGTGGGGCCCACATCCACAAAATCCCTTTGTACGGCCCTCCATACAATCCTTGCCCAAAAAATAAAATTATATTTCTATGCAGGATGATCAGACCACTAACCTGAATCTCGCTAATCACCAATCGGATGCCTCGTCCTCCCCGAATCTCCAAATCTCCTCTAAAAACAACTCTTCCAGTCACTATCGCAGCAGGTACAAATGAGGTGGCAATATGGGCCCTATAGCTATAGATAGGACTTTTTTCCAAACTTCCACTCACCATTCCAGGAGCCCACAGTGTCCATTTCTCGATCCGTCTTCAGCCACAGGATTATTATCCTGTCATCTACATCACAACAGTCCCTGGGCCTCTTTTCATTCTGAGCCCCTGGGGTGCCTTTTTTCATACCCTGGTCAGGTACGCATGCGCATATTCACGCTTATAAAATACATGCTCATATATTCGATTCTCTTCAGATATTGTTCACGTTGGGTATTTGGTTTTCATGTGTGTAGGTACTTGATCATCATACATCGGCACAACCCCTTCAGGTATATACTCAGCACTGGCATGTATTCTTTCCCTCTGTATCACACTTACATTTCCAGTCACACCCTCTGACATTTGCCTCTAGGATCCCCATTCCCAGCTCTGCAGTACCCACACCTCCATTTACATCTTCGGTACTGTCACCCGGTAGCATTCTTACCCACATGAGTTGTCCCATTCATAGCACCTTTTGGCACTTTTGACACTCATGCTGTTGTTTCAAAACCCTTTAGGGATGGGAGTCCCGATAGTCTTTCATCATGTTGCGAATCAACTGCATACTCCTTCTTTTCATTTTTCTAGCTTTCCCACATGGACTCCCAGATTATCTCTTTACGGTTCTTTTTTTGACTGCACCTCCGCAGTACCATGAACCCTACATTTCATCCATAGTCAGTTTTCCCATCTGCAAATCTCCCTTCATTTCACCTACCTCATACAGAAACTCACCAATGGGGCCCACACCCTTCATTATTTTTTCGAGCAAATTATGCCCTACATGGGCCACCCATATCACACTGGTGCACCCGTTTCTCTATTTGTACATTTCTCCCCAATTATTCGTTATTTATTGTACAAATGCCTTTATTTCTAGTCGTTACATTACCCTTTTTTTGGTCGTCACCTTTGGCAACCTGCTTCCCTCTTTTTGGCCAACCGCAACCCATGTCACCCTTGGTTGGAGCACTAATTATCATCTACCCTTGCCGACATCATCCATATCTTTAGAGTACCCCACAGGTCACTTACCTCTGCCCTCTGAATTTGTTCACCTTGTCCCTCCTCTGACACAACTTATCCCTAGCCTTGTTGTCCCCCTGACACTCGACCTCATTGAACGGTTGTGGCCACTTTTTATCTCACACATACTCCAACCAAGGGCAGTCTTGAGTCTTCCCACATCTTGACTTTGTCCATGTACCTCCTCCACTTCCTCACCTCACCTAGTAGATTTCACAAAGCCATTTTCTTCTGGGAGTTGCGTCCCCCTTTTTGTCGACATCAACACAGTTTCCAGAAGGGCGACAGTATCTTGATTCTCATTATCCACTCAATGAGAGATCTCAGACGGCACAGGGTGAAACACCATTACTCCCTGCTGTTGTTGACCCCCATAACATTTGATGCCAACACTTTCTCATGTTACGGTGGGTCTTACTTTGCAACTATTGCAGTTAGTTCTTTCATTTGCCAAAGACCTCTGAACTTGGCGGGGCTCTCAATGCCCACATAATCACTGCTACTTATTATCACGATCACTGCCTACTATTCAGAGTATGTTCATTTGAAGAATTGTCTTCTTCCTTTATCATGACCACCCCTGAGGGCACTGCATTTGTCTACACCAACACTTCAATCATATTTTTTCAGAGTTACATGACACGAGCATGGGGCATGCCCACCTCTTTTGTACACAGTTTTCTATTTTACACACCTCATGGAAGGTCGGGTCCTACCGATTCCTTTTTCCCTCCAACAGATCACTCTGGATGATCCCACTATTGCTCTCTCTTACAACAACATTCTTAGTAGAAGAAACATTAATGGATTTCGGCTATACGTATGCTCCTAACCTCATCCATCAGGGGGCATCTGTTATCACTGAAATTTCATCCGCACATGGTTACAAGAACTCAACATCGTCAAATAGTGATGAAGTCATCCATGGACCTGAATTAATACCACAACATTCAAAAAAGGTCAAAAAAACTATACAAAGTAGTGAAAAATTGAAGAGCGCTATGCAGACATTGGGCGCGCACGCATGTGCGGAACAGAAATGCAGAAATTGTGCACAGGCGCACGATGCACGACTGTTAGCGCAAAAAGCCACGCACCTGCTAAATGGTGCATTTATGAGAGTGGTCGGCCTCCCACCCACTTATGTTTCATCTCCCAAGCCGATTTGACCCTCAAATCTGGACTGGATCTGACTGGTGGGCTGGTCAAAGACATAAGAATGCCCTAATTGGCCTCTTTTCACACTACAAAGCAGTTAAACAATAACCCAAATGAATGCTATAAAAGGCCATGGATGCACCTCATTTTCTCAAGGAATTTAAAGTAATGTTATATTGCCTCTATTGTCTTGAGGACTCCATCCTTGTCAAGAGCATATTGGCACCATTACATTGGACAATCCATCTCACCCATTGAGTGGATTTGTAAAGATTTCTTTCATCATCATTTTCATTTTTCTTTGTTGTAAGAAGAGCTAGCTAGTAGGGGTCTAAGAGACCTCCCTTGGAGGAAGAAGGGACTCATAGTCCCCTTTCTTCTTGGTGATTTTTTTTCACTAATAGACTAGTCTCAACATTGGTGACACGGGTCTTATGGTTCTTTTTGTTTCTATGTCCCTATGCTCATGAATTTAGTTTTTATTGCATCTCTTAGTTTAATTCTTAATTGTAGTTTTTATTTTCTTTCCCTAACTCTTTTCCTTGCAGCTTTCCTGCTCAGCAGACCCATCTGAGGTTGCAATCACCTCTATTTTTTCTCACCAAGGTGACAAAAGAGGCACAACACTATCCAATATAGATTTCAAGATAAGGAACAACCAAAATTAGAGATGAAGACGAATTTCCAAGTTGTGCAACTATTAAATGGGAAGTATGATCCTAAAAAACATATTGAACAATGCGTGAGATAGTGGCAAGTTGTGGAAATACCATCTCACTTGTGGGTTCAAGTATTTCCAAATTCATTAGGTTCAATTCTGAAATCTTGGTACATCCATGAAGATACCAAAAGGCAGACCAACAACTGGAAAATTTTAGCAGACCAATTTTGCAAGAACTTCTCATTTACAGGTAAGTACCATGAGCTTAAGATAGTCCCGTAAAGAATTAAAAAAATTCTTTTTACCGATACTGGTGAGTGGAAATTAGACCCAGTGGTATGTGAAAATCATAGTCAAGTGCTTTAGTCTAACCTTTGCCTAGACACAAACAATACCCCTATAGAATGATATAATATTGAGAAGGATTTGGAAAACTCGGATGATTTGGAAGAACTGAGAAACTTAGGCATAAAGGAAACAAAAGGAAGAAGAGAAATCCATAACACCATACCAAGCTAGACTGATAGTTCTTATAATCATCGATTGAAGTTGTAAAAAGTCAATATAGGAGCTACAAAGCAACCTATGATAGATATGGTAGGATATTACTGGGATGAGAAAACTAGCCAAGAGATACATAGCATGTTGTGAGAGTATGAGGACTTATTACCAAAGACATTTTCAGAACTAAAAGGGATTAAAGGAGCTATGGGAGAGATGAAAATTTAACTAAAACCAACATCAAAACCTGTAACTGATAGACCATATCATCTTAACCCCAGGGTGAAAGAGAAGGTTAAGAGGGAAATAAATAATATGCTTGAGGATAGAGATATTTTCCCAGTGGAAGAAGCAGAATGGGTTAGCCCCATAGTCATCCAGAGCAATAAAGGTACATAGGACATTAGGGTATGTGTAGACTACAAAACCCTTAACTCTACCTTTGTGCATGACCCTTTTTTGACACCTTTTAAAGATGAGGTGCTAGAAAAAGTTGCAGAGAAAGAATATTACTCATTTACAGATGGATTTTTGGGGTGTAATCAAGTGAGAATTGCCAAAGAGGACAAAAGGAAGACCACATTCATAACATAATGGGGGTCATTTTCATATAATGTGATTCCCTTCGTCCTAAAGAACACCCCTGCATGTTTTTCCTGAATTGTAGTAGCAACCTTCTGAGAATTTATTCACAAATTTATAGAAGTTTATATGGTTGACTGGACGGTATACAACCTGCTCAAAGAACATGTATCCCTACTACATCTGATGTTTGATAGATGTAGGGAATTGAAGATATATTTGAACCTCAAGAAGTGTATCTTATGTGTCCCACATATAAACCTGTTAGGCCACATAGTATGCCGAGAAGGAGTATTGGTAGACCCAATGAATGTTGTGGTCATTGTGAACATGCCACAGCCTACGAGCGCTAAAAACTTGTGCTCCACACTGGGGTGCACAGGCTACTATCACAGGTTTATCAGAAGGTATGCATACATTATTGCACCCTTGGAAAATCTACTAAAGAAGTTAGAAGTGTTCTAGTGGATGCCAGAGTGTGATAAAGCATTCAACATCCTGAAGGAAAATCTCAGCACAACACCTATTCTGATATTTATAAACTGGGAAAATGAATTTCATGTACATGTGGGTGCATTAGGTATTCCCCTGGGAGCCATTTTAGCGCAACCAGGAGATGGAGCCATGGATCATCCCATCTACTTTTCTAGAAGGAATCTTTCACAAGATGAGCGCAACTATACATACACAGAAAGGGAGGGTTTAGCTATGATTTATGATCTACATAAATTCAGACATTACTTGTTAGGCTCTCATTTTAAAATTTTCACTGATCATTCTGCCTTAAAATATCTAGTTAACAAGCCTGTCTTGGAAGAAAGAATTTGTCGATGGTTGTTATTGTTTCAGGAATTTTCATTTGAGGTGATCATCAAACTAGGAAGATGCAACTTGGGCCATCATCACCTATCTATATTAGAGTAAGTAGAAAGTGGCGGAGTAGTCGATGATCATCTCCCAGATGCAGACCTATTCTAGGTTAAGGCCATGCCAGAATACCTGGAAGGAATAGCAATCTTCTTAAGCACAGGGGCATGCTTAGAAATGTACTCCGCAACTCAAAAATGCCATATGGTGGTTCAAGAATCGGACTATCAATTTATTGTGGGGAAATTGTATAAGTTGGGCCTAGATAGTATCCTCAGGAGGTGTGCCTTAGACCAAGGAAGGCAAGAAATACTATGGGAGTGCCACAATGGAGTTGCGGGAGGCCATTTGGGAGGAAAGACCACTATGCAAAAATTCCTCCAAGATGGATTATGGTGGGCCACACTCTTCAAGGATGCAAAGGAATATTCTAGATCTTGTGACGTTTGTTAGAGAGTAGGCAAGCCATCACGATGAGATGAATTGCCTCTTCAGCCAGTTCGAGTTCTGCAAGCATTTGAGAAGTGGGCGATTGATTTCATTGGGTTGATTAACCCCACAACCAATCACTCAAAGTCCAGGTACATTATTACCGCAACTGATTGCCTTGCGCAATGGGTGGAGGAAACAATTGTTCAGGATTGCTCGACCGATACTACTACCAGGTTTATTTTTGAAAAAATTATCACTCACTTTGGATGTCCTAGGAGTCTTACCAGTGATCAGGGTGGTCATTTTATCAGTAGTACAATCACAAATATTACAACATAGTTCTTAATCCAACATCATAAAGTATCCTTTACCATCCACAAGCCAATGGAACAGTAGAGGCATTTAACAAGATTATGGAGAGAGGATTAACGAAGGTTTTTTGTGCAAACAGGGAAGATTGGGATGACAGAGTCCCAACAGTTTTATGGGCTTACAAGACAACCATGAAAAAACTCCAAAAGTATACTCCATTTCAGCTAGTCTATGGGAATGAGGATGTGGTACTTGTAGAGTTCATTACCTTGAGTCTATACATTGCACATATTACGCACATTTCAGAGGGTGAATTAGTCACGCAGAGGGTTACAGAGTTGTAAGAAATTGATGAGACCAATTTTTTAGCAGAGTTTCATCAATCAATTGAGAAAGAAAGGAAGAAAGCTTAGCACGACAAGCACATTAAGACTTAAACATTTTCACAAGGAGATAAGGTCCTACTTTATGACAGTTGATACCAGAAACATGTAGGTAAGTTACACATGTATTAGTTGGGACGATTTATAGTTGCAGAGATCCGACGCTCTGGAGCAGTCAAACTCGTGCAATTGGATGGTATACTTCAGCTAGGATGGGTGAATGGAGCTCACTTGAAACCCTATATTTATCAAAACTGAGCTAAAGGACTATTTCTCTAGTCCAAAGGAGCATGTATAGTAGTTAGATTTGAATTTTTTTTCTATTTCTGTGAATTTAGTTAATAAAGTCAGAGTGTGCACTGTTGCACCGCAACATGTATTTCAATTTTTTCAAAGTGTTTCTTTGGTGTAGAACTGCTTATTCAGCAGTGTAGGATCATAAGAGCCACAAATATATTAATGAAAGTCATTAAATTTGATGGAGACCTCTTTTTGGTTGGAGGGAGAGCGAATTCAGACAAAATCCTAGTCCATGTGCCACATGAACCTAGTCCAGTCATCACCTTTATGACCACTATAGTAACCCGTCTGAACTCTATTAAACCATAAAGCCATGATATGGCAATATTCCATGAGTATTCGTGCCAGGATTCTCATCCGTTCAAATGGTGAGGTCTGAAGTCGACCACGTCCCTGACCAACTTGCTTAGTAAATGCAAGGATCACATGATATATTTACCTCATTAAACAGTCCTGCTGTTCAACTTATCTCCAAGTTGCATCTATAGGCTTAATTATGAGTGGCCTTAGAAGTTATTAAAGAAATTTCCAGCTAATCCTGAGTATAAGGTTGTGTGAACTTGGTGTAATACGTATTGTTTCCCAGAGAGAAATTAGTTCCTTGCGATTTCTAAATTTTACTCATGCCTGTGCAATCCATCAACCCTCAGTCGCAATCCTGAATCCTAGTTATTTTGTTAAAGTCTGTTGTTAGTCCATAGTCACTATGCCTAGAGCTATGGGGAGAAGGAGTTCAGTTTCTAAATATGCAATGTCGAATGAGCCATGTGATCCTCGGGTCGAGATCGTGGGAGATATCAAGGGAAAGGTTGAACAGGTGAAACTTCTCGACCTCAACCTAACATAATAGGTCATGTTTCCACAATTAAACATTGATGTATTATGGAGTGTCTCTCTAGATGAGTTAGGAGGGATGCAGTTTGTGTTGAAGCTGGATTTCATCAACCTCTTCAACTCAACCATTATGAATCTCCGAGACTTGCCAGTTTTCGACACTATAGGTGAGGTTGCATGGTGTGCCAAGTTCCTCATAAGTCACATACATGACATGAGCTTATGGCTTGACAGGTGGTATCCCATACATGCAAAGGATATCCATAAACTCACTAGCCTCTCCACCGAAGGAGAGGATTTATTCAAAGGATTTCAAGGTCCCAGTAAACATGGGAAGAAAAAGGGAGAAATCAACTTTTATAAATGATTTCACACTCAGAGAGGGGGGTGCACAACCAATATTGACCCCATTCTACTAGAGACAGTAAGAACAACTTGATATGAGATCGCTATCAAGGTGATGTAGTCATATTACAAGGGTGAGTGCACGTTGGATGCCTTGTCGGTAGCATATTTTTGCACCAATGGATCAATATTCAATTGGTGTAGCTACTTGCTGGAAGAACTCCCAATAACATGTGAAGAGGCGTAAGAGAAGGGAAAAACCTTGACCTATGGATACCTTCTAGTTGCATTCTCCATGTTGAAGTGGACGCCACCTTCAGGAATAACCCTATCACCAGTAGACAAAGTTTTAATGTCAAATATGTTCGAGCCTTGGCATTCAACAATGCAACATTCTTGAAATGGTATAACCGGTTTCTTGACACAACTCAGAGGTTGCAGATACCTTAGGAATTTCTCAATCTGAACACATGAAACATCACGTTCAACATGAACTGCCACCACACATTTTTCTAGCCAAGGCATGACAAGAGAGAAGACTTTCACTCCCGGATGCTTTCGTTATAATTGGAAGAAGAGGCCTTTGAAAAGGAGGTCATTTCGTGGCTAGGAGTGAAACAAAAACCACGCAAGTCGGGGATGCACTACATTCTACCGGTGGATATTTTGAAGAAAAAGGGACAAGAAGAAATGGTAGGACCGAGCTTGGGCCTAGAGGAGAAGAAGAAAGAGGCTCCAACAAGGATGGACATGAAGGAGGAGGAGGAAGAGACGTAGTCGCTGGAACGCAAGAAGAGGAAATTTTCCATGTTCCCATAACTTCCATAGAAATTCATGTTCATAGGTAAAGATGTAAATGAAATCCTAAACGCTTCCTTCATTGAAGACCTATTGGTCAATAAACCAAGGAAATGGCTCTCCCCTGTAAAGATCCTGAACCCTCAACCTATATAATAAACCATCCATCGTACTTGAGCAATGACTTGAGCAGCCCAAATCATTGACATTCAGGATGATCCTAAACTTGATACCACTCCATCCACCACCATCATTATTGAATAACCACCAGGACCCCCACAAACCTAGTCTCCAGCTCGAGAAATCACCATCCCACCCCAAACCACCGAACCAAAGCCTATGCCGTTGGACTCCCCTGAACTACCAGAAAAAATACCAAAACTCACTGGTCCAAACCCTAAATTCTCGAGCCAACAAATTATTCCTTTTGTACCGATCTAGGACAATCCACCTTCAACATATATTCAAATAGTACCAATGCCGCAAGTCCCAAGTCCTCAACACACTCCATCAATGATTAATGTTGAGGGTGATATCCAAAGGAGTGGAAGATTAGAAGTCGAGGTTCAAAAAGAGGCAGAAGTACCAGAGGTTTAGAAGGAACCTGAGTGAACATCATAACAGAGTGTAACCTCATTGCAAGGATATATGGAGCTAGTACTCCAAAATCCACAACAATGTGCAGAGTTGATGTAGCTATGCCTGGAAAAAATAGAAGTACTACCATTCCTTCCATAAACATTGAGGATGAGACTTGCGTAGCCACTGAAAGGTCCATCTATAGGGGAGGAAGAGGTGGAGATACCTTTGGAGCATTTGACGGCCAATGGAATCCTACTGGAGGTCCAAGTACCTAGGGAGGCCACTCCTTCTTCTGGTGACCTCACTTAGTGGCCATCAATGCATCTAATTGGCATGATCATAGATTCAAATGATCAATTGGCATAGAGTCTAAAAAAGGCCGAACAAGATGAAAAGTATTCAAAAGAGGAAGCACTCCTTGCCCAAGCACGCCGAACATAAGAAGAATATGCAAAGATCTAGGTGGAGAAGAAAATGGAAAGATTCCAAGAGAATCTTGCAGAAGCATTGCTAGTGATAAGAAAGACAACACCACAACTGCCTCAATCTAGTGCAACAAGAAAGCCTGAGCACCAGATTGAGATACTCCAAGGAGCATGGTCAGAGATGGCCATTCACATAGAGAACTTGGAAGCACATTTGCAGGAGAGTCATCATGAAGAATAGAAGAAACCTTGGAAGCTGCAAGAGAAAATGGAAATCGTTGTAGTTCAAGGGAACATGACCAGAGTATCTTTGCAATGAAGGAATGAAGAGTGTACACATATTTTACAAGAGGTTAGTGAATGGATGGGAATTATAACACAGTTCAACCAGACTCTAGAGGACTTGTGCATCAAGGTACAATCACTCAGCGAAGAGGTCGACACTACACTAAATCCACTAGAACAATAGGAAAAGTTTGACTAGATCCAACAAACTGATAATGAGCTAAATGATTTATATGAAGCCCAGTTAGTGGCTAAGAGAGAGCTACATGTGTTCCGACCAATCATCCAGAAATCCTACTTGTAGATGCACCAGGTGGACGCTGAGCTGATTCAAAGTGGAACTCTCTGGTTACGTTTAAAACCAATGGATGCATTATTGACGCAACTCAGCAGTTCATGACTGAATCTTTGTTGTTGGCCAGAAAGTGGCAGGATAAAGCTGATGAATTTGAAGGTATAAGGAAGAGAGCCGCGGAATTGGTTTTAGAGTTGGGCCCTTCGTTTGAAGAGGCGGAAGAAGAAAGTTCTCCCAAAAAAGCAAAAAACAGAACAGAGACAAAGGATAAAGGAAAGCAACAAGCACTCCCAGAAGCCACAGAAGAACCAAGGAATTGAATCGAGGGAGAGTCAAGGATTATGGTCAAAGCCTGTTGGGCCCTTCTTTTTTTATTAAAATAATTTGCACAAGAAATACTACAGTCCCAATTTTTCTTAGCAAGTTGTGCAAGCCACAAAGGAGTTGGACAACATATCAAGAGAGGAAACAAAAAGTTGTTAGAGAGGCAACGCAACACCAACGAGGCAAAAGCAGTTACAACAAAACAAGAACAATAAAGCATTTGAAGTCTCAAGCCAGAAAATCCCAATTAGATTATATATACGAGATGTATATGATTATAAAGGGTTGGTGTAGTCAGTATTATCATTCAGTCCATTTAGGTTTTTTGATTGTAATTAATATCCATTTTGGGAAAAGGGTAGATAGAACTCTGAGGAATGAGTTCGGAGCCAAAAAATCTTGTAACCGAGTAATGACTTATATCTGTTGAATTGTATATGAGAAAACTTTTGGAAATAATTTATGGAAGGACCTACAATTTTGAAATATTCTGTGTAAGTATCTGTCTATGTCTACGAATTGTCATTTTACTTTACTTATGTAAGTTTGAGTATATGAGAAACCTTTTGGCAATAATTTATGGAAGGACCTACAATTTTGAAATATTATGTGTAATTCTCCATCTATGTCTATGAATTGTCATTTTACTTTACTTCTGTAAGTTTGATAAGATCAATATGTTATAGTTGTTTACAAATGTTGTCGCAACTTTGTTGTCTTTACTATTAGTTATGAATGGGTTCATATCTTCTCTCTATTAGTTCATCTTTCACAAAAATATGGTGAATCTTGAATATTCTGGAGATCTACCTAAGTATTCTCCTTGCCCTTCCCTATATTCTTGTCTTGGTTGCACTTGGGGTGAGACTTCTTCTCTCTAGAGAAGATGAAAATGCCAACACTCTAGAATACTCGGTACCTTTTGTTGGTAACCTGAGAAGGACCCTGGTCTGATCAAATTTGCACCAACATTGACTTTTCATATTTTAGTCAGAGATTTTTCCAAGATCTTATTGAAAGCTTCTACTGTTCCATTTTCCTGAGGATGATATGGTGTACTCTTCTAGTGATAGAATTCAAACTCCCCAATCATATCCCTGATGATATCATTGATAAAATGAGTTCCTTGGTCACTCATCAGAATCCTAGGACATCCAAATCTGGTGATCACTTTCTCAAACAGGAAGTGTGCTTGACCTAGGTGGATATTGGTGGCCACCCACCTATTCCAATTGGCTCTGCTTGAAAATGTTTAGTTCAACACGTTCTTTTGTACTTCTTTGTAATTGTGGGTTCTACACTTTCTGGGCTATCTGAATCCCTACACATCTTCTAGGTGGATACTGATGGCCTCCCACCTAATCCAACTGGATTATTTTGGATGTTTTAATGTCAACACATCTTTGTATACTTCCAGGGCCGTTTTGGGGCCCTAAACAATGTTATTTTGGCTTGCCATAGTCAATCTATAGACTTAGTCAATTTTTAATGGTTTAATGTGTATTTCGTGAAAAGAACTTTCCAACAGGCTATCATGTGCCTAAAACAAAGGTTGTATGAAAAAATTACGACCCCAGGAAGTTGAGGTACCAAGTTACCCATCGGGGCCCACATGAATTTTGGCGTTTCATCTCCTAGGGTTAGGTTTTTAGATGTATAGGTTTTTTGAATGCATGAGTAATGTTAAAAGGGACTTTGAAGCCTCATTGTAATCATTCTACTTAGATGGATGTGTGTAGTATCCACATCTCTTCTTAGATATAACTACCACCATTCAAGAAAGTTGTTTCAGTTCTGCAGTTTTACAGTTTCATCCTAGTTCATTTATTTAATAGAAGTTATTGTTCACTGGATATCTATGTTTTTCTCTATATCTCTATGTTTATTGTATTCATTCTATTAATTAGTTTGTTTGGATCTTAAATCTGTATCAGTGGTATCAGAGTGCTCTGCTCTTCATTTATTTTTCTTCATGCATGTCCTTGATAAGATTTGGGTACAAGAAGTTGGGACTCGAACCAATAGAGGCTTTGAAAGATCGGCCACACCGAGCTTGAAAAAAACCCATGGGGGGACGAAAATAAAGATGATGGAGCAAGAGATTGTTTTAAAATGTTTCTCGAGGAAGCTCTTGTGCGACAAGGGAACAAATTGATGGAAAATTTTGCACAAATCCTTCGACAATTTCCCACAGGAGAAGCATATTCATCAAGAGGCCACACAACCCCCTTCAAGGTACAAGTAAATTTTTATATTCCATTATTTGAAGTACTGATAGATGTGGATGCTATAGATAAATGGTTGAATCTGCTCGAAGGGTATTTTCAGTCCACCATTTTTCCAATAGGAAAATATTACTTTTTCACTCCTCAAAGTCGTCCCCCATGTTAAGGACTGGTGGGATACTTACTTTGAGAAAAAGTAAATAGAGGAATATGCAATATTTGAGGTCTCCCCTTGTTAGAAATAAAATTTTCACACCTTGGTACCTCACCCTAAGTGTCACAAGTGTCGTAAAAGTGTCATATGAACCTTGCTAAGTGTCACATACACGTCAACACCATGGAATAACATATGTCACAATCCCTAGTCAATGTGGAGGATAAATGTATTATATGAAGGTCAAAATACCATGTGCACATGAATTATTATTAATATTCATGAAAAGGAAATTAATTTAGTGTGAGAATCCACCTCACATTTGGTTTTCTATTTTTCAGGGGAGGTTGAGGATCTCATGGAGGGTTGAAATATTTCCTCCTTAAAATCATTGAGATATATTTCCTCTCTAAAATCCTTAAGAGATATTTTCTCCCTAAATATCTTGGAGATCCCATTTTAGTGGATCTGATGAGTGACCTCTCCATGGTGGTTAAGCCTCCAAATCCTATATAATGATTGATTTCCACGGAGAAGGAGGGAAAATTTGTGGTATAAAACTTATGATCTTGGAAGAAATCTTTTGGATATCAAACCTAGGATCTTGGGAGCATCATGCAAGGGTTGGACGAGGAGGACTTGAAGAGGCTCTTGCAACTGCATCTATAGATTGTAAGTGTATTTTTAATGTTCTCTTTAATATATGCTTGGCCTATTTCCTTCAAGTTTGTGTATTGCTACATATACTTGTCTATTATGGATAAAATTAGTTTAAAATAATCTTGATAGAGTAGGAAGTCTATGTTTTCTTCGCTATCCATTGGACTGCAGATATCACTAAGGAGCTTGGAGATCAAGTTTATCCTAGATTAAGTGAGGACAAGATTCATAAAAAGGTACATCATACTTTCTTCCTCTTTTTCCTTTGACTAGTTTAACTATATTTAAAGGGATGTTAATGTCCATTTTCATATTTCTATCTTGATAGTAGGGGTGTAGAATCCAAGAGGATATGCACCTATCCGTAGGGGAATTTTCCTATAACAAAAATTAGTGACTCCATTGAGGATCGAAGATTTTGGTTTATTTCCTTTGTTTGTCTCCACCTTTTTCCAACTTTTATATCATTTTCATTTTTTTTTCCTGATCTATTTCCTTTCTCCCATCTTCATTGACAATTTCACAAAATTATGGAAATTTTGGGTGATTGTTTATGAGTTTTAAGCCTCCGTTTTGATTTTCTGGGAAGGGTAGCCCTCCCCTAGAGTGTATATCATAGCGTTGATCTATAATAAATTCTCCCCTAAAATGTATATCAAAGTGCTGCAATGCTCTGTGCCCTTGAAATAAGGAGCATTGATATCCTTTTTTGGTGATTTCTGCCCTTTTCTTCTCAGTTCCTCCTAGTCTATCTTGCAGAGATTCTTGTCGAGAGTCTATACTTTGGATTGTGGATTTGTTTGGGTTGAATTTGTTTTGAAGAAGTTCTCTATTTATTTTAATGTATATTTGAAAAAAAATAAAAAATTCTTTCTTTGCATTAGATTGGGGGCATCCTTGCATTGGAAGTATCGAAATTGCATGTTTTTTTTTTTTTTGGGGGGGGGGCAAGAATCGTGTATTGGTGTACAATATATTTGGAACATTTCTTGAAGAACTTGATATCTATGAGTTTAATAATTTTTTAGGACATTGTGCATCTTGTTAAATTATGATCTTGATTTCTTATGCGGATTAATTCTTTGATTTTCTTCAACACCTTGATTCCAACTTAATACACTTCAACAATACCAAATCATAATCGAATAGAAATAACTATTTAGATAAGTAAGCATGCACATCAACAACACATATACCCTGTGGAAACCCTGTACAGGGAGAAAACCCCCAACAAATGATATTCTTGTTTTGCATTAATAATATAAGATCACTTACAAATATCCACCATGAATGTTCTACTCTTAAAGAGCTTGCCAAGATGACTCTAACCTGATAAATACCTAAAATACCTTGCTGAAATACACCTCTGATATTCTGCCTCTATTGTTGATATACAACATTGATATGATGCCTCTTTATCACTGATATGTGCCTCTATTTCTTCACCCTTAACCTGCATATGAAAACTATGTTGAAGAGAGGGTTCGACCTCTGCTTATATAGGCTGAAGAGGGGAAGAGGAGAGGCTTGAAATAATAACCTTTTTTCATGAGTTAATCATAAATCATCTTCATACTTTAGTTCGAACCTAGAACTATAATTGAGACTGGTTACAACTCAACATTATACATTAGTTCTAAAATAGAACTAGACTTGAGACTGGTATGCTTTAGTTCGAAAATAGAACTATACTTAAGACTTTAGTTGCAACTCAACATTACACTTTAGTTCTAAAATAGAACTAGACTTAAGACTTTAGTTGCAACTCAACATTAAACTTTAGTTCTAAAATAGAACTAGACTTAAGACTTTAGTTACAACTTGACTCTTTACAAGGCAATTTGAAATTATCTTCATGATGGATAATGTTACATGTGCCAACACACTAGATCAATACATTTATAACATTTGCAATATTAGGAATATTGTTTGTTTCTAGCTCATAGGAATTTTATATTCAACCTAACTTTTGCTAGATGCCTTGACTTTTTCTCATGGTTGTTGGCCCTTGACCAAGTTTTGAGGAACACTTGGTCATATTTGACCATTTTTGGGACTTCTACAGCCTGTCAAATATGGAGCATTAGGAAAAGTAGAGATCACGGGATCTCGATCCACTTTTGGGCCCCTTTTAGGGTTTTAGGTTAACGTAATGGGAAAGGGATGTTGGCCCGTGGGCTTACCCACGCTTAGGCCCACTTTTGTAATTTATAAATAGAAGGATAGGCAATGTAAGAAGTAGTAGATGTGATTTCTTAGTGCAATTGGTGGTGCATCTATCTGATGTCGAATAAGTGCTCTGTGCGAACTATGTAAGGCTTGCAAGGCTAAGTGCAAGTTACTGTGTGGTTGATATAGAAAGATAACTGTTGTAATGCAAGGAAGAAGGATCTAGCGAGCTGTGAAGATCTTCTGTCCCATGCGAAGAAGGGTTTTGAAGGCTTTGTGCTTGTAACAACTTGGAGACAATAATAAAGAAGAAGATCTTGTGGATGTATCCCCAGGGGGGGTGAACCACGTAAATCTGTGTGTTATGCTTCAATACGTTTATCTTTGCGTATGCTATGTTCTTTGATATATCCACTTATGCTTTGTGATTCTTAGATATATATGATTGTTAGATATGATGTGTATGAGGATGCTTAGATCTGATCTACTGGATATGAACTGGGTTACTATGGTTAAGTGATGAAACACTATAAATATGAGTATTCACTGTGAAGCTCTATGCTTTCTATGAAGTATAATAAGGGTTAAATACTGATGAATGATCTATGCTAAGTGCCCTGTAAAAGATATAATCATAGATCTGTGTCCCAACTAAGGTTGCAGACACCTGATTCTTGCAACCACCCCTACCTCTACCTCAGGTGAGACTTCATTTGCTTCATAGGTGTTGCCAAAAGGCTCGGTAGTTAGGGATTTGTTAGTGCACTCTTGAGCGTTGAACCCTGGGTCTGCCCCTATGCCAAAAAATGGTTCCATTGCCAGGACTCGAAACTGTGATTACTGGGAACTGAGGAAGAAGAAACTTCGTGCAAAAGAAATCTCTGTGCATAGATCTATTGCCCTAGTGTGCAACTTTTTACTCGACCTGTGAAGCTTTGTGCTAGGAATAAGGTCAGATCTGAAGAAAGGAATATCATGTTTGAAGAAAAGAAGCGAGATCTGAATGCTCTCTAAGAAAAGTAAAAGTGGGAATTTCTGAAAGAAAGAGGTCAAATCTGCAGAAAAGAGGTAAGATATGTAAGCCTTGTGCTCTAATAAAGGTAATAATAGTTAAAGTTCTTATATTTGGAAGCTTTGTGCTCTGTAGAAGTAAGATAAGTGTAAATTTTTGTTTCTAGAGCATGGATCTAGGTATTTTTGATAGATTCAGTCCTAGCTTAAAACCTAGGGCATTAATAGATGAAAGAAAGTTTGATATGAATAGATCCAATAAGCATAATGATAGATATGTTATACCTATGCATAGAAAGAATGTTTGGACTAACAAATGGATGCAGGATCCTAGAAATAATTTTTTGCAGGCTAGCTACCATGATCCTGGTGTGCAATACATAAGAAGTTGGGGATCATTTAAGAGAAAGAGAGGATTGAACCTATGCTACAGTTGCATAAAACTAGGCCATCTAGCTAAGGAATGCCCTGGTGGAAAACCCAGTTGTCTTTGTTTCAAATCTTTGGACCATGAAGTATTGGATTTCCCTAGAATGATTGCTAAGCTTGAAATAATGAATCTGCATGAAGAAAACCCTAGGACAACCCCAAAAATAGCAGAACCCCAGCAAGAATTAGAGAAAGTATTAATATAGATGAAAGAAACCCTGAAGGAACATAAATATGTTTGATTACCAGAGATCTTCAAAGAAAAGGAACAAGTCGAAGCAAGATTAGGGGTCTTCGACATTGAATGTATTCTTGATGAAGAAACACAAGTGAACATTATGCTAGAAAGAACTTGGGAAGTTATAGGGAAGCCTACCATGATTCCTTCACTAGGAGTAATAGGACTATTCAGAGGAAACCTGATGATGTTATGTGGAAAACTCGCTCAGATACCTATGACAGTCAATGAAACTTTGAAAGAAGAAGATTTTGAGATTACCAAATTTATTGAGGACGGTGCCCCATTCACTATGTTACTTGGAAAACCTTGGATTGAGAGAGATTAAACCACAAAGAAGGAAGAAGAAAAGGTATTACAATAGTAGATACAAGAGCTAAAAGATTTCATGCCCAGAAGGATCATGTAGTTGATTGAGGAACATGCGAATAAATCAAAGCTATTTGACACTAGAAGCTCAGATGTCAAAGAATTAGGGGACTCATAGAAGATTGGAGTATCTGTACTAGATATAGACAAAGTATTTCTCACGAGTCTTAGGAAATAACCTCAACAATGCAAAGTGACTATGCCCAAGGAAAATAAGAATCAGAACGAGAAAAGAACTACTGAGACGAAGCTCATGGAGAAGAAGGCTAGAAATCTAAGTAAAATGAGATCTCAGATCGACAGGATACAAAGGGTTCCAGAGGGAACCTCTCCAAAATAAACTTTGCAAAATTAGAGCTTCGCCGGGATATCAGAACAACGACACGGGTCACTTCACCATGGAGAAGCAATAAAGCCATTGGAGGCCGATATATCCGTTCGACTGCCACTCCGAACGGATCAAAAATCATTGATGGCTCATCACTAGACCATTAGACCACACCATAACAGATAGAACTAGAGTTAAGGAAGCCCCATATCCATTGAAAATGATCCGTTACAGAGTTACTTACTTAATCCATCATGCCATGCATGGAAGTCACTTTTGATAATCGTGAATTTGAGTTCGCAGACTACCTGAATTGTGAACAGTGATTACTCTGCCCTTACTTCCTACCTTACTTTAGTACCTATGTTACTTTGAGAACAAGAGCTATTGATCCTAAGCATATATGTCCAATGAATTTAGCGCAGCTGAAGAATTTGTAAGAGAGGTACTCGCTAGCCTCATAGCCGAAAGAGTCATGTCAGAGTGAGGATTGTCTATAGGTTTACATGCATCATCGACGAAAGGAGTGAAAGCCTCCCCATCGACTGCTCAAGTAGGAACATCCCAAGACAGCGCAAAAAGAAGAACCAAACATAAAGACGATATGGCCAATGCGAAGTTGGTTCCATCCATTCAACTTGCTTACATACCACCTCTGAGTAGTGCGATCAACAAAGATAGTGTGCATAGAGACTTTGAGTACACTCTAGTCACTACATACCTTCTAAAAGGAGTACGCATAGTCTGCAAAGGTCAAGACAAGATCACAACATTGAAGTTTAGTGACTTCAACCTGGGGGATCGTAAAGTTTACATAATACTTGCCCCGTACAAGTACCTAACCAAAACCAAGGGAAAAAATTCAAAGATCATCGCTCAACAATGGACGATGAACCTCGCCAAGTCTACTCTACTCAACATTATGAAGATACCTCACTTTGGTAGACACCAGGAGGTGAATGCTTGTGTGAAGTTGTTGCTGGAAAGTTACCATGGAGGATACTTATGGTTGAACTATCACATAATAGTTGATCCAGTGATGATCAACCAGATCACCGGGCTTAGCATGCAGGGCCCTGATCCCCATGATTACTATCCTGGAAAGACCGTGGATCGCACTCTTGCTCAGAAGATCAAGGAAGCCTAAGGCGATGTTGAGAAAGGAACGTGAGGCTACAAGGTAGCTTCTATTGAAAGTGGTGCAGTGCGCCTCACCTGTCAACTGATCACAAGGAAGTTGGTACGCAAAAATCGACCCACGCAAGTATCTAGATTTGTAGCCGACCTTGTAGGGAAGTGCACAGAGGGACTATAGATGAACTGGGTGAAGTACCTGGTGAATCAACTAGAGATTGACTGCAGAGAATCCTAGGATTAGGGGCATGAATTTAATTTTAGCTGGCTCTTGATACTTATAGCTTTCATTGCATGTGAGCTACCAGAAGGTGCAACCTTCCCCAACAATGACCTTTTGAACCACTGGCTGCGAATTTCAGTACACTGTGGTACTCGAATGACATGAACAAGTAGTGGCAATACAATGTTGTATTTCATACCTACTACAGTGAGTTGAATCTCACCATCCAATCCGATCCTACATGACCCCAAATACTTTACACAGGTTTCAACCTTTGATAAAGTTCAATGCAGACTGCCATTTTATATATATTACAACACGCATTGATGATAACAAGGAACAAATTCAGTCTTATTATAAGATGACAAAAGAAGACCTGGAGGAAATCACCAAGGAATGGTCGGAAAACCTCCTTATTCCAGCAGACCCCACAAGAAGTGTGTGACCAGTGAGAAATAACTGGTCGGAGCACCATAGAAAGGATTAAAGCACTCACTGAGGAATGCAAATAGTTAAGTAGCATAAGTGCGCAGATATATGAGAACCTAACCAAGAACCCATAATTGCATAAATTGGAGTCACAACTCTAAGAGGTGAAGTACGATGCCAAAAATATACAGGTGCAACTGAAGGCCCTATCACCCATAGAGAGAATGAAGAGGTTTCCAGAGCAATGCACAACTCAACAATAGATTCACATGCTTCAGAGTAAAGTAATGGAAGTCTCTCAACGAATTCAACCAGTGCAAGAAAAGGCATGCCAACCGTTCACTGAATTTGAATCCAAGGAGTAGAACTTGAACAGGTTTTGAATACATTATAACAACGCCTAGAAGGGTCAGTTATTGAGGCACTCATCCAGAAGTTCACCGAGCAAGAGGCAGTAGCAATGCGACAGTTCGAAGAAGCTTGAGCCAAGCTTGAGGAATTAAAAGCAGAATTGGTCATACCTGAGTGACTCGAGATGAGTCACAGGTGAGTGTTGGGGGCTTGTTGGCCCTTGACCAAGTTTTGAGGAACACTTGGTCATATTTGACCATTTTTGGGACTTCAACAACCTGTCAAAGATGGAGCGCCAGGCGAGGCAGATATCATGAGATCTTGGTCCACCTTTGGGCCCCTTTTAGGGTTTTGGGTTAATGTAATGGGAAAGGGATGTCAGCCCATGGGATTACCCACACTTACCCCACTTTTGTAATGTATAAATAGAGGGATAGGCAATGTAATAAGTAGTAGATGTGATTACTTAGTGCAATTGGTAGTGCATCTATGTGATGTCGAATAAGTGCTCTATGTGAACTATGTAAGGCTTGCAAGGCTAAGTGCAAGTTACTGTGTGATTTATATAGAAATCTAAGTGTTGTAATGCAAGGAAGAAGGATCTAGCGAGCTGCACAAATATTCTGTCCCATGCGAAGAAGGGTTTTCGAGGCTTTGTGCTTGTAACAGCTTGGAGACGATAATAAAGAAGAAGATCTTGTGGACATAGCCCCAGGGGGGGTGAACCACATAAATCTGTGTGTTATGATTCAATGTGTTTATCTTTTCTTATGCTATGAGCTTTGATATATCCACTTATGCTCTATGCTTCTTAGATATATATGATTGTTAGATCTGATGTGTATGAGTATGCTTAGAGCTGATCTACTAGATATGATCTAGGTTACTATGGTTAAGCACTTAAACACTGTAAATCTGAGTATTCACCACGAAGCTTTGTGCTGTCTGCGAAGTATAATAAGAGTTAAATACTGATGAATGATATATGATAACTACCCTATAAAATATATAATCACATATCTGTGTCCTAGCTAAGGTTGCAGACACCTGAGTCTTGCAACCACCCCTGCCTCTACCTCGGGTGAGACTTAATCTACTTCACAGGTGTTTCCGAAAGGGCCAGTAGTTAGGTCTTTGTTGGTGCTCTCTTGAGCGTTGAACCATGTGTCTTCCCCTATGCCAACAATGGCTCACAAGGTTTGACTAGGCTCACAGAGGTTGGATGTTCCCCCTGACTTTTGCACTAGTCTGTCTATGCTCACAGAGGTTGTACGTTCCCTCTGACTTTTTCACTAGACAATTTGTGCTCACAGAGGTTGTACGTTCCCCCTGACTTTTTCATTAGACTCACATTGAATCTCATTCATCCTAACTTTTGGTTTGACTCACAGAGGTTGTATGTTCCCCCTGGATTTTTTCAATACCTCACAAGACTGGTTATTTTTTCAATACCTCACAAGACTGGTTGATTCTCCAAATCTCCTTGGATAGCCTCAGGGTGGACCATATGGCCTCTCATTGGAGAATGATTGTTGATGTTGCCAAATTTAACACTCCCTCTCAGTGAGGGAGTCATTCTCAGCCAAACCAAGCTTTCCTTTCAGCTGCACAAACTATCTCAAGGTCATAGGCTTGGTTAGGATATCAGCTACCTGCTAGCTCGTGGCTATGTACTGTAACTTTATAGTTTTTCTCTAGGCCAAGTCTCGGATGTAGTGGTACCCCATGTCAATATGTTTTGACCTGTCATGGAATACCAGGCGCTCTGTCAATTTTATGCAACTTTTATTATCACAGTGAACCGTCATTGTCTTGAGCTTGTCACCAAACAACCCAAAAACCAAGTTTTTGAGCCATACTACTTCCTTTCTAGCATCACTTGCTGCAATGTACTCAAATTATATTGTACTCTGTGAAATGGATCCCTGCTTCCAGCTTTACCAAGAGATAATAGTGGATACTAAACTGAAACAGTATCTGGAAGTACTCTTTCGATCCACTGGGCTTCCTACCTAGTCAACATCTGCATACCCATGCAGAAATAAACCACCATTGGATATATATCTCATACCATAAGTAATGGTTCCTCCGAGATATCTCAAGATGTGCTTTGCTGCCACCCAGGGTCTCTATCTTGGTTCAATCATGAACTAAGTCATTGCAATCACTACATAGCATATATCTGGCCTAGTGTGGATCATGTACATCAATGATCCAATCAACTGCCTATACATGGTGGGATCCACCAAATATGAACCTGTATCATAATCATACAACTTCCTAGAATAGACATGGATTTGAAATCCATCATACCAAACCTCTTTAGTACATCCACTATGTATTTTCCTTGTGCCAGAAATATCTTGCTCTATCTTTGACATACTTCCAATCTTAGGAAGTAATGGATCAAGCCTAAGTATTTCATATCAAATTCTGAGGTTATATCCCTCTTACACCATGCTATTAGCCCTTCATCTCCTGTTATAAAGATATCATAAACATACATGATTAGTATAATAGCTTGGTTACCTCTTACATTGAAGTACAAATTTGCATCAACATCACTTTTCTAAAATCCCAGTCTTTTAAGAAAGCCATCAATCCTTTCATACCAAACACTAGGAGCTTGCTTAAGACCATACAAGGTCTTCCTTAGCTTGCATACATGAGTTACTTTGTTATGCAGTACAAAACCATATGGGTGTTCCACAAATACCTCCTGATCATTCTTTCCATTCAAGAATGTTTTTTTTACATCCATCTGATGTAGCTTCCAACCAAGAACGAAAGCTAAAGAAATAATAGTTCGAATGGAGGTATACATGGCTACATGGGAAAAAGTCTCTTTGTAGTCGATTCCTTTTTTCTGAGTGAAGCCTCTAGCTACAAATATTGCTTTGAACTTTTCCACACTTCCATCAGCTGCATGTTTGATCTTATAGATCCATTTAGAAGAAACCACTAATTTGTCTTTTGGGCTCGACACAATGTCCTAGACATTGTTCTTTATAATAGACCTGTATTCTTCAAGCATGGAATACTTCCATACTTGTAATTTATCTTCTTCTTCAAATGAATAAGGTTTGACATCACTAATGCTTCTCATCAGTGAAACATAGCCTCCAAACCTATGAGGCCTCTTCCTTTCCCTGAAAGTTCCTTTGGGAGAAACTATTGTTTCTGCTTCCTGCACTATTTGTTTAAGCCACCTTGGATTCCTTTTGGCTAGAGGTTCTTCAACAGTTCTTTATAACACTTCAATAGGTTCTAGGGGATCATTACTTGGCCCTTCACGAGGTTCCTCCCTCTGATCATCTGACTCTTCATTTTCAGAAGAGGGTGAAGCTGGTTGAACTGCTTCTGATTCCTGCTGAAGCTCTCTATATTTCTTAAATGCAGTTTCCTCATGGAAAGTCACATATCTTCTTGCCTCTATTTTCCTTTGACCTGGTACATAAATCCTGTAAGCCTTGTATTTCTCACTCTACCCCACAAAAACCCCTTTCTTTCCTGAGGGTTCCATCTTTGTTCTCTTTTCCTTAGGGACATGAATATACACATGACACCCAAATATCCTTAGATGCACTACTTCAGTTTTGATCCCTGATAAGACCTGTTCAGGAGTATTGTCCTTCAAGGTAGCATGTGGACACCTATTTTGAATATACACGATAGTTGAGATAGCTTCTGCCCATAAATAATTTGGTATATCCTGGTCAAACATCATTTCTTTCTTTGCCTCACAATTTGTCCTGTTTTTCCTCTCAACAAATACATTTTGCTAAGGGTTATATGGCATTGCCAACTGTCTCTTGATTCCTGTTGACTTGAAAAAATCCTCAAACTGGAGAGATTCAAACTCTCATCCATTGTCCGTTCTAAGGATTATGATTTTTTTCCTTGTCTTCTTTTCAATAAAATATTTGTACTCTTTGAATTTATCAAATGTGTCACTATAACATACCCTCCCACCCTTAGGTTGTGATACATTACCTTAAACAGGTTGCAACACACCCAACCACCCATAGGCTAGGCACGCTGCAGCCCCAAGACTCAGTTCTTTGATCCAAATTCAAAAACATAGGACTTCTCAATAATATTAGAAGCATGCACACCACATGTGTAAGACAAGATTCATGTCACATCATAAAAGAGATAAACAACGTTCCATGCACAGCAAATAACCAACAGACATGCACATTAGAATACATATCTCAGACACAGTTAAATACACAGTGGAACACAGAGAACACTTATCTTTGCAAGTAAATGTTCACCAACTGGATGTAGACCAAGGACGTTCCTCCCAACCATAGACGTTGTTGTTCATTTACTCTCAACAACAGGTCACCCCTGAGCCAGGGCTATGAATCCACAAGGACGGGTCCTAGGCCAATTCTAAATACACAGTAGTTGGCTAAGAAGCTATTAGGTTTCCCAACTTCACAACAATCCTAATTTCCATCTATCTTTCATCCTCATCCTTCACAACCCCAAGAAATGAACACCTTTCTCTTCCATGCAGTCCCTGAGGCTGTTCCATTTCTCTCCAAGGCTCCAGTGCTACTGGTTAGGAAATATCCATACTGGAAATTCCAAGGACTCTCAGTTGTGGACAGTTCCATCTGAACTACCCTCAAGTTCATGCACACAGGAATCCATTCCCTCTTGGAATGATCAACAAATCATTACAACCATTCAATGATGGATCTCCTCTCCTTGCCATCAGTTTCCATGCTCAGCCCAAGAAGACACGAACTAGCGGTAGTGAGTGAAGAGGAAGAAGAACCAATGAGAAGACGACAAACCAAGGGAAGAAATATCCCCTAACTTCACCCCAAGCCACCCTCATTCTGTCATTCATATCCATGCTCAAACTAAGAGCATACAAATGCAACAAGAGTGAGGCTCCCAAAAATAAAGAGTGGAAAAGGTGTAGCAATGAAAGAAGAAGAACAAGTGGACAAGCGATCCCCCACCCAAACCAAATATGGGTTTATATAATTAATTGGAAATCAAGAACCACATGGCCTCCCCCAAGAAGCTCATGTAACCCCCTTTTCTCCATAAAAACAATTATGGGTATATAAAATAATAATAACAAGACTTAGCCCCTCAAGCCCCATATCTCGTGGAATCATAGCCCCCTATATCTTTTGTCCTTGTCGATCTTGCATCCAGTGGTGTATTTTATTAATGTATATGAAGTATTACATTTTCTAGGCACTCTGGCCCCTTCTCAAATTTATCGACTCACCTTCCTAAGTCATATTTACATAATACATTATAGTTCATAAGGGTTAGAACCAGGATGTTACATCCCCCTCCCCTTATTTTGGCACTGTCCTCAGTGCAAAACACTATTCCAGTGTTATTAACATTACAAATCCAAGCCATCTAGCCTTAATTCACATAAGCAATCCAACCCAATATTATATACATAGGCACTCTGACCTAAAACATGTATGCATAGGAATTCTGACCTAAAACATGTATGATGATCTTTAGAATTTATATTTCTGGAAGAAATTCCAACCAACATTATCTCCTTCCCTCTCATCCCTACACAACCCAAAGAATTGAACCCCTTTCTCTTCCATGCAGTCCCTCAGGTTGTTCCACATCTCCCCGACTTTAGTGCACTCGACCAGGAAGTTTAAGAGTTGTGGGTTCCATAACTCTAGTTGTAGCAAGTCCATTGGAGTTTCTTCCTTCCATGCCTTTGTCATTTAGTTGCTCCAAAATCACCTTCTTTTCTCTCATAGTCTAGTACTTATCTAGATCTTCAACATTCATCGTTTTCCTACAATAATTCAAATTTGCAAGCATGTTAGTTCAAAATTTGTGCATAAAATTCTCATTCTTTCTCATATTGTAAGAGTAAATTTTCATAATCCAATAAAATACTTATCTGTGCGGTTCATGGATCTTCATCCATATGGTTGTCTCGTTAACTTGGCTCACTGTTTTCCTTGACGTACCCATTTTGTGCATGACCTCAATCAAGAGCTATCAAAATCTCCTCTTCCTTGTGGTCACTCACTTTACAGGCCTAGGTTCAAGCATCCTCTTCTCTGCTATGTAGTCCCTCGGGCGATCCATCTTGCCTGACCAAGGTTCTCTTCAACAAGAAGAACTACCCATTGTGTGCATTATCCCAATCAATAGTTTACAAGAACTATCAAGGTCTCCTCTTCCTTGCCGTCACTCACACTCCAGGCCCAGGCTCAGGCATTCCCTTATCTACTGTACATTTCCTCAGGTGATCCATCTTTCCTTGCCAAGGTTTTCTCGCACAGGAATTATTCCAGAGACTTTATCGAGCCTTACAGCCGGGGTGTCCCTCAGACTTGCTCTGTCGAGGCATCCCTCCGACATTATGTTACCTCAACACAATATTTCTAGGTGATCATGGCTTACCATGGGGTTCTCATGGCTCAACAGTATCCTTTTCCATGATTTCCATCTTGCATATCCAACATCTCATCTGTATTATACACATACAGTCATCATGAGATATCATTATAACCACTTCAACATAAATGTCAAATTTGTTTTATACAGGAAAACAAAATTTTCCAAGCATGAGCTTTCTGCTCATAATGTTTGGTTCTGCAGCTGTAGATATCATTCTTCCTTATGGGCTTGCATCCCTACAATATCCAAGACCATCCTACCTGCAATTTCCTTGATTTTCATTTAGCCAAAACAATTTTTTAGTAATTATCGAATCATAATTCCTAAAACTGTTTTATATAGGAAAAAATAAAACTTCTAGATATGAGCTTCTGCTCATAACAATTTGACTCTTACAGTGATAGGAATTGGTATTCTTTATGGGCTTACAACACTACCATATCCCAGATCCCTTTCCTCCTACAATTTCAACATTCCTCAGCCAAACAAATTGTCAATATCTCATGTACAAGATATATATTTTCATGGAAATGATTCAAAACAAAATCACAAAGTGCTCTCAAAATTGTTTACAACTATAATTCAATTACTTCTATTAATCAAACTATCAATTGGAATGAACTCATCATTACATACACATGTATTATCCGTCACACAAACTTTTCATAATGAAATAGTTAATAAGATAACAATCAATGTGCCAATACCCATGGTCACATCTACACAATGAATCCATGCATGGACTACATAATACCACATAACTATGTCATGTATTCCACCATGATGAGTTGGAAGGTCTGGCCAACGATTCAACACATCATCCACACACTTCCTATTGCTTTCCTAACTATTTGGTTACCTTCCTTTTCCACCCAAACACAACACCAAGAATATAATACTTAAGTTCTCTTCAGTGTTGGCAAAGAGGTTGCAATCCAAACATCATATATACATCAGATACCATTGATCACTCACATAGTGCTATCGCCCTTCCTTATCCAACCATATTATTGTCCCACACATGACTAGCTCTATGGATATTCATTGTTATATAAGGAGTATGTCTCCTGAATTAACTTGGATATGATCCCATAACCAATCATAGCATAATATGCAACTGACATTTTATCTAAGTGAATTCTAGCATCAACAACACTTACACACTCTAGGCATTCAACCATTACATATCAATTTAAATATTGGAAATTAACTGAGGGAATACTTACCTCGATCCCCTTCAACATGTATGCATCAACAAAAACTAAATGCATACATGCCTGGTTGTTACCAACCTACTTGTTGTTTTCTGATGAACTGATATTTGTAGAAGCTCACAGACTCATCCCTTCATCGTTTTGATCACCATTCCTTCCATCCTCATGGGTCTTCACCTCGATGGAAATTATAAGTAACAACAACATCCACATATTTAACCTTTCTGTATCATTTTTCCTGAATACATAATCCATCCTTATTCATACTCAAACATTATTTCATAATAACATAGTATTCTAAGTTCACTAGCATGTTATATGCATATCCAAGCATGTACATATGCAAAATTACACATCCATATGCACAAAGCATTTACTATCAGCATGCCTACTAATGCATATGCAATTTAACTTCATTGTATGCTTCATGCACTCTACTGCATTTCTGTTTCAATTCAGTTATTTATTTATCTATTTCTTTTGTAGTTGGTTGTCCTTGAATTCCTTTAGATCCTTGATGCCTTGCATTCTCTCATTCTTCTCATCTACACTGTGGTTCCTTGGTTTGAACACTTTCCATCCAAGTTCCACTTGGCCATTCCACAATACAACCAATGTGTTATATTTTCAACATCCTCTCCGAGACAGTCATATCCAACTTTACCTTTATGAATCATTCCAAAACTCTGGAGTGAAGTAGCTCAAACATTCCATCACCCTATTACAATGTTCTTGAATCAAATACTATTACTCCTTAGTTTCCCATTAGGTTACTTCATTAGACTTTCACTGTGAAACCATACCTTTCACACTTAATATCATTCCCAATGGAAGTTCATTTTCACTCAATGACACTTTTTAAGTGAGGGCATTCCTAATTCCTTTGCATTGGCATCTTTCTTCCATTGTGAACTCTGATTTAAGCTTTTGGATAGTAGATAAGTCATATCTAAAAAAGCCTTCCCTAGAAATCCTATGCTTAACACATAGATATTATTCACACACCACCTCTTAAGCTCTTTGTTTCCTTCCACATCAAGCTTGCAACTGTCTACACATCTCTATATTCAAGGCTATGGAGTCTTACTTTTCCTTTCTATGCCCATTAATGATATTATTCACTTGCTAGCTTCATGTCTCATGTGAGGATTCTTTCTTTTGTAGTACCTGTTATAACCCTAAATTTCACCACACATGCTTACCTGGCATCAGGCCAACTCATTGCCCTTCATTGCCAAAGCCATGCTGAAAAACTCTTCTAAAAACTCCATTTTTAAAAAGCATCCGCTAGCAGGACCACTACAGCCCGC
>ML789528.1:435045-458065 GCA_009831015.1 Picea engelmannii | reverse complement strand
GAAGATCCTTCTAGAAGTGGAAGCTTCTATTAGGTCTTCTTACATCCGCCTTATTCTATTTTATTGAAAGGTCTTATTAATATTGACCTTTATTACATCTGAATACATTGATCTACCTATGTGCGGGTTAGGACCTTAACAGTTAAAGGCGTGAACATTGTGGAGGTGATGGAGAAGAAATGCGAGTTGTGACATCAGCTGAGGAATGCCACACAGTTTGAATAGGAAAGAGGAGGAAGGAGCATGCAGTGCGGGAGTACAGGAGGAGGTGACTGGGAATGAGAGGGACACATGGAAGGAGACGAGAGGACGACGAGCTGAGGCGGTGTCATGTGGATGGAGAGAGGGAAGTTGGACAGATGACAGGGGAAGAGGGAGGCGGTAGGTGGAGAACAGGTGGCAACGGGGAGGACGATACCAAAGGTGACACGACAGGCAAGGGACCCCACAATAATAACACACCATTCCAGACCCCCCCCCTGTTTCATTAAAGACAGGATGGAAAAGGGGGGCCGGAAAGGCCCAAGCATGGTCAATCTAGGTGCTCTGATCCTGACCTTTGAAGAGTTTTGTGTTTGATTCTGGACCGCCCCCCCCCCCCTCCCCCCTGATTAAAGGCAGAAAGGCAAGGGGGGTCTGGAATGAAGCCTTAGCCATTGATTTAGGCACCCATATCCTGACCCTTTAAGAGTTGCGCACTCAATTCTGGACCCCCCCCCTCCGCTTAAAGGTAGAATGGCGGGGGGTCTCTGGAATCTGCTCCTGACCATAGATATGAGCACACAGATCCTGGACGCCCAAATCCATGCCACCTTTAAGTCCAATGCGCTCGATTTTCATCGATGGATGGACAGTTGAGATGATGTCGGCTCTTTCGCTATGAAAATACCGAAAGGCCCCACCAGTGGCTCAGATCTTGCGCCACGTGTCCTTCATGTGAACGACCAAGATGGATTTGTCTTCGAAAGGGGGCTACCTCCATTCCTAGGCTCGCTTAACGTGACCTGGCACTAGGACCATGGGCTTGGCTTTGAAGGGCGCTTATCAACATTTCAGGGTTCAGGTTTTCGAGATGTAAAATGATGAGGAGCTCTTACCCCTCGAATCCCTGAATGCCAACATGACATGATTGCACACCATGTGTCCTTTTGGATGGACGACTGAGATCCTTCATGAATGTATATACACACTACCTATCATGCTAATCCCGACACAACTCCGCTAACCGCGTTTTCCCGCTGACCGTTGATCTGCTCCTATGGACGGATCTGGGTCGTTGACAACATAATTTCGCCCGCTCACTTGATTTTTAGCCTGAAACGGGGCTTTACATGCTACGCTTGGGCATTCTTCATGCAACCTGCAGACTTGGATTCTCTTGAGCGCAAGACAAGAATTTTCACTAACATTAGGCTCCATGGGAGATAGAGTCATCCCTGTGATGCTCTAAGAACTCATTCCACAGCTTCAGTGCCTTCATGTTGGGCTATGGAGTCAGGCTCAAAACATCCCGCTGCTGACAATACAAGCCAAAAAATAAAAGCTACAAAATAAAGATACATGCTTAAAGAAGCTTATTTATATACAATCCTAAACTAATAAAACACTTTACATGGGGCTAGGTGAAAGTAGATTTCCACCATAGCCATTCAAGCAACTTCCTGGATAGAAGCTCCTTCCTTCTGTCAATGATCATCAGCAGATGGTGTAACCGTGACAGCAGAACAGTTACACTCTTCAACTCCTCCTTACAGGGTGGAGTTGAGATGAAATAGGGTGTCTACAAAGCATAAGGGAAATTCCACTCCATGTATTCACTAACAGGGTCATCGAATGAGTGGCCAATTCTAAGAAATTGGTGACAGGAAGCCTCCTCTGCTACAAAGTTGCTCACATGTGGTTGAATATCTTTGATAAGCATAGGTGAGTGGATGACTGACGTAGGCTCACTGATCTTAGGCGGTAGCTGCTTGCTGACTGGCTCTGGAATGCAATATGTGCTCAGTTGTTCCTCTGGTTCCTTTTCCTCTTCTTGGCTCTCCCCCGGGTTAGATTTGTATTCATCATAAATAGGGACCATGGGGTGGTTCTGCTTGCTGATTGGATCTTCAGTATATTTATAGTGACCAAATGTAGGATAAGCTTGCTGCTCATCATCATTATAATATACATCGAAAAGGGGTTGTCCTTCATTGATATGACCCTCCTCCAGAATAGTGATCCCATAAAAAAATTCCCCTCTAGGGATAGTGGGACCTGTTGCTTCTGGCTTCTCATACATAATCATTTTCTCTTTAATCCCAGGTAAAAATATATCATGAGAAACCCCCTGGGGGAAAAGAGAAGAATCCTCTTCCACAACTAACCCCTCTTTTAAAAAAAGAGGGTCTTCGTCATCATGAGAAGAGCTGCTAGGAACATCTGCTTCAACCCAATATCCAGGTTAGTCATCTACCATGGACCACATTTTCTCTATAAACTCACAATTTCCACAAGAGGCATGTTGATCATTATGAACATCTAAAAGAATAGAGGCATCTAATATGATGTCATATGCTTCTGTTCTAGGGATAACACAATTAATATCATTCAACACCTCTATTTTTTCATGGAAAATTCTTTCCTCCACAGTAAAGGATTTATCATGGACATGGTCTTCAGGGCCAGCAGAGGCTTCATGAAGCAAAGAAAACTCCTCACAACAGTTTTCAAACAAACAATCAACTGGATAGTAGTCTTTACAAAATGAATTGAAAGCTGTATGAAAACCTGTTAAAGAGCGGATGCTCACAGCGGGAAGAGATCGACACCACTCAAGATAAGCTCCCTTCAATGAACACCTGAAGAGATTAATCTAGACATCCGCATGTGTGATATTGTGTCAGTGAATAGCTTCATGGAAGTCCAGTAAATGCTCAGCAAGTTCCTCCCAACTTGTTGCATGAAATTCAGGGAGGATATCTTCCCATTGGACTCTATCAGGAAGTGCATTAGGAAAACCAACTATCTAGGAAAAGTCACAGAAAGCAAACCTTTGAGCCATAATTTTTTCCATATCGAACCAGTGGAGTCGCCAATCGATCCTCGAATCATGGAGTCGCCAGGTGAAAGATGCACAGCTTCAAATGTGCCTGGTCCATGTTCACCATCAAAGGCCAGATCTTAACATTGTCGTTACCCCAAGAAGCTTCTTAGGCTGAGAAAGCAGCCGCTGAAACCTTCTTGAGAAAGCTCCTCTGGGTTATCTTTCAAGTGTGCCAACAGTAGCCACAGCTGAAATAGTGAAGTGGAAACAATGGAATCGCCACATTGGAGTCACCAGGTGACAATAGAAATCTTTAAGGGCTCTGATGTTTGATGCACCTTCAGACTCAGAGGCTCAATGTCATTCTACCCAGGGGAAATCTTCAACTTCGTCCCCGACAATGGCACCAGAAATGTTGGCGATGGAAGTCACTCCTAGATTGCAGAAGGAGAAGAGCCCGATGCCCATCAGTTTATGTCATGATTTGTGTATGAAAGGGGTGAACGAATGGAAGTAAACTCAGACGATATTGCTTCAACTCTTAAACCAGGCCAGGCATGCATGGGCAAGTGAGGTCCTAGATAAAATCCAAACAGTAAGTTGTAATAAGGGTGAGTAAGGGGAAGACTGGTATAAGAGGAGTGCAAGGGTCTGTTATAAACATCAGGCTTCTAACAGACTGTAGGAGAAGGCATCTAAATGCAAGATCTTCTTACATTCAAATGAAAAACACCAGAGAATACAACAATGCAACAATAAATCCTTTATCATAACATGATAGCAATCATTCCCACGAATCAGTCGTTCACGAACTCTCTCAGCATAAGATGAAAATCAGATGGAGTAAGAAATATTGTCTGTCATAAAACAAGAAATCTCGCATACATATGCATAACCAGAAAACTAGAGTGTTGCTAAAAATTTACAGTCGGGAGCTTTGCTCTACCATCGATGCTTACAAAAATGGTGAAAATGCCTACATATACTCAAAAACAACCACAGTGGAAAAAAAAAGACGCTGCATTAAAAACATTGCGTCTGCATGTCTTCTGACAGCCTGCCCATGCAGACTCAACATGATCGTGTGCCTATGACAGAGACCATCAAATTTCAGATTGTCCTTCTGCAGGTGAGTCGACGTGAATTAGTCCTTTTCCAGGCCTTCCTTTTATGGTGGAGTTGATGTTCAACCACCAACAACTACCGCAATAACTGCTTTTTGGGATCGGGGATGGACTCGATCAACTTACCCTTCTGGGACGTGGAGGTCTCCTAATGGTGCCACCTGGATGAGCCGAATAGTCTTTCTTTGGATGCTACTTCATTGGACTGCTATGAGGGACCCCTATGGCTGATGTGGACGAGGGAGTGATGGGGGTTAAAGGCGTGAACACTTTGGAGGTGATGGAGAAGAAATGGGAGCTGTGACATCAGCTGAGGAATGCCATGCGGTTTGAATAGGACAAAGGAGGAAGGAGCATGGAGTGCAGGAGTACAGGAGGAGGTGATTGGGAGTGAGAGGGACACATGGCAGGAGATGAGAGGATGATGAGCTGAGGTAGTGTCATGTGGATGGAGAGAGGGAAGTTGGACAGATGACAGGGGAAGAGGGAGGCAGTAGGTTGAGAACAGGTGGCAATGGGGAGGACGATACCAAAGGTGACACGACAGGGAAGGGACCCCACAATAATAACACACCATTCCGGACCCCCCCTCTTTCATTAAAGACAGGATGGCAAAGAGGGGACGGAAATGCCCGAGCATCGTTGATCTAGGTGCTCCAATATTGACCTTTGAAGAGTTGCGTGTTTGATTTTGGACCCCCCCCGATTAAAGGCAGAAAGGAAAGGGGGGTCTGGAATGAAGCCTCAGCCGCTGATTTAGGTGCCTAGATCTTGACCCTTTAAGAGTTGCGCACTCAATTCTGGACCCCCCCCTTCGCTTAAAGGTAGAATGGCGGGGGGCCTCTGGAATCCACTCCTGACCATAGATCTGAGCACATAGATCCTGGCTACCCAGATCCATGCCTCCTTTAAGTCCAATGTGCTCGAGTTTCATCGATGGATGGATGGTTGAGATGACGTCGACACTTTCACTATGAAAATCCCGAAAGGCCCCACGAGTGGCTCAGATCTTGCACCGCGTGTCCTTCAGATGAACGATCGAGATAACTTTGTTTTTGAAAGGGGATAGCTCCATTCTCGGGCTCGCTTAACGTGACCTGGCGCTAGGACCATGGGGTTGGCTTTGAAGGGATCTTATCGACATTTCAGGGTTCAGAATTTCTAGATGTAAAATGACGAGGAGCTCTTACCCCTCGAATCCCTGAATGCTGACATGACATGATCGCGCACCACGTGTCCTTTTGGATGGATGGTCGAGATCCTTCATGAATGTATATAGATGCTACCTATCATGCTAATCCCGGCGCAACTCTGCTAACCGCGATTTCCCGCCGACCGTCGATCTGCTCCTATGGACGGATCTGGGCCATTGACAACATAATTTCGCCCGCTCACTTCATTTTTAGCCCAAAACAGGGCTTTCCGTGCTACTCTTGGGCGTTCTTCATGCAACCTGTAGACCTGGATGCTCTCGAGCCCAAGACAAGAATTGTCGCTAACAACACTCTTCAATTAATAGGGGAAAATCACACCTAAAAATTGATTTTCCACCCAACCAATGCAACTGCCTTCACAAGTATTTCTCCCCTTAACAAGGTTCATTATCAATGAGGTGAAGAAGTTCAGGGAACATAGAAACTCTCTCCAATTAATTCATAATTTACCAAATTAATATCACAAAATAAAATCCCAAATGATCAATATGAGTGTGGTGGAGAGGCTATTTGTATATATAACTCCACAAACCTTGCAAGGTATGGTTTGTAAGGGTCATATTACCACATTCACCCCTAGATATCACAACCATACTCAACAATGGTACTCCTCTTGAAGGATTTTACTACCACCCTTTCCCTTAGTGCATGGATTCACATTCAGTAGTGGCATCCTTAGGGACTAAAAATAATAAAATAGGTATCTAGTAAAAACTAATCCCTAGTACCTTTTCAATGGGGAATATATTCCTAGCCTCTTAGTCCACTTAAACCAACTCAGATAAACTTGTGATATACTCTATCAAGTATGCAACTCAAATCATAGGCTCTAACATATTAATGGTAAAATATATTAGCATCTCCTCATGAGACAACCAAACCCTATGTAAGGTAGGAAGATGTTTTTGTATTCCCTCCTAAGTGTAACATCCTTTTCAATATTTGACTCTTGGAACACCCCTTTATTATGCAAGGGATAAATTACAAGTGTCAAGAATAATGTCTCACAACACTTTCCCTTTTCAATAAAGTTAAATTTAGAGTTCATTTTTCAAGTTTCTCCCCATCCCCAAGGATTCCTACGCTATAAGATATGGTGTTTCTCCTCCTTGAGTAAGAATTCCTTCCCTTGAGTGCATTTCTGATGCAGGAGCATCATCATAAAGCATGAGTGGAAGACAACTCAGCACATTGGCACACATTTTGAAGTGATTTTTGAATTTAAGAAGGGCATATCATGGAGATATCTTGAAAATATTGTAATTAAAGAACTTCTTTAATTCTTAGGAGTTGAACGATCACATGAGATCGACGGGGAATGAATTTTTCTTTAATGTAGTAGCTTGAAGTACAGATTCAAAGCAATTTCTCTTATCTGTCTGTCTCAAACATTTATTGCAACAAATCATTAGTAGTTGAAATATTTTATTCTATAGTATAACACTAAGGTAGTCGGAGGGAAAATATCTATGAGCCCACTTGTATAAATAAATGTATTGTTTCCTAAATTAGGTTGTTGTTGAAGTAGAGGTTGTTCTTGGAACTTAGTTGAATGATGTTGACGGTTATTTCCGTTGAAGAGTATTGTAGATGAATGTTATTGTTGTTGAAGCTTATCAGAGTTGTATGAGTCCATGTACATATCATCTGAATGAATATAACAAAGAAGCATTGATCCACATGTTTTTTGTTGTTGTTACTGTGTCTATCTGAATGAATGAATGTTAGTTTCTTTTCTAACTACAATTCTGTGTTGTTACTTATTCTTATGTTATGAATGCACTTACATGGTTGAATGTATGAATCTATGAGATATTAGATAATTTTCAATTGTTTCTCTTCTACGATCCTATGCAAGGAGTGCATAGTGTCCACAAGGTGTGCGTTGACAGAGTCTGTTTCAACTCAGAAGCTCATAAGAGATAACATGAAACTTTTGTTTGCAAGGAGTACATAAGTTTCACGTTATTTGTACTCCTTTAAAAAAAGAGTTTCAGGGTATCTCTTCTGGACCTTGTTTACAAGGAGTACATATTCTATTTTGACTTGGAAGGTTAAGAAGGGATAGATTAAAGGTGTGTGTGGGAGAAAATGTACTCAGAGTCATATTATTCAAGAGGAACAATTCAGCCATATAAGAAATGTTGTAAGGAGTGAACAATCTACCATCAAGAGTTAAGTTGAAGGAATCTTCTTGCAAGGTGTGTGTAGAATATATATTTGGCTAAGTACCGAAGAAGTCATTCTAAGGAGTTTAGAGTGTCGAGGAGGAACAAGTTCAGGAGAGAGAACTTGGAGCTTTGTAAGAAAGGAGTGCATAATTATTTGCAAGGAGTGTGTTGACAGATTGTTTTGACTCAGAATCTCAGGAGAAGTAACTTAAGGGTATTTCCCAGAGGAATATAAAGAGTTGTTTCCAGGTATGCATAGTCATCCACAAGAAGTTGAGTCATGGAAGAAGACTTGTTTCAAGGCATGCACAGAGTCAAAATTCAACCAAGTGTCAAAGAATCTCTCTAAGGAGTTAGTAGTTCGAAGGAAAAACAAGCTTAGGAGGGAGAGCAGGTGATAATTCTTCAATAAGGGAGGATCCCTTAAAGATTCTTGAAATTAACGAGAAAGATCCATTCAGGAGGAAGTGGGATCTTTCCAGAATGTCAAATCTAGGAGATTTGCACAGAGGTTAGTTGAGGAGTCTTTATGCACTTCGTGGTTCAAAGGGTTTGAAAGTTCTTAAGAAGTAGGGTCTCTGAAGTCGTGAAGTGATCCTAGTCATTGGCTGCAAGAGGAATATGCGGTCGCATATCGTAGAGTTCATGGGAAATAAATCCTGAAGCATTGCGTGGAGCAAGTGAAATATTCACAAAGTCCTGAAGGCTGAAGTAGATTTGGACCATAGAATACACAAGGGCACATGACAGAGATTTGTGTGTTTCGACAAAAACACATTTCGAAAGAAATTGAGGGTCAAGGTTACAAAACCGCTAGAGCCCGAAGTCAAGAAGAGGGTTGGCTTGAGGTTATATCCCGTGGCCATATGAGAAGAAGAGCGTACCCATTAGAGCTAGCGCCCGCTAGTTAAAGTTACCAGAGGCACCAGAAAACAATTGTGCGGGTAATTCAAAACCTGCGAAGTAACAATCGGGGGCCTATGTAAGTTGTTCCATGGTCTGCTAGAGGCCCAAAAAGCTAATTCAACCTTAGTGTTGTGAAGATACTTGACCGAGAGGTCATGCAACCCCTAGGAGGAGAGGGGGAGAATTCAAGTGGTATCTGAGTTGCATGTTTCCTTGCAGACAGTAGGCAAAGGAGAAATGATACAAAGAGGTAGCATGATATCATCAAGTGGTAGTTGTTTGAAGGTAAAAAGTTTAGCACAATGCCACCTAGAAGATGTACAAACCCACTTGTAGATAATCGAGCTGTGGAAAGAGAAATGAGAGAACTACATGCAATATTGGATGTTATGGAGACAACACAAAGGAGAGAACTTGATGTTGGAGACATTGATGATGTGGAGAACAAAGAAGCAGAAGTTGAAGAAACTGTAGTAGACGATGTTGCAAAGGAACGCTTACTGAAAGAAGTTGTCAAGTTGGGAGATAGAGAAGAGATATAAATCCTGATGTATGAAGGAAATTTAGATGCTGAAGAATTGTTGGATCGGATAAGATCCATGGATAAGTATTTCGACTATGAATATGTCGATGAGGAGAATAAGGTGAAGCATGTTGTCACTAGATTAAAAGGACATGCAACATTGTGGTGGGATGAACTACAAGATGAAAGAAGATGAAAAGGAAAGCAAAAGATGAAGAATTGGGACAGAATGGTAGCCAAGTTGAAGGCTAAATCCAACACAAGGATTATCAGACAAATTTGTTCAGGAAGTTGCAGAACCTGAGACAGAAGGGAATGACAATGAAAGAATACATAGAGTATTTCTACAAACTGAACATTAGGAATAGAAAGAGAGAAAAATATGATGAAACGGTTTCCAGGTATATAAATAGCCTAAGATATGAAATCTAGGATGAAATCAACATGTTAATAGTAAAGACAGTGGAGGATGCTTACCAAATTGCATTGAAGGAAGAGGATAAGTTGGCCAGAAAACAGAGCCAGCGGAGCATAGGAAGAAGTATGAACAGAGGTAAGGGAATTGTCCATGATAAGGCACAAAATCCCAAGGTGGAGACTGGAAAACCACATAATCACTCAGAAAGAGGAGGAATTTCCCGAGGGAGACAAAGTGGTGGAATAAATTATTTTCCTCAAGGAAGAGGAAGAGACAGAGGAGGATAAGTGAAGTGTTATGCCTATGGAAAGACATGACACATGTCTTGGGAATGTTCCAAGAGAAAGAAAGAAGGAGGAGGTGAATCTCACATTTCGAAAGAGAAGAAGAAGAATGTTAAGGAAGAAAGTGCAGAAGATGGGAGATCTTTGATGATGAAGAAGGTTCTCTTGAATCCAGAGCCAAAGGTGGAAAAACCAATGCAAAGGAACAGTTTGTTCAAAATTGCTTGTAAGACTAAAGATAGAGTATGCAAGGTGATAATTGACAATGGGAGCACTAATAAGTTAGTATCCACATAGATGGTGGAGAAGTTGGAGCTGGAGACAACTGCACATTCGAGTCCATATAGAGTCTCATAGTTGGAGAAGGGACACCAGGTAATGGTAACTAAACAATGTCTAGTTGAATTTAATATAGGAGGATATAGAGATGAGATTTTTTTTGATGTTATTCCCATGGATGTATGTCATGTTTTTTTGGGGATACCATGGAAATATGGAAAGAATGTCATTCATTATGGGAGAAAAAATACTTATACCTTGGAGACAAATGGTAGGAAACACATGTTACTGCCAATTGAGGAAAAGAAAATGAAGGAAGAATCCAATACAAGTATACTTCTCATGAGTGGAAAGGAACTCTTGAGTGAAATGAAGAAGGAATAGGAGATGCAATTTGTTGTGGTAAGGAAACCCAGATTCATCCTTACAGGTACATCTATGGATGATCTGCCTAAATAAATGTAGGAGTTGTTAGAAAATTTCGCTGACATAGTAGTGGATGAGTTACCTAACTCATTGCCACCCATCAGGAGTATGAACCATCACATTGATCTAATACTGGGAAAATTTCTGCTAAACAAAGTAGTGTACAAGTTGACAACTCAAGAAAATAAGGAGGTAAAAATACAATTCTAGGATTTTATGGACAAGGGTTCAGTCATAGAAAGCTTGAGTCCATGTGAAGTACCAACTATGTTGAGTCTGAAGAAGGATGGAGGATGGATAATGTGTACAGACTCAAGAGCCATAAACAAGATCACCATCAGGTATAGATTCACTTTACCAAGGATGGGTGACTTAATGGATTGCTTGATCGGAGAATATTGTTTTTCAAAGATAGATCTTAAAAGTGGATATCACCAGATAAGAATGAGAGAAGGTGATGAGTGGAAAACAACCTTCAAAACAAATGAAGGCTTGTGTGAGTGGCTTCTTATTCTAATTGTATTAATAAATGCCCCAAGTAATTTTATTAGGTTTATGAATGAGGTATTGAAATATTTTATTGGTAAGTTTGTGATTGTATATATAGACGATATATTAGTCTTCAGTAAAACCGAAGAAGAACATTTGAGGCATTTAACATTTGTGATGAGGAGATTGCAGTGGGAGAAGTTGTTGATAAACTTTAAGAAATCCTCTTTTATGAAGACAAAAATCATTTACTTGGGTTTTGTAATCTCTTCAAGTGAATTGAAGATGGATCCAAAGAAGCTGAAAGAAATCAAAGAATGATCATCGCCAAGAAGCATATTTGAGGTGAGAAGCTTCAATGGATTATCAAGTTTCTATAGGAAGTTCATTAGAAATTTTAGTGGAATTTGTGCACCGATATTGGATACAGTGAATAAGAGGCACAAGTCTTTCAAATGGACAAAAGAAGCCGAAAAAAGATTCAGGATATTAAAGGAGAATATAACATGACAACCAATTATGGTCTTGTCAAATTTCGGGAAGACATTTCAAGTAAGATGTGATGCTAGCGGAGCTGCAATTGGAGCAGTATTAAGACAAGATAATAGGCATGTTGCATATTTTAGTGAGAATATGAATGACACTAAGAGAGAGTACTCCACATATGATAAAGAATTTTATGCAATAATTCAAGCCTTGAAGAAGTGGATGCATTACCTTGTTCCAAAAGAGTTTGTTTTGTATAGCGATAATCAAGATTTACAATTCATAACAAAAAAAAAAAAAGTTAAATAAGATACATGTTAAGTGGATAGAGTTTATGAAAAAATTCACTTTTGTCATTAAACATATTTCTCGTAATTTTAACAAATTTGTTGATGCATTGAGCAGGAGATGTCTGATTCTGTAGGAATTTCAAGTAAAAAATTTAGTGTTTGAACACCTTAAGGAGATGTATTGTGATGATGCAGATTTTAAAGAGGCATATGAAGCATGTGTGATCATGTTATCAGAGACAGAAGCCAATGGGAAGAGTATCTAATTCAAGATGTATTGTTGTTTAAAGGTTTCCAATTGTGCATACCAAAATGCTCAATGAGGGAGAATATGTTGAAGGAAAAACATAGTGGAGGTATAATATGACATTTTGGTCATGACAAGACATTTGCACAATTTAAAATTTCATACTATTGGCCAGGTATGAGGGAAGAAGTGAATAAATTTGTGAACATATGTAGGATTTGACAGTATGCAAAAGGAAATAGATAGAACACTAGAGTGTATGAACCATTGCATATTATTGATAGGCCTTGGGATGAAATATGCATGGATTTCATGTTGTGATTGCCAAGGAAGCAAAGAGGAAGTGATTTAATATTTGTGGTAGTTGATAAATTTTAAAAGATGGCACACTTTATCCCATTCTAGGAAACTAATGATGTAAAACATATTATGATTTTTTTTTTCAAAGAAGTTGTGAGACTTCATGGTTTGCCCAAAAGTATTGTCTCCGATCGAGACACTAAATTTGTTGGTCATTTTTGGAGAATGTTGTGGAAGAAGATGGGGACAGAAGGTGGTGAATCGAATTTTAGGAAATTTGTTGAAGAGTCTGGTCACTAAACATCATAGTTAGTGGAATCAAATTTTGTCACAAGTAGATTTTGCATACAATGACTCACCAAACAAAAGTACATGAAAAAACCCATTTCATATACTAAATGAGATGAATCCAAGAGGAGTATAATAGTTGAGATATGTGGAGTAGAATGAATTTAGAAGCACTGGAGCAGAAGACTTCATTGCATAAATGCAGAATATTCACAATCAGAACAAAGAGCAATTGCAGAAAAGCAGTAGAGAATACAAACACAAAGTTGATCAACATAGGAGGAAAAGCAGTAGAGAGTACAAACACAAATTTGAGTCCATGAATTTTTGTCCAGATGAGTATGATGTAGGATCATCATCATCAAGCGTGAGTGGAAGAAAGCTCAAAGCACTAGCACATTTTTCTAAGTGATTTTTGAACTTAAGAAGGGCATATCTTGGAGATATCTTGAAAAGTTTGTAATTAAGGAACTTCTTTCATGCTTAGGAGTTGAATGATCGCATCAAATAAATGGGGAATGTATTTTTCTTTAATGTAGTAGCTTGAAGTAAAGATTCAAAGCGTTTTCTCTTATCTGTCTGTCTCAAACATTTATTGTAATAAATCCTTAGCAGTTAAAATATTTTATTTCGATAGGATAGCACCAAGGTAATTAGAGGGAAAATATCTATGAGCCCTCTTGTATAAATAAATGTGTTGTTCCCCAAATGAGGTTGTTTTTGAAGTAGAGGTTGTTGTTGCAACTTAGTTGAAGGTTGTTGAAGGTTATTGCCGCTGAAGAGTATTGTAGTTGAATATTATTTTTTTGGAAGATTATCATAGTTTTATGAGTTCATGTACATATCATATGAATGAATATAACAGAGAACATTGACCCACATGTTTGGTGTTGATGTTACTATGTCTACTTCAATGAATGAATGATCAGATTTATGTTAATTGAAATTATCTATTTTTATTTATTATTATGTTGTGAATGGACTTACATGGTTGAATGTATGAATATGTGAGATATTAGATAAGTTTTGATTGTTTCTCTTCTATTATCCTATGCAAGGAGTGCATAGTTTCCATAGGGTGTGCATTGATAGAATCTGTTTCGATTCAGAACCTCAAAAGAAATAACGTGAAACTTTTGTTTGCAAGGGGTACATAAGTGTCTGCAAGGTGTGCATTGACAGACTCTGTTTTGACTCAGAAGGTCTAGAAGGGATAGAATAAAGGTGTGTGTGGGAGAAAGCATACTAAGAGTCATATTGTTTAAGAGGAACAATTGAGCCATATAATAACTGCTGCAAGGAGTGAACAGTCTCCCATCAAGAGTTAAGTTGAAGGAAGCTTGTTGCAAGGTGTGTGTAGAATCAATATTTGGCTAAGTATCGAAGAAGTCATTATGAGGATTTTAGAGTGTCGAGAAGGAACAAGTTCAAGAGAGATAAATTGGAGCTTTGTATGCAAGGAATGCATAATTTTCTGCAAGGAGTGTGTTGCAGAGCCTTTTGAATCAGAAGCTCAGGAGAAGTAACTTAAGGGTATTTGGAGGAGGAACGTAAAGAGTTGTTGCAAGGTGTCGACAGTCATCCACAAGAAGTTGAGTCATGGAAGAAAACCTGTGGCAAGGTGTGTACAGAGTTGAAATTTGACCAAGTGTCGAAGAAACACTTTGAGGAGTGAACACTTCGAAGGAAAAGCAAGCTCAGGAAGGAGAGTGGGTGAGAATTCTTCAATAAGGGAGGAGCCCTTGAAGATTTCCCAAATTAATGATAAAGATCTGTTCAGGAGGAAGTGGGATTGTTCCAGACTGTTAGATTTGGGAGAGTTGCATGAAGGTTAGTCGTGGAGTGTTTCAACACTTCATGGTTCAGAGGGTTTGAAAGTGCTCAAGAAGCGAGGTTGTCAAAGTTGCAAAGTGATCATAGCCATTAGATGTGAGAGGGATACATGGTCGCTGATTGTAGAGTTTGTGGGAAATAACTCCTGAAGCATTGTGTGGAGAAATTGAAATCTTTGTGAAGTCACGACAGCCGAAGTAGAGCTGGACCATCGAATCCATAAGGACACACGACAAAGATCTGTGTGTTTCGACGGAAAGACATTTCAAAAGAAACCAAGGGTGGAGGTCACAAAACCGCCAAAGCCCAAAGTCAAGATGAGGGTTGGATCGAGGTTATATCCCATGGTCATATGAGAAAATGATCCTATCAAGTAGATCTAGTTCCCTCCAATTAAAGTTTCCATAGGCGCAAGAAAACGATTGTGTGGGTAATTCAAAACCTTCGAGTTAACAATCGAGGGCCTGTGTAAGTTTTTCTAGGGTCTGCCAGAGGTCTGAAAAATTGATTCATCCTTAGTGTTGTGAATATCTTTGACTAGGAGATTGCGCAACCCCTAGGAGGGGAGGGGGTTGCATCAATTTCCTTGTCTTTACATCAATGCTTCAGCACCCTTCAAATGTTTCCTTGGTGCAATAATATATTGAAACTATATAGGCATTGATAGAATAATATTTGAAAGATGAGAGGCCATGGGAACTTACTATTTTTATATCTATGAGGATATGTCAATTCCTCGACCCTTTTCTATGCCTTCCTATAAAACAAGGAAGATTCTACATCCATCATCATTGCTAGTGACTATAAAAACAATGGCTAAATTTAGTGATGAAATTTTTACCATAGATCATATTTTCATAATGGATTGTTCACCTACTCATATATGCAATGGATTTTTCTTTTCCAATCACAATTAGACATCAAAAAATATTACGACAATAAGGGAGGATGATTCGATAAATGGATGAAAAAATAGTTGATTTTCTTCATGCAACAAAACATTCACTTGTTGTATTTTCTTCCACGAGTTTCATTGATGCACGTTATAACCATGGTTAATTTATAGTGGAGCGTCTCTCTGGTTACTTACCAAATTACATGGCATTGTCCCACATGAGAATTTTTATCTTATAAGAAATGTTAAAGAAATAATGAGAATGAAGTATATCATACTTCCTTAAATATGCTATAATACTGATATATTTTATGTTTCTTTTGACTTATTTCTTTTACATTTTTTTGTCTTTCCTCGGAGGAAAAACTAAGAAACCTTTGCGAAATAAATTATTATTTGACTTTTTTTCCATTATAGTCTTTTTTTTTTTTTTTTGGCTTTCCTCAACCAAGGAAAAAATGAGCAACCTTTGAGAAACAAATTATTATTTGCATTGTCATTTCTATTTTATCGTACTTATCTCATCTTATATATATCAATGTTGTTAAAATTATGAACATGCATCTAAAATTCATTTATTCTCATTAAAGATTTTGTTTCTTACTATTTAACAACTAGTGCAAGGATTACAATGAATTTTCAATTTTAGAATGTCATGGTAAGATGTCATTGATAATTATTGGTGAAATACATATGGTTGATGCAATAAATTCAAAACCACATCAAGATGGTAGGTTACCAAATTTATATTATAATAATTTATATTATAACAATATATATTATACTTTCATGTTTGTTAGAAATATGATTTAGTGTTAGATTGGTTTTTTGAAGTTTTATGTATGTAGATGTTGGGTATTTTTTTTTATGTGTTTTGGTACAATCTACATGACTTTATATTACTATTTAACTTTCCATTTTCCATATTATTATCCTATAATGATATGTCTTTTACCATCTAGCACTCAAAATGTATTTTTGGTGCAATGATCATTGTTTCAAACTAAATGTTCCATTTTTCTTTGTTGAATGAATGAAATGTGTTAATTACTTGAGATGATGACATTACTGGAACATTCTTGTAGTATGTTGAACATGTCCTATAGTTTCCTCGACAATTGAGAGATTTTCCACCCGTTCCAGTTGACTTAGAGATATGGGTTCTAGAGAGCATCGAGTACATATGGAATGCACTATCCAATTTGGCTAACACTACAACAGTAGAGGCACTATGTTTGTTAAATGTTCTAATTGATTCTTGTAATGCACACTATTTTGTTGTGATATCGTGCCTTCAGTCATGAAATCCTAATGAAATGACTTGTCAGAAGATTTTGTTGTCTAAATTGGTTTGTCCGAATCTAAAATTGTAATATCATGATTATGTTTAGTGGTTTCCAGAGGATTGGAAGTTCAAGAGTTGTTAGTCTTTAATTTGAAACTTGTTGTATAAGTATTAGAGGAAATCAGTCGCAAAGATACTATTTGATAGGTTTATAACATGACCATATCGAACTTTGTGCAATATATCTCTATGTAATCTGTTATTTTCATAATATGAAGATTGATTCATGTGCATTTCTTTGTTGCATTCCTAAGATTGTAAGTGTTATCAGGCATACTTCTGAGAGAATGCATGCCCCCCTTCATCTTAGAAGTAGCACCCTACTTTGTTTTTTTTATCTATTTGTTACATTATAGGGTGATTTCAAGAACTTGGTGGCCGAAAAAGTGGCAATGTTATGATTAAGAACACAAACTTACAGAAACATGTGCACATTCTTAGGAATGCACATGCATTCCTATACCTATAGGTTCATATATGGTCTAACCTCCATGTATATTTCCACATAGGCTTAGTGGAAAAACCATGTGCACGGTCTTACTGATAAAAATATATTAAGGGCCCGAGTACGATTTGTGCCCAAATCATGCTTGCACTTCTCTCATTGGGACACTATAGTGGAGCTAGAGAAGAGGAAGAAAGGGAGGATGGGGACACCGTGTCCAAGTATGTTACATTTTTCTTCATTTTAATCCTATTTGGTCATTCCAATTTAGTAATTTTCTCCCAATAATCTAAATTTAAAAAATATGTAATTTTGTATTTTATTTAAAATTGAACCTAACTTACATGCCAGGACTTTTAAATTGCAGCATATATAATACAATGGAACCCCAGGACGATTTAAACCCCCTACAAGAAAACCAATAAGATCAAAACCCCAACCCACCACCACCACACAATGTAAACACTGAAATTGATGAGGTTTTGGTTATATTACGAACCCTTCATGAACAATTAAGGGAGACTAGAGAGCCAAGCAAAGTCACATTGGCCACTTATTTGGACATAATTATGAAATACATTTGAATTTCCCTAGGGAAATTGACCTCTATTTCTGATTATAGGGCACAAATGTACATGAGTACTATTGCACTGGTTTGGACAGAAACCAAGTCAAAGAACTAAGAATTTCAAAACAAAAAATATTATATATTTTTAGGGATCTTAGAAATGGACAAGAACTACAATTGACTAGGAAACACATCTCCATTTAATGGTGCATTCATCCCCATATTATTCAAAAATGGATGGATAGGTGGTACATGTTTTTTAATAAACCTCCCTGCAATAACAGGGATATGCCCTTATATTTTCTGATAAAATTATGGGCTGAATTTATTATGGGTAAGCATGTAAACTACTTTGACATTGGTGACTTCCATGGGGTGGGTTGAGGGTCCTCACAGGATTGAAATATTTCCAAGTGCAACCCTAAGTTAGGTCCCCATCCCCCCAAGTAAAGGAATGACCCCATGCCCAACATCCTCCTATTGCAGAGAACTTGCAACAAGTACAACTATCCATTTCCTCATTGACTCATAGGTTAGTGCAACACAATATATTTGTTACACTATCTTGGTAGGAGGTGCCTGCTAATGGCATTGATAGAGGAATTGGAGCGTCAACATGCACAAGAGAATACAGTGAGGAGAGGGCACATGGAAATAGGAGTTGTAGTGTATGGTATGCATTGCAATGGTATGGAATTGAAAGGAAATTCATACCTTACCAATGCATAGCATTTCCATTTCCATTTCCAATGAATACCGTACCATATCATACCATAGCCAATGCATACCATACCATTTCCATTTCCATTTCCAATGCATGTGGTACCATACAATACAATTGCTAATGCATACCATACAATGGAAAGGAAATACATACAATTTCCATTGCCAATGCATACCATACCATTATCAATGTTTTTCCTTCCATTCACTTGACATTCCTTTCCTTTTCCATGTCATTCATTTCCATACCATGCCATTATTTTCCATGCCATGACTTTCCATGCCTTGCCTTTCCTTCACTTTCCATGTCTTGTCTTTCCATACCATGTATTTCCATGCCATGACTTCACTTGTCATGCCCTGCCTTCACATTCCATGCCTTGCATTCCATTCAATTTCCATGCCATCAAAGGATTAATATGTAAAAATTACAATCAAAGGATTCATTAAGCATGTAATTCTATAACATGTTATCCCATATTTCTTATATAAAATCACTTGCATGACAATTCCAATATTTTGGTCAATGAGGCATAGTGCAATTTCTGAAGAGGAGGTCAATTTTCAAGAACATTGTCTCGGGAATTTGTGGGTAGTGTATTCACATGGACCTTATCCAAATAGAATCATGAGAGCTTAAAAAACTCTGTTACACCACCCACTTTGTCTTTTATGTCCACAGACCAAATTGGCCACATGTCCCTAAATGGCTTGAAGAGGAAAGTTAAAATATACAATAAAACTCAAAATAGGACTTGGATGGGAGAACCANTTGGGGGGGGGGGGGATCCATTGCCATTATGTCCACCAAAAAACCATTTGTTGGAGTATCTCTAACATTAGGGTTTTGCTTAATGAGGCATAGTGCAATTTTTGAAAAGGAGATCGATTTTCAATAACATTGTGCCCGGAATTTGTGGGTACTGTATTCACATGTGCCTTGGAAAAATAGATTTGTGGGAGATTATGGATCTCCTTTATGCCACTTGGTTTGTATCTTATGCCCCCAGACAAAATTGACCACATGTCCCTGAATGACTAGAAGAGGCGAGTTGCAACACACCATAAAACTCAAACTGGGACTTCAATGGGAGAACTGTAAGCTACATTGGATTTGAAGCACCCAATTTCAGCTAGGGGATCTGCTCCGCTATCATTTTGTCCACCGGAAAACCATTTGTTGGAGTATCTTGGACACTAGGGTTTTGGTTAATGAGGCATAGTGAAATTTCTAAGGAGGAGGTTGATTTTCAAGAACATTGTGTCAGGAATTTGTGGGTAGTGTATTCATAGGGTCCTTAGCCAAATAGACTTGTGGGAGCTTACAAAACTTCGTTATGCCACTCGGTTTTTATTTTATGCCCTCGAACCAAATTGGCCACATGGCGCTGAATGGATTGAAGATGCGAGTTACAACTTGTGATAAAACTTAAACCGAGAGTTGGATGGGAAAAACGTCAGTCACATTGGATCCAAAGAACTAGTTTTAAAATAGGGGTGTCCCTCCACTATCATTCCATCCATTGGAAAACCATGTTTTGGATTATCTTTGGCACTAGAGTTTTGGTCAATGAGGCACTGTGCAATTTTTGAAGAGGAGGTTGATTTTCAAGAACATTGTGTCATGAATTTGTGGGTAGTTTATTCCCATGGGCCTTGGAGAAATAAACTTGTGGGAGATTAGCGAAATCTGTTATTCCACTCGGCTTTTATTTTATGCCCCCAAATCAAATTGGACACATGTCTTTGAATTGCTTGAAGAGGTGATTTTCAACTCACGATAAAACTCAAACTCAGACTCAGATGGTAGAACCGTCAGTTTCATTGGATCCATAACACTGGGTTTCAACTAGGGGGGCCCTCCATTATCATTCCATCCACTGAAAAACCATTTTTTGGAGTATCTCCCGCACTAGGGTTTTGCTCAGTGCTCATTACATATGTTTAGGTAATGCATGCCATGGTAAGGCAAGTGAAGGAAAGGCATTGAAAGTTATAAGTCAAGTGAAGGAAAGGCATAGCATGGTAAGTGATAAGGCAATGCAAGTGAAGGTAATGAGTGGAAATGAAGGCAATTAATGGCATGGAAAGCGAAGGAAAGACAAGGAAAGTGAAGGAAAGGCAAGGCAAGGCAAGGAAAGTGAAGGCAAGACAAGGCAAGTGAAGGAAAGGAATGAATGAAAAGGAAAGTGAAGGAAATGCATGGAATGACATGGCATGGAAAATGAAAGACAAGTGAAGGAAAGTCAAGTGAATATAAGGCACGAATGACAAAGAAAGTGAAGGAAATGCATGGCATGATATGGAATGTCATGGCATGGCATGGAAAAGGAAAGAAATGTAAAGGAAAGGAAAGGAAAGTGAAGGCAAGTCTTGAATGGAAAGGAAAGTGAAGTAAAGTCATGGAATGATATGGAATGGAATGACATTGCATGGAAAAGGAAAGACAAGTGAAGGAAAGGACAGGAAAGTGAAGGCAAGGCATGAATGGTAAGGAAAGTAAAGACAAGGCATGGCATGGCATGGAAAATGAAAGACAAGTGATGGAAAGGAAAGGAAAGTGAAGGAAATGGAAAGACAAGTGAAGGAAATACATGGCATGTGAAGGAAAGGAAAGGAATGTGAAGGAAATGCATGGCATGTGAAGGCAAGGCATGTGAAGGTAAGGCATGACATGTGAGGGAAAGACGTGGCATGGAAAGTGAAGGAAAGGCAAGGCAAGTGAAGGAAAGGCATGACATGGCATGGAAAGTGAAGGAAAGGAATGGCATGGAAATTGAAGGAAAGGCAAGGAAAGGAAAATCAACGCATGGCATGGGTATATTTTAAGACAAGGTATATTTTAACAGCATTACAAATATTTTAGCAACATTCAAAATGAAGCCAAAATTATTTGTTTTACATATATAGATGGTTATTAAACTATACCATCGAGATAACTTCTAATACTGATGGTTTCCATTAACTTCCCATTCTCAGAGTAAGGAAAGAAGTATCGTATATTTGATGAGTTCTTACATGGAATTATTTGTAGTTGGAGGTTTGTACCAATACACAAGTTTGTAAAGTGGAATACAACTTGACTTGGTTTATAATATTGAAATACATAACCACATTTCTTTCATGTTCTTTCATCTTGTGTTATATATTCTCCTTTAATAACCATCGACCCTATCAGAAATTCAATGCCTTCAGAGTCTGTTACTAATTGCATGAGGGTCTTCTTTCCCTCTAAGCATCATGTCAGAAAATAATCAATGCCCCATTCATTATCTCTTAGGGAAATCCAATTTGTATATGTTCCCTGCAAAAGATGGAGTGCCAGAATGTAATTCCACTAAATGACCAAAGCATAACACATTCATTCTAGTTATTCAAAATTTAATAGAAGGAATCAATGAACCTAGAAGTAAAAGATTTGAGACATGATCATAATATTTTGAAATACTTGATTGTTCCTCCTCCAATTGGGATAATTCCATAGTTATACATTGACCAATGAGGAGTGATACACAATCCCATCTACCAACCCACTATGTTGATTCAAAATCATCCCATTCATTACTACTACATGGACCACATAAGCAAGCGAGTTTTCTCATCCATATTTCAACTATTGCATTATTTGATGTTATAACTAAATGGAATCCATGAGTTCCCTAGATTTTTTTCATTCATACAATAGTAATCGATCTACATATACCACCTCCCAAAAATATATATGTAGATTTCATTTCTTGTGTGATTGGTCTTCATGGGTTCCTGTTCCCTCTCCCATTACTAAAGAACACCATTCAACAATGGATTTTGCATCTCGAATGAGGGATGTAGTAATGAACTTCATTTTTTTCTTACATAATTCTCTTTTTATGCATGCACCTACTCCATCATGCTCCCATTTCCCATGCCCAGACTCAAAATAGTTCCAAATGTCTAGTACCTTTAGATGTTTTTGCAACATACACAACCATTGAAATACATAAGCATTTTTTAACTAGTCTGGAAAACCATATAAACAAATCTAATGCTGATGCATCTGTATGTTCTTCTTCTTAAGGTGATTGTAGAACAACTGAAAACAATGTTGTATGTAGGCTAAGTCATAGCATATATAATCACTTATGTAGAACTGATACTCTTTCAATATAACTATGTTTCATTCATTACTATCTGGTCCATTCCTGTATGTGATGTATACCATTATGATGACCTACTTTGAGTGATTATATTATCTTTCAATCTCATTTTTTGGTTGAAGGGTGTAGTTCTCACCAAAATCAACCACTGATAACACAATACAAACAAGAAATGTGTTTTTGTATATTCTAAAATGCTCATCCTACCATCGAGTCACATGGACATGCTGAACATAATGTTGTGTCTTTTCGACGAAGTCCTTCATGAAGTCACAAACTTGTACTTGGGAGGTAACCAATTGAATATTTTTTCTTTCTGATCCTCCATCAATATCATATGTCATATATTTAAATCTTTGCAAGACAACCTCCTTCCTCCCATATTCATACTCATCACTTACATGAATGCACTTTCTTAGTAATGTCACTCCACCGCACCTGGGGCATGTCCCATGTAAGCTTCCATTTTGATAAAATGTAAAACCATCTGGCCTTCTACACAAGACGTTGTGAATAAAATATTTATATGATGATAACGACAATATAACTGAGCATTCCTACAAAAGAGTGTTATGATAAAAGGTAAATATATATATATATATATA
>ML789528.1:393277-434938 GCA_009831015.1 Picea engelmannii | reverse complement strand
TATGTCATAATAATAACCATACTCAATGTGATATATACAACAACACGTGTTATGAATTGTGTTTATTCGAACATACCAAGGCTTGCATTTATGGAAAGATCTTTGGCCTAAGTTAAGTGCACTATGTATTTTTTTGAATCTCTAATACAATTATGTATGTGTAAAGTCAAGATAGTGTTTATTATGGGGTTCATAGTCCCTATAACCCCTTCTCAATTTTATTACATCTTTTTGGTTGGAAGATGGCCTTGTATTCTTATGCTAAAAATCCTAAACTAGTCCCTTAACCGCTCCAATTAACTTCATGTCAGAACGAGGTATCCTTCTACTTAAGGCCCAAAAATATGTTGGGGCACCTATGTTGTGTCTATATCATCTATGAGAATACTTTCTAAGGGTTTTGACATTGTATTTCAAGAGGTGAGAGGTTTGTTTTAGCAAATGATGTTTTATTGTGGTCTTGCCAACAATTGATCAGGACAAGACACATTGGGCTACATTGTGTTATTTAGAACGATAATTCTTACCAATTCTTTGAAAACTATCTACAATGTTTCGTACTATATGATGACTTGTTTCTACACTCTTGATTGTTTTAATGCCTAAAATTTTCCTAACAATAGTCAAACTTCTATATTTTAACAAAGATAAAAATAATTGACATTTAGTGGCATCAAATTTTGGTTCTAAATATTCTTGAATGATTTTATAAGACTGATAATGAATAGTACGGTTAGGTAACTTACCTTCAAGTGATGGTAGACCAATTTAATTGACCTGCATGAGTTTAGGAGTTCTTCGTTGCGTAGTGTTCTATCTAGGTAGGGATGATGAAGCCCTATTTTGGGACTCTTGACCTCCATGTTGTGGAGTTAACAATGTTGTAGTTCTTTCCCCTTCAATGATTGACAGATCAAATGTGGGAGAAGAGTGGACATGGGATTGTCTAGTTTCTGGAACATTTGACTGTCCAATAAGAGATTGCACCACATGACCTTCTTCACCACAATGTTGTACACCAGTTGCTTCTCTAATTTCATCCATTATATAATGAGCTCCAAGAAAATCCTCCATCATATGGTCATCCACAAAAAAAATTCTTGATGAAATATTGCTTGGATTTCTCTTTAATGAACTATTGCACTTTTCTTTTGGTGATGAAGGAGAAACAATAACGACATCTATTTCACTAGAAATTGGATTTCCCACTTCTGAAATCCTACACTTTGACATATGTAACTTTTCTTTTTCTCTTTCTTCTTCTACCTTTTTGATCGATTTATTTTTTCTCGAGAAATTTATTTCTCGAATGTGGTGGTTCCCTATGTTTAAATATAATAATTGGCTTCCATGGAAAATTTGTCTTTGTATTATGTAATAAGGCAAAACCAAGTGGAGATTCCTTTTTTTGTATTACATAAAAAAATACATCTAATATTTCTAGTTCCAATTGCACTTGGACAAATTTGTCTTCCAATTCCAAGAAGACACAAGAAGAAACAAACAAGAATTCCAATTTTACTTTGTCAAATTTGTCTTCCAAGTCTAAGAAGAAACAAGAAGATACAAACAATAATTCCAATTGAACTTCAACAAACTTGTCTTCCAATTCCAAGAATACACAAGAATATACAAACAACAATTCCAATTTCACTTGGACAAATTTGTCTTCCAATTCCAAGAGGACACAATTAGATACAAACAAAAATTCTAATTACACTTGACAAATTTGTCTTCCAAAATTTCTGGCAATGGTCTGGAAATAGCACAAAAGTATTCATGAATATAATAAGAACACTAAAAAAGTAAAACATGCCTATGTGGGACGTTTTTGTTTGAAGTTCTTGCATTTTTTTCTTGACCATGAGATAGATGAGGTGGGGTGTTCTTGGCACCAAAAAATTCCTAGCAGAAACATGTGTGCACAATAGCGCATGTGCGATCTAGGAACGCACACATGTTCCTGCTGAGCATAAATGACCAACTCAATTAAGTCTGTAATGAGCCTCCTCATTACGATGACGAACCTCTTATAGCAAGTAAATTTATCCCTTTTTTTTTTTATAATGTGTGTGCTCGTGTGTACAAGGGTAATAAACACATTCGACTTTGCATCACCACCCGACGACGAATAAGATGCATACAGTGACGAACACAACATGATGATCTAAGACGCAGATCATGTATTTGCATGCAATGAACGACAATCAAACGACTAATAAATAAGACTGTCTACCCATCTGTCCTACCCTGCAATGGTTAGGACCTCCAAGACACATAAGCAACACTCAAGCCCAGGTTCCCATCGATTTTAACCATTTAAGGTCTAAGGGATGGCGATTGTTCTGAGGAACATGGAGGTGTCTACATCCCACCTGACACAAGCAGACCAAGAACATTACAAGTTTACAACCCAATACCACATTAATTAAGAAGGAACAACCGCACCCTTAACAGGAAACATAAGCAAATGACTTTGTCACTATCCCGATTGATCGTCGAGTCAAGCTAGTCATAAATGCAGTCTAAGTTAATCATCTAGCACGAGCCTACTTAGCACATCTAAATGCAATGATAAGGTACAATCTACATTAGTTTTAAGGCCATTTCATTGCGCAAATTTAAGTCATAATTCGTCATCAAGGTGCACTCTAATTCAACATTCGAGGGACATTATTGTGAAAGTCTGAACTTCGACTGGATCAACCTTTAACAATATAATCCATCATTAATTATAATCATAAAAATAATTAATAGTTACAAGTGATCAATAATGCAATAACTAACATGTAATCTAAAATTATAAATCGATACATAACGCAAGTTCTAAATCATTTAACGCAATCATTATAAAATTAATACTAACATTATCTTAAAACGATGGCAGTAATTAAGAGGAACTTAAGAAGTGTTTTTTATCTCTTTAAAAATCAATTGTTACAAAAGCCTTTCACATTCAATTAGAATATACTGGATATATCTAGTTCTATGAAAAAGAAACAATAGAACAGATTCATGAATATCCCTAACAAAGATAATAGAATCATATAACAACTTTACAATTTATATCACAATAACCTTGCAATAATTTACAATTACAATACATCTTATATGTTATCAAATAACCATAAAACTACAATAACCTTTACCATACATGATAACCATATTACATTTTATATTACAAAAAAACTTGCAATAAATTACAATTACCATGCATTTTATATGTTATCAATAACGATAAAACTACAACAACCTTTACCATACATGATAACCATATTAAATTTTATATTCAAAAACCTTGCAATAAATTACAATTACCATACATTTTATATGTCATCACATAACCATAAAACTACAATACCATTACCCTACATGATAACCATATTACAAACTTTGCATATAAAAAATGTAACCTACGTAAGGTGGTCAACATTAACATTTACCACTTATATTATATTATAAAACATTACTTTTTCAATTTATTTTTAAGATCGTAACATTGCAATGACATTCCATAAAGTAACAAAACCTTACCTTTCAAGTGCTATCAATAACAATAAAAGTTTAGTGGCCCAAACATTATGTCAGGTAAAAGCACAACCAGCAACATGAACTAACGATTGTGGGTGCATGCTAGAAATCAAAGGGCACTTACGGGCACATCCCAAAATCGCTAATCCAGGGCGGCAAAAAAAACACGAATCAAATAAGGCAACTGACATCTGGCAATTAGATCCTCGCAGCATTAGAGAACTCGTTAAGGAAAAAACATAGGTTGTACCTTGGATTCGAGAGCTCGAAGATAGTAAGGTGAAGGTTCAAGCGCTAGGCAGTTCCTGCTATCAGTGGAAGGTTAACAGAGGTTGCAGAGGTAATAAATAAGCTAGAGGTAGAATTTAGAAGACCAGCAGACGTCACACTGTCCAAGGTTATCAAACGGCATGGGTGAAGTACAATATCCATTAAAAAAATTCCTAAATATAGCTTTACTGTGAAATACTAAGTCTGTCAAGTTATTCAACGCATAACCTCCCATTCTTGGCATACGTTCAAGTCACAAAATCTGTGAATAGAGTATCATTCTGCAGAGTTTTAACCAGAACAAAATCCTTGGAGCGAGCGTGATCCCAAAGAATGAAATTGAAGAGTGGAAATAATTTATTGGGATGTATTTTGGTTGTTCTCCCTTTTCAAATTTATTTTTATTATTCTCTTTTTTATTACTTGTCCCCTGGAAAAGATAAAATCTTGACTAAAGCCCTCGATACCAGCCTTAGGGCAAGCTTGCAATTCTAGTGTGCTTTTAATATAATTGTTGATAAGTAAAGGATATAATTCTAAAGAAGTCGCAGTGATGCGTGTTACAGACTCAATACTGCTTTGAAGAAAGGACAACGACTCCTGGAAGGTTGAAAACTAGGAACCCAAAAATAGTTCACCTTTCTTCAGTCATCTTAACCTGTTCTGCGCATGTTCAAATCCGATATTCTTATTCATCCATAAAATATTAAGGCCACAAATGTTTTTTTCCAAAGAACGGAACCAAAAATATTCGACATTTCCCAATCTGTCGAGATACCAAGCAACACAGACAAGGACAAATTTAGACCCTATTCCTATAGGCAGGGAGGTGAAAACTTAAGGATTGTCGGCACCAACCTATCCCTATCAATAAGAGTTGAATTCGTTGTTCTCAACTACTGGACAACTTTAAAATAAAACAAATTAATGACCAACAAATAGCATAATGCGATCGCTGGTAACGTAGGATTAATGAAGTAACCAGTAAAACTATTATTCAAATCTCAACACAACCTTCATCATCATAAGGATTTATATATATAATTTAAACCAATTGTTCTTTTAATCTTAAACAAACAAACACGCTTGCGTACCTGTGACCAACGGTGAATGACCCAAAGATGTTGTCCCATGCTTGCGCTCTGTCCGAATCCTTCTTGTGGACCATAGAGACTACACCAGTACCTCCCAACCAACGCTAGGGGCACTCTTCTTCCTCCTTTGCCCCCCGAACCGCAAGGGGGCCACACACACAATCTAGAGGTTACGTCTAGTTCCCAGCTCACCTCGCAAGGCCGAGCTACCACTCCTCTCTGAGCCGGAAAATCCCAACTCCCACAAGTAAATCAATCAAGTCACTAATCCAGCAATGTAACGTTATGCTAACAGTCGATCCCCTTCTTCCTTCTCCTCCTTCTCTTTTATAGAATTTTAGAACTTCCATTCATTCCCTAAATCTCATTAAATTTTAAGTTTTAATAAAAATCTTCTAAAAATTCTCCTTCGTACAAGTGTCATCCATCCCCCACTTTCCTCCAATAATTATTTTCTTTAATTTATTTATTGTCTCATTTCCCTCACCCACCTAGAGTTACTCCTAAATTTACTCCTAGGTGTCCCTAGATTCCCTTACAGGTTTTAAAATCTTTCCTGAAAAAGAAATTGCTAAATTAGTTCAAAATTAGAAGTTTCTTTAAATGTCGATTCTTTCCTAAATTGGTTTCTTGCTTTTTACCATGAGTTCCCCTCTTGCCCTCTTTAGGTTACCTCCTTTCCCTAATTTCATAATTTTTACATTTCCTTCATTCCCTTTTTTTTATTTAAGTTAGAAAGGATAGTTGTGCAAATTATCCTCTTTTAGCTTTTATTATTAATTTAGTACCTTTTGAAATTATCAAAAGTTAAAATAAATTAATTTCTTCTTGACATTTTATATCCACTGATTTTAATTAATTTCTTAATCTCTTCATTCTACCCCAAAAATTTATGAAGACCAAAATTATTACTTAAGTGGTTTTTAGTTTAAATTTTATTATTTTATTTTTATATGGTATATTTTCTTAAGGGTAGACAAAATTTTACCCCTAGAGAAGTTTTAGACTTAAAACTTAGATTCTGAACTGGGCAACATTTAATTAGGGAAGTTGTTTTAAAATTTCTTAATGTGTTGTCTGTCTTAGGGCCATCTAGGTTCCTCCCTCTATCATCATCAACGCGACGTGCCCTTCAGGATGCACTAGGTGCTCCAAGGGTGCCACTTGCCTCATCTGTTCCTTTGCGCGATGTGGCCTTCAAGATGCACTACATGCTCCAAGGGTGCCACTCACCTCTTGTGTTTCTTTTGCGCGATGTGCCCTTCAAGACGCACCATGTTCTTTAAGGGTGACACTCTCTTCTTGACTGATTGGTAGACATCAATAACCCCTGGAGTCAACACTCCACCAGGTGAACTTGTGGGAGACTAAGGGATTCTAAGGAATAGGCCCCCGCCTTATTGTGTGCCCCTTAGAATCATCGTGAGAGACTGTCGCAGTCTGCCATCATGACATCGTGGGTCCCCTCAAACTAGGTAATCGTTAAACTATAGTTCGAGCCACGATGGGAGTGCTAGTAGGCTGTGGCAGGGTTGTTGTCCACACTTCTCCCTCAACCTCTCTGGTAGTCTTGTGTGGCCCCCTTACTCCTTATGTGAGTCTGGTCGGCAAGCTATCATCAGCCTGCATCATCAATAAATCATGTCAGAACATGTCCACATCATATCATCTAATCAAATGTATTAATATCATTGTAAATCAATCAAACCCCAATAACACACTCCCTGACTCGATCCAGAGTCCAATGGGTTCCATCGATGCCTTTGCATCCTCAATATCCAAAAACTTTGCACAGTCAGTAAAACCGAGTCAATAGCACCTGTCTATGTAAATGTAGTAAAACAACATGTCATCTACCCATGACGCATCATAATCAAATTCAATTTTTTTAATATCATAATAATCCAGATCACTTGCAAGCAAGTGTCAAAGAATAAGTTCGCTCAGTGCGCCAGAGTGGGATGTTACAAAGTCATAGGAGTGCATGTGTGCTCTTAATGCAACATATATAGAATTTAATATACACCAAACCTCTTTACAAATAAACATGTATAAGGGTATGGGGACAACTAATGCCTAAGGTGATAGGATTGAAAGTGTTTTCACAGATAGAGAAATCGTTAAAGCATGAAAATATGGGTGTTGTGGGTGAAAGGGTTGTACACAAGGTATATGCACAATACACTCAAGGCCGAGTTAACATAGGGTTAAGAATTGAGTATAAGTTATTCCTAGGCGTATATGGAGCTAGGGGGGTCTATTTCATTGTCTACATCAATCTCTAGGTCAACTTCTAAATATAGATCTAACTCTATGTGGTGGTCTAGGTCATGGTATACGTCAATATTTGGGACTGGTGACAAGATATTTGGAGGAATAGAACATACTAAAATAGACAATATGACTGCTTGGAGGCTTAGAGATTATGATATTGTAGTTCCCCCAAATTGAAAGGACCATTTGGAGGTGGAGATATAGTGAGATTGCAATGAATCGTTTGAAGGCCTAGACATCATGAGATTGCAGTACACCCAAGTTGAAATGACCATTTGAGGTGTAAATATTTGAGATTGTAGTGCACCCTTTGGAGTGTTAGATCGGATAAAATTATTATTAGCGTTATATTATATATTTTATGGGAAGGGGTGGAGATAAAAAAATGCATTGCAAAGAGAACATCATTTGCATTCATTTAATTTAAAAAAATTCTTTTGCAGTTTATTTGCTTTGTTGATTTGAATTTCCTTGAGGTTGGTAGTGTAGGTATGAGATTTGATTTCATGAATCTACAATTTAATCTTCTTTATGTGAGTGTTTTAATCAATATCTATGTACAAGTTAAATATAATGAGTATTAGAGGAAAAAAACAAGTCATGATAGGTTTCATTATTTTGGGCATTGTCATGCTCTAGGTCAACGTCTAAATCTAGATCTATATCTATGTCATGGCTTAGGTAATGTTATACATCAAGCTATGGGTCATCATATAGATCAATATCTAGCTCCATGTTGTGGTCTAGGTCATGATCTAAGTCTATGGCATGGTCTAGGTCATGGTCGTGGTCATGGTCATGGTCTAGGTCTATGTCTAGGGGTGGTGGTAGAGAGTGAAAGAGTGACATTATGGGTGATAGCGAGTGAGAGAGTGATAGAGTGAGAGTATGGGGGGTTCATTTCATGCTCTATGTCAATATCTAGGTCAACATCTCACTCTAGATCTAGCTCTATGTTGTGGTCTAGGTCATGGGGGGAGATATTGAGAGTGAGAGAGTGAGAGGAAGAGGGTAAAAAGAGGGGGGTCGAGAATAAGAGTGTGAGAGGAAGAGGCGGAAAATAGGGGGGTATTGAATGAGAGAGTGAGAGGAAGGGTGGAAAAGAGGGAAGGGGGGTTAGATAGATGAAAAAAGATCAAGGTGGGAAGAGTGGGGGAGAGAGGGGTATACAGGGAGTGAGAGAGCGGGGGTTAGATGAAAGAGGTAAAGATAGAATGAGATAGATATTGATTGTTTGATAATGTCATAGGGTGGGATAGGAATACAAAGAGGGGGGGTTAGAGAGAGAGAGGTTGGATATAGAGTGAGAGTGAGACTAACAACAAGGAGAGAGAGAAAGTGGTGGTAGATGTAGGTTACAAATAGGGTAGAGACAGTGGGAGGGAGGGACAAAGGGGAAGAGAAAGGACGAGAGAGACACAAAGAGAGAGAGAGGATGTGACTTGGAAGGGGAGAGAGAGAGGGGAGGGGGGGAGGGGAAGGGAGGGAGGAAGGAGATAAATATATTGATGGAGAGAGAGAGAGGGAGAGAGTTGAAGAGGTGGGATATAGAGAGGGATTCAAACATTGTCTGTGAATAAATAATATCAAATCATTTCTAAGATTATCCTTATATTAAAATAAAATATAAGAATCAGCGTACCATAATCATCATTAAATCACATGACATAATTATTAAACTATAGGTGAACAATCATATCCATAAAATATTCTTATAAAACAAGAGCTACAGGCATACTTCAGTTAGATTTTGGGTGTTGTAACATACCCCACCACCCATAGGTCGAGGTACGCTACCTTCAATCCCACCCTTGGAATTCTTTCTTTTACCGATACCTTTTTGTAAAAACCAACAATCATGCATATTCTAAAGATTCAATTAAATGATAAATAAATACACAGCAGAATACAATGATATACAGGTAAATAATACCATAACAGAGACCACTTATCTTTATAAAAGATGAAACCAACTGGATGCGGACCAAGGACATTCCACCCAACTGTAGACACTACTATTCCAAATCTCAACAATAGTATTACCCCCGAGCTAGGTCTATGAATCCACAAGGACGGTTCCAGAGTGTTACTTGGCTTCCCAAACCATTCACCACGTAAGCTCTCATAGGATTTCCCAACACTCACAAAAATCCAAGTACCTAGTTCTCTTCTACCCAACCTGCACCACCCAAGAGAATGGACCTCCACCATTCTCTGCCACGTAGTCCCTCAGGTATTCCTTCTCCTTCCAGGGCTCCAACGCAACTGGTTTAGAATATCAATGATGGAACTCTTAGGACTCATAGTTGTGAACAAATATGGAAACATGCCAATGAATCTTAGACATGCAGGCCTCAAGTCATGGCTGGATTACACCAACGAACACTACAGCCAACAATACCATGGCTAATCTTTGGCAGTTCGCTTCCCTCTCCCAAGACAAGACACAGATGAGGAACATGAATGGGTGACCGAAATGAATGGAGTAAGGTCTCCACCCAAGGTGTGAAACAATGAACAATCAGTGAATGAATGCATGAGGGAAAGAATGGAATGAAAGAAGAAGGGAAGGAGAAAATGAGCCAACCCCCCCTCCCCAATCATAACAGGGACAGGTTTAAGTATTTTCGTCAGGAATCAAGAACCTCTTTCCCTTCCCCAAGAATCTTGCATAACTGATTCACTCCTTTAGACAAAAGGGTAATTAAAAATAGGAAATAAAAATATATACCCCGAGTCACCACTCTCTTGTGGAATCATAGCCCCATATAACTCTAGTCCTTGTCTATCTAGCAGTGAATGATGTATTTGCTATTAATAATGATCAAAACATTACATTTCTTGTGCACATTGGCCTTTTAATATTTTTTTTGGGCAATCTGGCCTCTCAACATTGTAACAATACATTATTTAAAATGGGGGTTCAAAACTTGGGGTGTTACATCCCATCCCTCTTATTTTGGCACTGTCCTCAGTGGATATACAAAATAGATATCAAAATATCAAAATTTATTCAAAGAGTTGTAGGTACTTTGTCCACATGGCATCTTCATGCTCCCAGGTAGCATCTTCAGGAACGTAGTAGACCCACTAAACTTTTACCATCTCTATAAATTGATTGTGGAGCATTTTGACCTTTCTTTCCAATACCCGCACTAGCTGAACCTAAAAGTGTCCCTCTGTCTCTACTTGAACCATAGGCCAATCAATAACATGGTTAGGATCATGTACATATTTGTTTAGTAAAGAGACATGAAATACATTATGCACATTCATGGAAGAAGGCAATGCAAGCATGTATGCAACTAGCCCTATTATGTCCAATATTTCAAATGGACCACAAAATCTTGCTGTCAACTTTGTACAACTACCCAATTTCAAGGATCTTTTCTTGGGATTCACTTTCAAAAGTACATGCTCCCCTACTTTAAATTCTCTATTTGTTCGTTTCTTATTTGCATAAACTTTCTTATCTTCATAACCATCTAGTCTTCCATATCCTTGAGCAGCTCTGGCCCATGTACCACTATATATACTGGGTTGTCCCAACTCACTGGAGTATTGCATTTCCTACCATACAAGACTTCAAATGAGCTCATTCTCAATGAAGCTTGATACCCACTATTATATGCAAAATCAACCAAGTGTAAGTAATCTTCCCACTTAGATGGCTTATCCATCACATACATTCTCAACATATCTTCAATTACTTGATTGACCCTCTCTGTTTGTCCATTTGATTGGGGATGGTATATTGTGCTAAAGTTTAGATTTGTACCAAATTATTTAAACAATCCCCTCCAAAAATTGGAGGTAAACTTTGTATATATGTCTGAGAGAATTGTCCTAGGTATCCCATGCAACCTAGCAATCTCCTTCATGTAAATTTTTGCAATATTAGCCGCTCTATGTGTTGTTTTTACAGGAACACAATGAGCATCCTTTGTTAATTTTTCAACCACCGCCATGATTGAATCATGTTGCCTTGTTGTCCTGGGTAATTTAGTTATGAAATCAATGGCTATCACCTCCCATTTCTTCTCTGGAATTGGTAATGGCTACAACAAACCCATTGGGTACTTATGCTCATCCTTCTCCTTCTGACATTCCATACATCGAGCGATGTAATCAGCAACATCCTTTTTCATTCTCGACCAAAATAATTGGCTCCTTACTGTTGTAATCATTTTTTGATAATTGGGATGTCCAGCATAAGGAACATCATGCATTTCCTTCAATACCAAATTCCTCAGTTCTCTGGAACTAGGAACATAGATTCTATTCTTATGCATGTGTAATCCATCTACCTTTACCTCATACCCCTTTATTTTATGTTGTACATCTCATTTCTATAAGCTTTCCTTTACATGTAGGTAATTTTGATCTGTAACAAGATCATCTAAAATTCTACTCTTCAAGTCTGACTAATGCATATAGACAACAGTAGCATGCATGAGATGCACTCTTATACTAAGTGCATCAACAAATTTATTCTCTTTTCCTTTGATATGCTTGATATCAAGGTCATATTCTCTTAACAATTCCAACCATCTGGTTTTCCTGGCATTCAAGGTTGGTTGCTCAAAAAGATGTTTCAGGCCAATGCAGTTTTTTCTTAATTCAAATCTCTTCCTCATCAGGTAATGCATCCACATATTCAAGGCATGGACAATGGCAGCAAGATCCAATTCATCTGTGGCATAGTTCCTCTCATGTTCCTTAATATTTCTAGACTCATAACCAATCACATGTCCATTTTGCGTGAGGAATCCCTCAAGTCCTTCCTTACATGCATTTGTACATACCACAAAAATTTCATTCGGGTCAACAATCTTTAACACAAGTGCACTAGTAAGTAATTCCTTCAACAGATTAAAATTCTCTTCACACTTAAGTGTCCATTCAAATTTAGTTCCCTTATTTTGCAAATAAGTGATGGGATGAGAAATCTTAGAGAACCCTACTATGAACCTTCTATAGTAACCAGCTAATCCCATAAAATATCTGACTTCTAACACATTTTTGGGTGTTGTCCATCCTCTAATGGATTCAATCTTCTCTAGATCTATTGTTATTCCCTGCTCTAAAATAATGTGTCCCAAGTAATGGATCTTCTTTTGATAAAAAAACACTTACTCAGCTTGGGATACAACTCATTTTCTCTCAACACTGGCAATACCAGTCTCAAGTGATGTTCATGCTCCTCTTCAGACTTAGAATAGACAAGTATGTCATCCAAGAACACTATGAAAAACTTATCCAAATAATTTATGAATATGTCATTCATTATGCACATAAAGAGAGATGGTGCATTGGTCAGTCCAAATGGCACCACTACAAACTCATAATGCCCATACCGGGTCCTGAAGGATGTCTTATGAATGTCTTCTTCCTTGATTCTTACTTGATGGTATCATATCCTCAAGTCAATCTTCGAAAATATCTTTTCTCCTCTTAGATGATCAAAGAGGTCATCAATTTTGGGTAGAAGATATGTGTTCTTTATAGTATACTTATTCATTTGTCTAAAGTCAATACACACCCTCAAGGTTCCATCCTTCTTTTTGACAAAAATTACTGGTGCTCCCCATGGTGAAACACTTGGACATATGTACTCTTTCTTCAACAATTCCTCCAATTGCATTTGTAATTCTTTTAACTCAGGTGTGCTCATTATGTAAGGTGTTTTTGACACTGGGGCAGCTCCAAGCACTATTTCAATTGAGAAATCTATCTCCCTTCTTGGTGGCAACCTTGGTATTTCTTGGAATACATCTTCAATTTCCTGTAGTACCGATAGATCCTCAAGGCTTGGCCCCTTTGTACTTTTTGTCTCTTCCGCATGAGCTGCATACAAGTGACATCCTTTTCTAAAACATCTCTTCAGTTGTAATGCTAAAATCTCTTGTATAGAGATGGGTCTTGGAACTCCTTTCACAGTGCTATGTTTTCCATCTACATAAAGACATGTAAATGTCCTGCTATGACATTCTAGGATAGCATGATTCTTTTCCAACCAATCCATTCCAATTAGAATACCATAATAACCTATGATATTCATATCAACATTAATATTCACACCATTAAGACTTATGTAACAACTTCTGACCATATCATGGATTCTCCTTTTGGTTTTAGTGGCTAACTGAACCAAACTTGATTTTCCAAGATCACTTTTCTCCAAATGTAATCTATCCACTATTTTAGGATCAATGTAACAATGACTTTCTCCTGAATCAATTAAAATAGTGACAGGATGGTTTATGATATTACCTTCCACCTCGATTATATTGGACTAGTATTCTTCTTGTCGATCATCTAAAGCTGCATAGATTCCTCCCATATCTTCGATTGTTGTAGCCTCTTGGACGTTTTGCATAGACTTCACTCTGTTCTTTCTGTGTGGGAAATCCTTGTACAGGTAAACTTCTTTGCATCCCCAACATTGGATAGGTGGTCTTCCCCTTTTTCCCAAGGAGTATTCTTTCTTGGATTCACCCTTAGCATATTAATCTTGATGATTTCTATTAGGCTCATTCCTATTGAAGGGAGGTTTTAATCCTTTCCTCCTTTGATTAGACTTCTCCTTCTTCTTATCCTTCGAATATTTCTACAGGATTTCTCTTCCCTCGCCTTGCTCATACATGTATTTACCCTTCCTAATGGCCTCAGTCAAGGTCTTGGGCTCATCATACCTAATATTTTATTTATAAAAGGATTGAACTCCACTTGGAAATCTCTGTATTTTCACCTTCTCATCATCAATGAAGATGAAATACTTTAACAATCCTAAGAACTTCTTCCCATATTCTTCCATAGTCATGATTCCTAGCCTGAGTTCAAAGAAATCTTGCATTTTCTTTTCATAGAAATGATTTTAGAGGTACTCCTTTTCGAATTACTTCTTGAACTTCTTCGAAGTGATCCTACTCTCATTAATATGTTCAACTTGCTTGAGTTGATCTCACCACATTGCAACTTTCCCATGTAAATGATAGGTGGAAATCCTAGCTTCCAGGTTTGATGAATAGTTATGCAATTGAAAATACCTCATGAGTCCAAGAAACCATGCTTCGACATCATCTTCCTTTTCTTTTTCACCATCAAAGGAGGGTGGCTTAAGCTTACTCAACTCTCCTTGCAAATTGTCCACTTCCTATTTCCTTCTCTGGTGCCTAACATGAGACACCTCTCGACTGCTTATGGAATCTTTTGATGCATACAACTTTCTTTCTGAGTAAGGAGGTGAGTGGTGTCTATGAGTTTTGTTGGCACTTCTCGAATAACCAACTCTTCCACGATCCTCTCTTCTTTCACGAAACCTTCCTTCTTCCTCTTGTTTTGAGTTTGATCTCTTCTTCATTTTCCTCTGCAACTGATTTAAGATCTACAACACTCGAGCATTTATCTAAATTTTATCTCTCATCAGTCTCTCATTGTCTGCTTTGTAGCTCTGCACTTCTATTTTCAGGCTTCTTATAGTTTCTATTAATGTTTTTTTCTCTTCTCTACCCTTGCATCCATTAGACTCTGTCTCTAGATTACCAACCTTGGTATTATGGACTTCAGCCTCCTTATCATGGCTAGAGGCCCCTCACCTTCTTACATTTCTTCAATATGAATTCTGAGCTGATGTGGTTAAACCCTTTAATTCTGCAAAATGTGCAAACGACCATTCTGTTAGAATTAAGAATATGATAAAAACAATTTGCCAAACCATGTTACAGGTCCCTTTTCTTCTCAATTCATGAAGAACATATATGTATCAATATGCACCGTATAAAACTTCCATGTTATCCCTTACCCAATACAAAATTTAATTTTGCATAGGCACTCCCTTAAAACCACTTCCCTAGGTGACCACGACTCGAAACCACAGCCAAATCCTTCCTAGAGATTTATGTGCTGGAAATTACTATATCATAGATCGTGTGGTTGAAAATCAATCGAGGTCTGAGATCAATGGTCAACAATAATTGTGGGTTGACAATGTGCTTTCTCTTTATCGAAGAGCTCTGTCCCCACAATCGAAAAATTTATCATACAAATCTCCTTTAAATCATGGTCTTTGATCCCTTGTCCCGATGAGATCAATGACACTGGAAAAGAGGGCTATGAACTAGCACATCTAATCATTTTTCCTCCTCTCCCCAAAATGGTCCCCCACCATCGATTTTCCATTCACAGATCGACGACTATGGGTGATTCTTGCTTCCTTAGCACCCTATCCCAATATCACACTAACAGGCACTAGCTCCTTCCTCGCATGTGACCTTGGGTTGTGACCCAGGGCTTACCCTCCTAGTGATTCACAACTTCAAAACCTTCAGCTAGGATCAGATCAATGGTCCTTGTCCTCATTCACGATTAACTATCAAGATCCACTTCGGGAATCCGTGCTTCAGGTGTTCGACACTTTCCACCTCTGCTTTACCATAGAGTACTCCAAACCCAAAGTTCTATATCAGGCACCATGCATCCACCTAAAATCAATGGCTCTAGTCCACTTTGGGACTTCGAACTTCAGAAGTCTCAACTTCCCCCGCTTTCTTCCTCCCGGAGTTCACTATCTGTCCATGTGTGTCCTCCCACATATCGATGACTATGAATCGCTTCAGATCTTTGGGCCTTGGGATTTTCAAACTCTTCACCTTCACCTTATCTTGTAGTTATTTCACCCAAAGTCTATGATCCGTCGACACGTGTGTCTCACAAATCAATGACTGTGAATCGCTTCGGCTCTTTGGGCTTCAAGAGTTTCAAACTCTCCACCTTCACTTTCTCTTGGAGTGTCGATCCTCTGAACCGCTACGAGATATACTACCGTGTGTCTTCTGAGATCAATGGTTGATATGTACTATGGTATTCAGGCCTTCAATAGTTCTTGACCCAACAAAAATATCACATCTCTTTCCTCTAGAGTGCCCAGTCTCTGGACTACACAATCTGTCACCACGTGGCAAAATACTAGAAGCAGACACGTGTCCCAATCAGGCGGGTGACACATGTCATGTTCTGACTGACATTTCAATTATCTAGGGTGAAATCACGGAGGTGGGTAACACTTTCATGACAATCTGATCTCCAAAATTCCAAAAAACATTTTTTCGGCCAAACTAATTGATGTAGGAGCATCTCTCCACGTCAGCCAGCCACATCAATGCGTGCATTCAAAGATGAAGAGAGGCGTAGCCCTCATCTTCCATTTTTGAATTTGAAGGTAATTAATGTTGTAGGTTGTTGAGCCATGGAGTCGTGACTTTGCACAGGCATTAGAGCAGGTAGGCCTTTAATGCTTTGAAGGCTAAGATCTAGATCTAATTTGTGGACTAGACAACCCATTCAATGTTATTGAATAGGGTAGGTAGATTGGAGGGAAGCACTCAGAGAGCCCCCTCATGTAAAATATCTTTCATTGTAATTGCATCTGATAGTAGAAAGTCTGCGAGTAGAGAGCAGAAGAGAAGGAGCCGAGACTTTGTTACAAGCCGTGCTCAGGAACACCTTGTACAAATAGGCATTTTACATTTTAATACAAACAACAGATTTTCCTGCATGTTTTCTGTGTTATGTGGATGCTTCATTATGTTCTTTTATGTTGTAGATGTATGCTAGACATTTGCAGGGAGCTGTTTGATTTTCAGGCTTGAGAGGTTCTTTGTGGTTTCATGCCAAGAGGGCATGACAGAGTACTGTGGTCTCTGAATACCAGTACTTAGATGCACTTCTGAACTCTGCAGAGTCAGACAAACACGTGCCACGTGGGCCCAGAAGATGAAGTCATTTACTCAGAGGAAGACCTTTAAGGTTGCTAAAAACCTTAGGAGGCAAGGTTGTGGAGAAAAATAGTTGTAGACAGAAGCTCTGAGGAGTTCTATAAAACTCTACCAAGAGGGCATTGAGCCAGAGTAAGGAGTGCACAGAAGAAGAACTCTGTTGTGAGTTATTAAGAAGTTAGAATCATTTGACGATTCTTGACACTCTTCCAGGAGGGCATTGAGATAGCGTGCAGATAGGCACAGAAAAGAAGAGAGAACTCTTTGAGTTCAGAGATAGAAGAATAATCCAGGGAAGGATCTTCACAGGGTTTCCGAACACCCTGAGTATTCAACAATAAGTTGTTTGAGTAGAAGGATAGCCAAGAGGGCATCTGAATTCTCCATTTGAGGGAGAAAGGAAAAAAGGGTGAGTTTCCTTGGAGGTTGAAGCTACAGGAAATATCAGGATGGATAACACCTTGTGTGTGTCGAGGTTATGCAAGAAGCGTGGAAGCCAAAGAATCCTTTGAGGATTCGAGAGTAAAGCTCAGGAGGAATAGTGCTTTTTCGGTGCACGGGGCCACAACTGTAAGGAGTGCAGAGGCCAAAGAACTCTCTGAAAGAGTTCAAATTTCCCAAATCTTAGGCGGGACAACACTTTTATACGCACAGGCGAGGACTCAAGAAGTAAAGGAGTGAAGTTCGAGGCCTTTAGAAACTTGGAATTCTTCCAAGTGTAGGAAGAAAGCACCAAAACTCAGCGGGAGGAATAGCTTCCATTGGATGATCCGAAAAGATTTGGATCGTTGAAGGCTTTTGCGTCTAGAAGGCAGTACAAGAAGAGTGCACAGGAGAAGCGATCTGAAGCCATCAGATCTCAAGCGAACAACCCTCAGTCGTTAGATCTGACAGAAGATGCTCGAGGTTTAAATCCTTATAAACAGAGCGAAAGTCCCAAAGGAGTTCGTATTAGGATATCAACGTTCAGGAGTTCAGGGGTCCAGAGGACGAGAGTCTGGGCACTCGACCTTAGAAATCATGAAAAGGAAATATTAAGTCTGAGCCATTCATTTGAGAGTGGACACGTGTCATGAGATCCTCTCTATTGCGGATTCGGACATCGAGAGTCATAGGAGGAGGACTCCCGACTTTGCGAGTAGTGAAGTCGCAAAATCATGAGGAGCGAAGACAGTCTTTGGATCCAGAGAGGAGGAGGACCGTTGTATTGGGAACCCCATCGCATTTCATGCATTCATGGGTTCAGAGGTTCAAAGGAGTTGTTCTCGACATAAAAAGTTGTGAAGTGCCGAGAGCTGAGGCATGAGTGTGGATGTGTGGCAGAACCTCAAGGTAGGTCTCGCACAATAAATAGGTGGACACACGTCACCTATTGGAAGGATTCAACACCCCGTTGACTTCTTGCATCTCAGAGATTCATGGGACAAGAGAGTGAGGGTTCGACGCTTCAACCTGCGAAGTTGCGAAAAGAAAAAAGCATCAAGGGAGGAGTCAACACATCATTGAATTATCGTGTCTCGGGAGATCGCAACAGGAGGGAACGAGAGTTCAACCCATGAACTCACAAAGGAGTGAGTTGCGAGAGGCACTAGTATTTAAGACCTAGCCTATGGTTACGTATGGAGGGCGCTGGCAAGGAAGGGAGTCAACACTCCATTGACTTCTCATGTCTTGGGGATTCGCGATATGAGAGCATGGGAGATCGACATTAAAACTCGCGAAGGCGTGAGTAGTGAGAGGAGATAACAGTTAAGCCTAGCTGGCAGACATGCAAGGGAGACGCTGACAGAAAGGAGCCAAAACTATTTCATGATTTTGGGTCTCGCGGGATTGGAAAGGAGGAGTCAAGAACTTCAACTCACGAACTCACAAGATCGTGAGTTACGACAAGCACCTTTGGAGTTGGGCCTTGGTCATAGCTGGTGGTCGCATGAAAGAGAAAATCTTACGCCTAGTGTTGTTCACATAGGGAAGCCACCAAAAAGGACATGTGGATCAATCAAATTGAGATTTTAGAAAGGAATTGAAAGAGTCGCTTCGACTCATGAAATAGAGTGAACGATCCTCAAGATCGGGAGGTCACGCAAAGACACTCTCGAGGAAGAGGTGGTGGTCTGTGTCAGTTTTGGTATCAAAGCTCAGATTCTTTTTGTACATTGCAGAAAGAAGGAGCAGGAAGAAGACAGAGTGTTGAGGACTCTATAGATGATCACTTGCAAATGAGCAGCAGGTTTTCCAGGAGAGCAGACAGGGACAACAAGATGGCTACTAAGGGCTATATGAATGCTAAAAGGAAAGACCCAGAGCTGATGAGAGAAACCGAATGAGATGAAGAACTCACTGAGATGAAAGCGAGGATGGATGAACTTGCATTGGAGATGTAGCAGAATGCAAGGTCAAGATGGGTGTATGAATGGCCCATGAAGAAGCCGAAGGTAAAATGGGCAGTCAAGCAATTGATGGTCATAAGAGAACATAATTTTTTAAGAGGATGGTTGAGGCGTGCTGAAAACCTCAACAAACCAGAGAAAAAGCTTCAGGTATGTGAGCTAGAGACTTGAAAGAATCTCAATAATGCTGAGAATGAAATGAGATCAGTTGAGGATCTCAAGCACTAGCAAGAGGGAAGAGAGGAAATTCCCAATTGCCAAGTGGGAAAAGAGTTGATATCACTGCAGGATCTCACAAACTATCATGAGGACAACCAAGGAATTTCACAGTGCCAGGAGGGAAATGGATCGAGATCACTGCGGGATCTCATGATTTTCCAGTAGGGCAACGAAAAAATCCCAATTTTCCAGGAGGGCAGGGGGATAGAGATGAGGCTATCTGAGAGTATCATGGACTCAGAGGTGAGTTTGAATCAGCCTAAAGAGCTGATAGAGGAGGAAGATTGGAGAAATCTCCTGATGATTGGGGGAATCAGAATATTCCTACCATTTTCCCAAGGGGAGGTAGAAATCTGTGTTGCAGATGAAGCAATAGCAGAAGCAAGATAGCCAGCTGAGACTGTCAAGAAGGAAGCATTGGAGCAGATTTGGGAAGCTGCCCAAGCAGAAGAAGAAGATGAGCATTCTGAGGAGTGGCTTGATATTTTAAGCTAGGAAGCTGCAGCATTGAAGCTAGCAGAAGAAGAAGCTGAAGAGAAGGCAAGTAGATTGATCACTCCATGGTAGATGGAGCTGGAGATGCTAGAGGATTGGCTGAACAATCCAAAGCTAGCAGGAGAACTGGCAGAAGTTGAGCTGTCAAAGAAGATGACTGAACAACAGGTCAGTCAAGACAAGACTGTAGAGCTGAAGTCTGTAGCAGAGTGGACACTCAGTGCCACAAAAGATGAATAAGATCGCATGGGAGATCATGATGATCTGCCCAATTGCAAAAAATATTTGCAACTAAGGAGACTACAAAAGCAGAGCCATCCATTGGAGCAACTAGACGAAGTGATCGAGGAGATTAGAGAGATGATGATCGGGTCAACAGAGACTGCTTGCAAGGAGAAGCTGAGAAGAGAAGTAGAAGAAGAAGAAGTAGTAGGAGTAGGAAGATGGAGCAGATGAACAACTCCAGAAATTTGTTTGGGATCCAGGAGGATTTCCATAGCTAAGAATGGAAGTTCATGAGCAGGAGCTCATGAATTTTGCAACTGAAGAATATGATGTAGGAGCATCTCTCCACATCATCCATCCAACAATCCAACCACGTCATCGCATGCATTCAAAGTTGAAGAGAGGGACAACCCTTGTCTTCCATTTTTGAATTTGAATGTAATTAATGTTGTAGGCTGTTGAGCCATGGAGTCATGCCTTTGCAAAGGGATTAGAGTAGGTAGGCTTTTAATTCTTTGAAGGTTGAGATATAGATCCAATTTGTGGACTAGACAACCCATTCAATGCTATTGAATAGGGTAGGTAGATTGGAGGGAAGCGCTCAAAGAGCCCCCTAATGTAAAATATCTTTCATTATAATTGTATCTGATAGTAGAAAGTCTACGAGTAGAGAGAAAAAGACAAGGAGCCGAGACTTTGTTACAGGTCGTGTTCAGGAACACCTTGTACAAACATGCATTTTCCATTTTAATACAAACAGAACATTTTCCTACATGTTTTTTGTGTTATGTGGATGCTTCATTGTGTTGTTTTATGTTGTAGAGGTATGCTAGACATTTGCAGAGAGTTGTTTGATTTTCAAGCTTGAGAGGTTCTTTGTGGTTTCATGCCAGGAGGGCATGACAGAGTACTGTTGTCTCTGAATACCAATGCTTAGATGCACTTCTGAACTCTGCCAAGTCAGAAAAAGACGTGCTAGGTGGTAACAGGAGCTGAAGTCATTTACTCGGAGGAAGACCTTTGAGGTTGCTGAACACCTTAGGAGGCAAGGCTGTGGAGAAACACAGTTGCAGACAGAATCTCTGAGGAGTTCTGTAAAACTCTACCAAGATGACATTGAGCTAGAGAAAGGAGTGCAAAAAAGAAGAACTCTGTTGTGAGTTCTTAAGAAGTCAGAATCATCAGAGGATTCTTGACACTCTGCCAGGAGGGCATTGAGACAATGTGCAGATAGGCACATAAAAGAAGAGAGAACTCTTTGAGTTCGGATATAGAAGAAGAATCCAGGGAAGGATCTTCGCACGGTTTCCAAGCACCCTAAGTATTCAGCAATAAGTTGTTTGAGTATAAGGATATCCAGGAGGGCATTTGAATTCTCCATCTGAGGGAGAAAGGAAAAAAGGAAGAGTTTCCTTGGAGGTCAAAGTTATAGGAAAGCTCAGGATGGATAAAACCTTGTGTGTGTTGAGGTTCTGCAAGAAGTGCAGAAGGCAAAGAATCCTTTGAGGATTTGAGAGTAAATCTCAGGAGGAATAGTTATTTTTTGATGCACGGGGCCATAGCTGCAAGGAGTGCAGAGGCCAAAAAACTCTCTAAAAGAGTTCAAAATTCCCAAATCTCAGGAGGGACAACATTTTTGTACGCACAGGCGAGGACTCAAGTCGTAGAGATTGCAGAATCAAAGAAGCACAGGTCGAGGCCTTTGGAATCTTGGAATTCTTCCAAGTGCGGGAAGAAAGTACCAAAGCTCAGTGGGAGCAATAGATGTTGCTAGATGATCCAAAAAGATCTGCACCGTTGAAGGTTTTCGCATCCAGGAGGAAGTACAAGAAGAGCGCATAAGAGAAGTGATATGAAGCCGTAGGCTCTTGATCAAACAACCATTAGTTGTTAGATCTAACAGAAGATGCTCGAGGTTTGAATCCTTGCAAACAGAGTGAAAGTCCCGAAGGAGATCGTATCGAGATATCGATGTTCAATAGTTCGGGTGTCCAGAGGACGAGAGTCCAGGCACTCGGCCTCCAAAATCGAGAAAAGGTGAGATTAAATTTGAGCCATTCACCTGAGAGTGGACACATGTCACGATATCCTCTCTATCGAGGATTCATACATCGGGAGTTGGAGGAGGAAGACTCTTGAATTCGAGAGTAGTGAAGTCGTAAAATCACGAGGAGCGAAGATAGCCATTGGATCCAGAGAGTGGGAGGACCATTGGATTGGGAACCCCATCACATTTCATGCATTCGAGGGTTTGAAGGTTGAAAGGAGTTGTTCTCGACATCAAAATTCATGAAGTGCGAAGAGCTGAGGCACGAGTGTGGACGTGTGGTAGAAACTCAAGGTAGGGCCTATGCGATAGATAGGCAAACACATATCACCTATTGGAAGGAGTCAACACCCCGTTGACTTCTCGCGTCTCAGAGATTTGTGGGACAAGAGAGTGAGGATTCGATGCTTCAACCTGTGAAGTTGCAAAAAGTGAAAAGTGTCAAGGGAGGAGTCAACCCGGTGTTGACTTATCACATCTCGGGAGATCACAACAGGAGTGCACAAGAGTTCGACCCATGAACTCACGAAGGAGCGAGTTGCAATGGCACTGGTATTTAAGCCCTAGCCTACGGTTACATGTGGAGGCCACTGGCAAGGAAGGGAGTCAACACTCCTTTGACTTCTCGCATCTTGGGGATTCGCGAGATGAGAGCATGGGAGCTCGACATTGAAACTTGTGAAGGCGCGAGTAGCAAGAGGCTATAGCAATTAAGCCTAAATGTCGGTCACGCAAGGGAGGTGCTGATAGAAAGGAGCCAAAACCATTTCATGATTTTGGGTATCGTGGGATTGGAAAGGAGGAGTCAGGAGCCTCGACTCGCGAACTCGTGAGATTGTGAGTTACGACAAGCGCCTTTGGAGTTGGGCCTTAGTCATAGCCGGTGGTCGCACGAAAGAGAAAAGCTTACACCTAGTGTTGTTCACACAGAGAAGCCACCAAAAAGGACCTGTGGATTGATCAAATTGAGATTCCAGCAAGGAATCGAAAGAGTCACTTCGACTCATGAAATAGAGTGAATGATCCTCAAGACTGGGAGGTCACACAAAGACTCTGTCGAGGCAGAGGTGGCGGTCTTTGTCAATAATAGTATTTTTTGGTCGAAAGATACTTTTTTCAGCCGAAATAGTTTTTAGTCGAAAGGTGGAACATCAAATCGAACGGTACAGTGACGGTATCCTCGATTTGTGTGTAAATATTTAGCCTGAAATATTTTTTCTATCCAGCAATATTCTTTCAGTCAAAAGAAGGTTTAATTGTAATTGCATTTGATAGTAGAAAGTCTACGAGTAGAGAGTAGAAGAGAAGGAGCCGAGACTTTGTTACAGGCCGTGCTCAGGAACACCTTGTACAAACAGGCATTTTCCATTTTAATACAAACAACAGATTTTCCTGCATGTTTTCTGTGTTATGTGGATGCTTCATTATGTTCTTTTATGCTGTAGATGTATGCTAGACATTTGCAGGGAGCTGTTTGATTTTATGTCTTGAGAGGTTCTTTGTGGTTTCATGCCAAGAGGACATGACAGAGTATTGTGGTCTCTGAATACCAATACTTAGATGCACTTCTGAACTCTGCAGAGTCAGAAAAACACATGCCACATGGGCATAGAAGATGAAGTCATTTACTCGGAGGAAGACCTTTGAGGTTGCTAAACACCTCAGGAGGTAAGGCTGTGGAGAAACACAGCTGCAGACAGAAGCTCTGAGGAGTTCTATAAAACTCTGCCAAGAGGGCATTGAGCTAGAGTAAGGAGTGCGCAGAAGAAGAACTATGTTGTGAGTTCTTAAGAAGTTAGAATCATTTGAGGATTCTTGACACTCTGCCAGGAGGGAATTGAGACAGCGTGCAGATAGGCACAGAAAAGAAGAGAGAACTCTTTGAGTTCAGAGATAGAAGAAGAATCCAGGGAAGGATCTTTGCAGGTTTTCCGAACACCCTGAGTATTCATCAATAAGTTGTTTGAGTACAAGGATAGCCAGGAGGGCATCTGAATTCTCCATTTGAGGGAGAAAGGAAAAAAGGGTGAGTTTCCTTGGAGGTCGAAGCTACAGGAAAGCTCAGGATGGATAACACCTTGTGTGTGTCTAGGTTCTATAAGAAGTGTGGAAGCCAAAGAATCCTTTGAGGATTCAAGAGTAAATCTCAGGAGGAATAGTGTTTTTTCGGTGCACGGGGCCACAACTGCAAGGAGTGCAGAGGCCAGAGAAATCTCTGAAAGAGTTCAAATTTCCCAAAGCTCAGGAGGGACAACACTTTTATACACACAGGCGAGGACTCAAGAAGCAAAGGAGTGAAGGTCGAGGCCTTTAGAAACTTGGAATTCTTCCAAGTGTAGGAAGAAAGAACCAAAACTCAGTGGGAGGAATAGCTTCCGTTGGATGATTTGAAAAGATCTGGACCATTGAAGGTTTTTGACTCCAGGAGGCAGTACAAGAAGAGTGCATAGGAGAAGTGATCTGAAGCCGTCAGATCTCAAGCGAACAACCCTCAATCGTTAGATCTGACATAAGATGCTCGACGTTTAAATCCTCATAAATAGAGCGAAAGTCTCGAAGGAGTTCATATCAGGATATCGACGTTCAGGAGTTCAGGGGTCTAGAGGATGAGAATCTGGGCACTTGGCCTTTGAAATAATGAAAAGGTGAGATTAAGTCTAAGCCATTCATTTGGGAGTGGACATGTGTCGTGAGATCCTCTCTATCAGGGATTCGGACCTCGGGAGTCAGAGGAGGAGAAATCCTGACTTTGCGAGTAGAGAAGTCGTGAAATCATGAGGAGCGAAGACAACATTTGGATCCAGAGAGAAGGAGGACAATTGTATTGGGAACCCCATCGCATTTCGCGCATTCATGGGTTCAGAGGTTGAAAGGAGTTGTTCTCGACATAAACTTTTTGAAGTGCTGAGAGCTGAGGCATGAGTGTGGATGCATGGCAGAACCTCAAGGTAGGTCTCATGCGATAGATAGGTGGACACATGTCACCTATTGGAAGGAGTCAACACCCCTTTGACTTCTTGCATCTCAGAGATTCGCAGGACAAGAGAGTGAGGGTTCGACGCTTCAACTCGTGAAGTTGTGAAAAGAAAAAGGCATCAAGAGAGGAGTCAACACAGCATTGAATTATCATGTCTCGGGAGATCGCAACAGGAGGGAACGAGAGTTCGACCCATGAAATCACAAAGGAGAGACTTGCGAGAGGTGCTAGTATTTAATCCCTAGCCTATGGTTATGTGTGGAGGGCGCTGGCAAGGAAGGGAGTCAACACTCCATTGACTTCTCACGTCTTGGGGATTCACGAGATGAGAGCATGGGAGCTTGACATTGAAACTCGCAAAGGCGTGAGTAGCAAGAGGAGATAGCAGTTAATCCTAGCTGGCAGTCATGCAAGGGAGGCGCTGACAGAAAGGAGCCAAAACTATTTCATGATTTTGGGTCTCGCGGGATTAGAAAGGAGGAGTCGGGAGCTTCGACTCGTGAACTTGTGAGATCATGAGTTACGACAAGAGCCTTTGGAATTGGGCCTTGGTCATAGCCGGTGGTCGCATGAAAGAGAAACGCTTACGCCTAGTGTTGTTCACACAGGGAAGCCACCAAAAATGACATGTGGATCAATCGAATTGAGATTTCAGCAAGGAATTTAAAGAGCCACCTCGACTCATGAAATAGAGTGAACGATCCTCAAGATCGAGAGGTCACGGAGAGACACTGCCAAGGCAGAGGTGGTGGTCTGTGTTATTTTTGGTATCAGAGCTTAGATTCTTTTTGTACATTGCAGATAGAAGGAGCAGGAAGAAGACAGAGTGTTGAGGACTCTGTAGATGATCACTTGCAAATGAGCAGCAGGTTTTCCAGGAGAGCAGACAGGGACAACAAGATGGCTACTAAGGGCTATACGAATGTTGAAAGGAAAGACCCAGAGCTGATGAGAGAAACTGAATGAGATGAAGAACTCACTGAGATGAACGCGAGGATGGATGAACTTGCATTGGCGATGTAGCAGAATGCAAGGTAAATATGGGTGTATGAATGGCCCATGAAGAAGCCGAAGGTAAAATGGGTAGTCAAGCAACTGATGGTCATAAGAGAAAAAAATTTGTTAAGAGGATGGTTGAGGCATGCTGAAAACCTCAACAGACTAGAGAAAAAGGTTCAGGTATGTGAGCTAGAGACTTGAAAGAATCTCAATAATGCTGAGAATGAAATGAGATCAGTTGAAGATCTCAAGCACTGGCAAGAGGGCAGAGAGGAAATTCCCAATTCCCAAGTGGGAAAAGAGTTGATATCACTACAAGATCTCACAAACTATCATGAGGACAGCCAAGGATTTTCACAGTTCTAGGAGGGAAATGGATCAAGATCACTGCGGGATCTCATGGTTTGCCAGTAGGGCAACAAAAAAGTCCCAATTTGCCAGGAGGGAATGGGGACAGAGATGAGGCTATATGAGAGTCTCATGGACTCAGAGGTGATTTTGAATCATCCTAAGGAGCTGATAGAGGAGGAAGATTGGAGAAATATCCTGATGATTGGGGGAATCAGAATATTCCTACCATTTTCCCAAGGGGAGGTAGAAATCTGTGTTGCAGATGCAGCAATAGCAGAAGCAAGATAGCCAGCTGAGGCTGTCAGGAAGGAAGCATTGGAGAAGATTTGGGAAGCTGCCCAAGCAGAAGAAGAAGATGAGCATTCTGAGGAGTGGCTCGATATTTTAAGCTAGGAAGCTGTAGCATTGAAGCTGGCAGCAGAAGAAGCCGAAGAGCAGGCAATCAGATTGATCACTCCATGGGAGATGGAGCCGGAGATGCTAGAGGATTGGCTGAACAATCCAGAGCTAGAAGGAGAATTGGTAGAAGTTGAGATGTCAGAGAAGATGACTGAACAACAGGTCAGTCAAGACAAGAATGTAGAGCTAAAGTCTGTAGCAGAGTCGACACTCAGTGCCACAAAAGATGAATAATATGGCATGGGAGATCATGATGATCTTCCCAATTGCAAAAAAAAATTGCAGCTAAGGAGACTACAAAAGCAGAGCCATCCATTGGAGCAGCTAGACGAAGTGATCGAGGAGATTAGAGAGCTGATGATCGGGTCAACAGAGACTGCCTGCAAGGAGAAGCTGAGAAGAGAAGCAGAAGAAGAAGAAGCAGTAGGAGCAGGGAGATGGAGCAGATGAACAGCTCCAGAAATTTGTTTGAGATCCAGGAGGATTTCCATAGCTAAGAATGGAAGCTCATGAGCAGGTGCTCATGAATTTTGCAGCTGAAGAGTATGATGTAGGAGCATCTCTCCACATCATCCAGCCAACAATCCATCCACGTCATCGCATGCATTCAAAGCTGAAGAGAGGCACAACCCTCATCTTCCATTTTTGAATTTGAATGTAATTAATGTTGTAGGTTGTTGAGCCATGGAGTCATGCCTTTGCACAGGGATTAGAGTAGATAGGCCTTTAATGCTTTGAAGGTTGAGATCTAGATCCAATTTGTGGACTAGACAACCCATTCAATGCTATTGAATAGGGTAGGTATATTGGAGGGAAGCGCTCAAAGAGCCCCCTAATGTAAAATATCTTTCATTGTAATTGTATCTAATAGTAGAAAGTCTGCGAGTAGAGAGAAAAAGAGAAGGAGCCGAGACTTTGTTACAGGTCATATTCAGGAACACCTTGTACAAACAGGCATTTTCCATTTTAATACAAACAGAACATTTTCCTGCATGTTTTTTGTGTTATGTGGATGCTTCATTGTGTTGTTTTATGCTGTAGATGTATGCTAGACATTTGTATCGAGTTGTTTGATTTCCAAGCTTGAGAGGTTCTTTATGGTTTCATGCCAGGAGGGTGTGACAGAGTACTATTGTCTCTGAATACCAATTCTTAGATGCACTTCTGAACTCTGCCAAGTCAGAAAAAGACGTGCCAGGTGGGAACAGAAGCTGAAGTCATTTACTCGGAGGAATACTTTTGAGGTTGTTGAACACCTTAGGAGGCAAGGTTGTGGAGAAACACAGTTGCAGACAGAAGCTCTAAGGAGTTTTGTAAAAATCTTCCAAGAGGGCATTGAGCTAGAGAAAGGAGTGCACATAAGAAGAACTCTGTTGTGAGTTCTTAAGAAGTCAGAATCATCTGAGGATTCCTGACACTCTACCAGGAGGGCATTGAGGTAGCGTTCAGATAGGCACATAAAAGAAGAGAGAACTCTTTGAGTTCAGAGATAGAAGAAGAATCCAGGGAAGGATCTTCGCAAGGTTGCCAAACACCCTAAGTATTCAACAATAAGTTGTTTGAGTATAAGGATAGCCAGGAGGGCATCTGAATTCTCCATCTGAGGGAGAAAGGAAAAAAGGACGAGATTCCTTGGAGGTCTAAGTTATAGGAAATCTCAGGATGGATAAAACCTTGTGTGTGTCGAGGTTCTACAAGAAGTGCAGAAGCCAAAGAATCCTTTGAGGATTTTAGAGTAAGGCTCATAAGGAATAGTTATTTTTTGGTGCACGCGGCCATAGCTGCAAGGAGTGCAGAGGACAAAAAACTCTCTGAAAGAGTTTAAACTTCCCAAAGCTCAGGAGGGACAAAAATTTTATATGCACAGGTGAGGACTCAAGTCGCAGAGCTTGCAGAAGCAAAGAAGCACAGGTCAAGGCCTTTGGAATCTTGGAATTCTTCCAAGTGCAGGAAGAAAGTGCCAAAACTCAGTGGGAGCAATAGATGTTGTCGGATGATCCAAAAAGATCAGGACCATTGAAGGTTTTCTCATCCAGGAGGTAGTACAAGAAGAGAGCATAAGAGAAGTGATATGAAGCCGTAAGATCTTGATAAAACAACCATCAGTTGTTAGATCTGACAGAAGATGCTCGAGGTTTGAATCCTCGTAAACAGAGTGAAAGTCCTGAAGGAGTTCGTATCGAGATATCGATGTTCAATAGTTTGGGTGTCTGAAGGACGAGAGTCCAGGCACTCGGCCTCCAAAATCGAGAAAAGGTGAGATTAAATCTAAGCCATTCACCTGAGAGTGGACACGTTTCACGATATCCTCTCTATTGAGGATTCAGAGATCAGGAGTCAGAGGAGGAAGACTCTTGAATTTGAGAGTAGCGAAGTCGTGAAATCACGAGGAGCGAAGACAACCACTGGATCCAGAGAGTGGGAGGACCATTGGATCGGGAACCCCATCACATTTCATGCATTCGGGAGTTTGAAGGTTGAAAGGAGTTGTTCTCGACATCAAAATTCATGAAGTGCGAAGAGCCGAGGCATGAGTGTGGACGCGTGGCAAAACCTCAAGGTAGGGCCTGCGCGATAGATAGGCGGACGCATATCACCTATTGGAAGGAGTCAACACCCCGTTGACTTCTCGCGTCTCAGAGACTTGCGGGACAAGAGAGTGAGGATTTGACGCTTCAACCTGTGAAGTTGCAAAAAGTGAAAAGCGTCAAGGGAGGAGTCAACCTGGAGTTGACTTATCACGTCTCGGGAGATCACAATAGGAGGGCACAAGATTTCGACCCATGAACTCACGAAGGAGCGAGTTGCAATGGCGCTGGTATTTAAGCCCTAGCCTACGGTTACGTGTGGAGGCCGCTGGCAAGGAAGGGAGTCAACACTCTATTGACTTCTTGCATCTTGGGGACTCGCGAGATGAGAGCATGGGAGCTTGACATTGAAACTTGTGAAGGCATGAGTAGCAAGAGGGGCTAGCAATTAATCCTAACCGACAATCACGCAAGGGAGGCACTGATAGAAAGGAGCCAAAACCATTTCATGATTTCGGGTATCGCGGGATTGGAAAGGAGGAGTCGGGAGCCTCGACTCGTGAACTCGTGAGATCGCAAGTTACAACAAGATCCTTTGGAGTTGGGCCTTAGTCATAGCCGGTGGTCGCATGAAAGAGCAGAGCTTACAGCTAGTGTTGTTCACACAGGGAAGCCACCAAAAAGGACCTGTGGATCGATCAAATTGAGATTCCAGCAAGGAATCGAAAGAATCACTTTGACTCATGAAATAGAGTGAACGATCCTCAAGACCGGGAGGTCACACAAAGACTCTGTCGAGGCAGAGGTGGTGGTCCACGTCAATAATAGTATTTTTTGGTCGGAAGATACTTTTTTCGGCTGAACTATTTTTCAATCAAAAGGTGGAACATCAAATCGAGCGGTATAGTGACGGTATCCTCGATTTGTGTGTAAATATTTAGCCTAAAATATTTTTTCTATCTAGTAATATTCTTTCGGTCAAAAAAAGGTTTATATATCAACCACACATCAATTTTCAAATGTTTTTCCAACCTTTTGGTGTTTTTGAGCGTTTGCGAGTGTTGGTGCTGACGTGGGGTGTTTTTGAGCATTCGTGAGTGTTGGCAGGAATTCCTGTGGGATGTCGAGCATTCGGTGGGCCGAGCTTTAGGTGAGAGTTTGTGAGTGTTGGCGGGCGTTCATCAGGCCGAGCTTCAGGTAAGTAACTATAATTTTTTTTTTTTAATTTTAATTTTAATCTGTAGATTGTAACATTAAATTTAATTTTAGTTTTTAAATCAAAATCTAGCTTTAGGTGGCAGCCTCTGTGGTCAAGCCGTGGGCACGCTAACGTCTTGGCCACAGGGCTGGCTCTCGCGGCCAAGTCACAATCCAATGGACTATGACTTGGCCATGGGGGCCTAGCCCTGTGGCCAAGCCGTTGGCTTCTCCACTATCTACCTCTACTACCTTTCCCCGTGCTATCAACCTCTACTACCTTCTCCACTATCAACCTCTACTACCTTTCACCATGCCCATAAAAGGAGACCTATTCTCCAGTTGTCCTATTATAATCGGGTTAAATTTATTTCTTTCTGAAGGTTAAATTTATTTATTTCTGAAGGTTAAATTTCGTTTCTGTCTGAAGGTTAAATTTTGTTTCTATCTGAAGGTTAATTTTGTTTCTGTCTGAAGGTTAAATTCATTTATGTCTGAAGGTTAAGTTCATTTCTGTCTAAAGGTTAAATTTGTTTATGTCTGAAGGTTTAATTCATTTATGTCTGAAGGTTAAATTTCATTTCTATCTAAAGGTTAAATTCGTTTATGTCTGAAGGTTCAGTAATTTCAAATTCTAATTCAGTCTGAAGCTTAAATTTAGAATTTTGCTTCTGTCTGAAAGCTATTTCAAATTTTAGTTCCGTCTGAAGTTTAATTTAGAATTATTCCTTTAAAGTGTAATAAACCAATCCGGTTCAGTTATTTCGATCTAAAGGTTTAATTTAAAATTTTGTTTATGTCTGAAGTTATTTCGAATTCTAATTCAGTTTGAAGGTTAAATTTAGAATTTAGCTTCTATCTGAAAGTTATTTTGAATTTTAGTTCCGTCTGAAGATTAATTTAGAATTATTCCTTTAGATTGTGATAAACCAACATCAAACCTACATCTAATCCTTTTAGCAGTTAAAGGAAAAATTTAGGAATGTGAAATCAAAATTAATGAGTGAAGAAATATCAGTTTAATCATTTGTACCAAGGATGTGCACTTGTAAGAATCAACAACTCCTAAGCATGAGACAAATGGTAAACAACAACTTGCACAAGAGTAGTTTGATTAGTCAAGTAGGTTGTAATGAAAATTTCATCTTCGATTACTAAAACTGAATATTAGATATTATTTAAGTACAAAACATTGCTTAGATTAAGGATTTGTTGCCAAAATTTAGGTACATATGCCACCGTGTGAAAGAAAATAGATTCACTTCCCCCTTTTTAAAACCCTTATTTAGAAATTAAAACCTGAAAATTTTAGTGCAAAATGATTACTCAAGCACTAGAGTTACTTGTGGCAATTACTTTTTAAGTGGAAATTTAAACCCTTATGAACATAAATATTTGAATTTAGCATAAACACCAAGGAACACACACACACACACACATATATATATATATATATTTAGAGTGTTCCATTTAAGATGCTTGATGAGTGAAACATATGTGTATAACCCGAAGTCACCTTTCTGTATAACCCATTGTAAATTGAATTTTCATGCCTAACTTTGAATTTCATTTACATGATATTAATATGTAAAGACATTATTGAACTCAATATGGACCCCTTAAATTTGGTAAATTCAAATAACTTCAAAATTATTTAAAAATGAAAGTCAAAACTATCAATGCACATATCTAATATTTTAAAAATAAACAAAAAGACTCGATTGAAAGAATGAAAATGTAACAAAGGTGGACCAAGAGAATATATGCGTTTTACACTTAGATTCAACTTATGTATCTTTCCTTGTATATTGGGAAGTGGTTTTATTTGCATAAATGTGCAACCTAAAAGAACATAAACTAAATTTCAAAATTATACTCAATAACAAGCTTAAGAATCGATTAAATAATTAATATTTATTAAGAAAAAATTATAGGATAAGTTAATTCCTTTGTTTTGTTGTCTTTCCCAAAATGAAATTAGGTGGACTTATTCCTCACATTTTTTTCTTGTGCTCTTAAGGCATTAAACAATGAGGGATATTTCATATTTCTCTTGTTTTCCCTTAAGTGTCTAGTTACATAGTTAATGAATGCAATCTGTCAATTTTTATGTCCTCTAGTAAGCTTCCATTTTTCTACTTTGTGAGACTTGTTCCTCTTTGTGAGATTTGTTCCTCTTTGTGAGACTATAGCAGAACACTTCTGCCACTCCTATCCTTCTTTCTTGTATCCCTAGAGTAATTATCGAACACTTGATTTATATTCTCATATGTTAGTTGAAATATTTCACCATTTACAAGGAGGTTCAAGGTCTTGATCAAGTCTTATTTTATGCCTATGAGGGGCAGTAGTTTAAGAGACGCATCATCTAAAGTGTAGTTTTGAGCTCTTTTGCACCATTTGTAATCCCTAGTATCTCTAGCTTTGCAATTATCTATATATATTTCAATGAAGGTCTTATTCATCTAATCCAAACCACTTATGTTTTTTCCTTCAAAGTTCATGAACCATCTCAAGGAGGATTCCTTTAGTGTGGAGAGAAAGAGCCCATGCTTTTTAGAATTTGATGTGTAGTCATTGGTTCTATAGAGAACCTCAATCTGAAAAAGAAAGATATCATGATCCTTATGTTGGGTTGTTCCCCACTTTCTTCTAAAGTATTGTTCAAAGATGGATATTCCTCTCTATCTTTAGTCCCGGACTAAAAAAAGGATTGATTAAAATCCATGCAATATTGTGCTCTCATTCTTCAATCTACTCAAAAAATTATTCAATCATTTGTTGGATTCTCTTAAACAAGCTACTTCAAAAACCTTTCAAAATCCTTTTGGTGTTGTATTTAACCACTAGCTCCTAATTTAGATATACCAACAATATGATATTTTGGTACAAATCTTGCATATTTTTCTCTAAGTCGATGCAAGCAATCTAAATGGGTATGCCATTTTTTTTCAAAAAATCCATATTTTTCCTAATTTTGATAACAAGCAATGACACCAAAATTTTTTGGTAACCTCCCTGATAACAGCGCCAAAAAATTGTGATTCAAATAATTGTAGCAAGATACAAAGAACCCCTTACCTTCACTTTAATTATCAACCCAAAGGTCATGTACACTTATGAGGTGGTGTGCACTATGTATGCAAATTACAAAAATCAAATATGCACTACTAATTCTGATGAAAAATTGTGGCAAGGAAAACGATCAACTTTAATAGCTCATTCTAATTTACTTTTATGCAATTGAGTCCATCAATTTCTCCCATATATCTTATGAAAATATGTACAATATAGATGATGGTCTAAGGTCATAACCTCTTCGAGGAAAATGTGATAAAATTAAATCCATTGGACTGTTGATCAATGTGTTCGTTGATTAGTAAATCATTATAACACTAGTTATCATGCATTACATTCATAGTATTTGCGTCAAAGTACAAACCATTATAATCTAAAAGTAATTAGAGAAATACAGGAAATTCATAGGATCCATATCAAAGTTCATAGAATAGCAACAAGGAAAATGAAATAACAATATTGACAATCCTATTCTATCAACTATGCCTCTATTTATGCTTGAGAAGAGTCATATCTAGAAATTCAATCAATTCCTTGATTGGTGGGAGTTGTCCCTTAATTTCCCAATATTTGTCATGTTGTTTCAAGGGCATTGTTTCCTCCTTTGTCAATTCAAATCTTGGGATTAGAAGGAGATATAATTGTCTAGGGTCTTTATTGCTACCTTTAAGTGATGGAAATCCTAAAGGTTATGACAAGACAAGATACCTTGGATATCTCATTCATTCAGTTGATGGGTCTATAGTAATGACTAAATAGGATCAGCTTGTCATATGTGTCAAAGCCATTAATCAATATTGTACTAAATTCTTGTTTGTAAACCACATTATATCAAGAATGAAAATTACATGATAACCATACAAATTAAAACTTTAGATCAATACTATATCACATCCTACTTGAGATTGAGTAAATTTTATTTGATTACATAGCATGAGTCAAAATATATAAATTGGTCATAAAAATGATAATTTTTTTAGGAAGGTMTTGATYSTTGSRGGAAAAATGTATTGAAGCTAAGCGCAATATGGGCCATGAAAGTAAAAAATTGAGGCCACATCAAAACAATATTTAGGTATTCCACAATGATCACTAAACTCTAATCCACCAAGAGGTATTAGATTACAATGGGAAAAAAAGCATGATGAAAATCATAAAAAATCGACCAATGCATAAGTCATGAGTGGTTTCCATATGCTCAACGACAACTACAGTCTATCCCTTGCTCATATATTAGTTAAATCCTTTATCAAATAGGTTAAATAAATAACCACTTATATACCTTCTTTAATCATGATCTCTAGCTTAGTTTCCATCGACAATACCCTGTATGTCTATCACATTGTTTGGTATAGGTCTTCCTTGGTAGAAAATTGAATAATATAAACTTCCATAAAAATATGACAACCTTCTTTAAAATAGTTAAATTTTCCTTCCCTATTTTTGACATGTATTTTCTCAAACCTCCCAATGCATGGGTAGTGTCCGGTCTAGTATAGACAATGGCATACATTAAAATTTCAAAAACACTTGTATAAGAACATGAGACATGTACTCTACCTCTTCTTCTGTCTCGGGACATTGTTCTGAAAATAACTTTACACCTACATTAATATGAGTCTTGACCAATTTATATTTGTGTATATTAAATCTAGTTTCAATATTTCCTCAACATATTTCCATGGTATTCCAATGGGTCCTCTATGGTGGCCAATAGTTTTATGGAAAATTTTGAAAGAAGAGCATTGGAATCATACCCCATGAATCCCAAGAGATGTAAAAGGTATGTAGATGATACTAATGTGATATGGCCTCGCATAAAATAAGATATGAACAAATTCTTTGAGAACTTTAACTGTATCTCAAAGGACATTAAGTTCATTATGGAATTGGAGGAGAATAATAACATCCCATTTTGGATGTACTAATTCAAAAGAATCAATATGGGAACCATGTGCATGAAGTATACACGAATAAAACTCATATAGATAATTATCTTCATGCAAAATATTATCACCATCCCACTTGAAATATAGGAGTTCAGAACATCCTAACACTAAGAGCCATTAGTATCTTTGATGAAGATCACCTTGAATAGAAAAAAGATTACCTTGCCAAGGTTTTCAAGAGAATAGGTTATATGAATGAGGATATCACTACTACAATAAGAAAATCCATGGTTTGGACAAGAGGTGATCCTTGTTCTAGAGAAAATCAACCGAGTCAGATACCCCACCTTCCCTACATCAAAGGGGTCACCAATAGGGTCACCAAGGTTCTAATAAAAAATGATATCATCGCCACTTTTAAACCCCTTGAAACCATTAAATAAAAGATGATATCAGTGAAGGATACCATGGACCAATGTTAGTATAAAGGGGTCTATAAGGTAGAATACTCTTGTGGAAAACACTACATCAGGGAAACTGGGTGATCATTTCAAATAAGGATTAAAGATAATGAAGCTCATATTAAGAATGGGCTCACACACACCTCAACATTAGTCAAGCAATCCAAGACAACAAAATCTTGGCCAAAGAAGATAACCACTTCAAGCATAGAATTAGATGAGCTAATGAAATCATTATACACTCTAAAAACCTTAATAGGAATGGGGGTCTAGAGAAGTGAAATCTGGCTTTTGTTGATATTCCATACAAGAACCAGGTAGTTTGAACATGTTTTGTCTCGTCTCTTTCTCTCCCTCCTTCCTATGTTGTTTTTCTTGACTACTCTTTCTTCTGTTGCTATTGTCCTTTGTTGGTTTCTTCCTTGGTTCTTTCTCCTTCTTTTTTTATTTTTATTAGTCATCTTATCTTTTCATCTGGTTTTGTTGTTTGTGGTTTTTATTTGTTTTCTTTCTTCTTTTCTTATTTCACCCTTCTTTTATTTCTTCTTAATATTGTTTTTATTTTTAACATTTTTTTGTTTTTAGGGTTTCATCTCTTGCAAGTTTGTCTGTTTTCTTAGATTTTGTGTTGTTTATGGTTTTTATTTCTTTTCTTTCTTCTTTTCTTGTTTCCCCTTTTGTTATTTCTTCTTAAGATTGTTTTTATTTTTTATATTTTTTGTTTTTAGGGTTTCATCTCTAGTAGGCTTATGTGTTTTCTTAGGTTGTATGATATTAATTATAATATTATAAATTATAAACACTTTTGAATTTTCTCAGTATTTCTTAGGGATGTGATGTTTTATATAATGTCCATTATCCCTTTAGTCATCAATCCTTGCCTAAGTAGTCAGCCAGGAGCCGAATCGACAGTCGTCACTTCAGTGTTTAAAGACCTATAGATTCAAATGCCCTACTTTTTTGTGCATGGATGATGAGTGAAGGATAAAAATCTGCCATGTTGTCTATGGACCCATTAATTATCTTTTAGTTGATTGATTCATGGCTGAATGTTTATTTTTTGTGTCTTATTCTTTGATGTGGATTATGAATGATAAACCTCTTAGTGGAAGGACAATCCCTTGGCGAACCCAACTTCTGATTTCAATGACTTCTATGTGTGGGTTTTTTTTATTATTGTGAAAAGTTTGTGGTTTTATCTTCTGTCACTTATCCCTTTAGTCATCAATCCGTGCTTGAGCAGTCGGCCAGGAGTCGAATCGACGATCGTCACTTCAGTGTTTAAAGACCTATAGATTCAAATGCCTTGCATTTCTGTGCATGGATGATGAGTGAAGGATAAGAATCTGCCATACTGTCTATGGGCCCCGTACTTATATTTTAGTTGATTGATTCATGAATGAATGTTTATTTTTTGCATAATTTTCTTTGATGTGGATTGTGAATGATAAACCTCTCAGTGGAATGACAGTCCCTTGGCGAACCCAACTTCTGATTTCAGTGACTTCTATGTGTGGGTTTTATTTATTATTGTGAAAAGTTTATGGTTTAATCTTCTACCACTTATCCCTTTAGTCATCAGTCCATGCTTGAGCAATCGGCCAAGAGCCGAATCGATGGTCATCACTTCGGTGTTTAAAGACCTATAGATTCAAATGCCCTTCTTTTCTATGCATGGATGATGAGTGAAGGATAATAATCTACCATGTTGTCTATGGACCCCTTACTTATCTTTTAGTTGATTGATTCATTAATGAATGACCAGTATTTGTGCCTTCTAATGAGCGAGTACCTCTGTGGCTTGATTGTTTAAAACATTGATTTATCTTTGTGTTTTTAATTTCTTGAACTTGTGTACATATCTGGATTTTTTTTGATAAACTCTTCATTGTGGATAGATATTGCAGAGTGATGTCGACATGAGATTATACAAACATTCCTTGCAAATGCTCTAGGCATTCTCAAGAAGGAAGAACAATAACTCCTTCTTCAATTGAGACTTCGAGTGAGCAACAACAATCTCGTCAGAGGAGATTTTCAAATGAGTTTGTAAATAGATCAACTGCAAAACCTGCTCAAACCAATGTTATGGATGAAACCTTCTTAGAAAGGATGCGCATCAACACTCCTACACCTAAGAATGTAGGGAATAGCTCTGGACAAGAGAATATTTCTAGTAAGTTTCTTAAATTTTGTTTATTTTTGTTGAATTTTGTTGTATTTAAATTTATGTGAGGTTAAATCTTGAAGTTACTTTCAAATGTCTGTGTAGAAAATCAATTTAGAGCAAGGGGCGACAATGAGAGTTGTTGTCACGAAGAGTCAAATATCAGTGCAGAGGGTGAAGGTGGATTTAGGAGGCCGTGTTATGAAGAAATAGAAGATTACATGCCAACATCCACCTATCCTTCAAAAGTTGACGATGAACTTCCCTGGGAAGGGAATACCGAGCCAATGACACTTGAGCAATGCTTAGGTGTTAAAAAGAGGTTGGAAAATGATTTGCGATCTTGGAACTTCCTCTGGAGAGAAAAAAAAGTTTTCAAATTGTTTTGCATTCAGTGAAAAACTTTATGGATGCATATCAGAAGTGGGGCCAACCACTGACAGTTTTGTCGATCTAATGAGGCGGCGAAATTCAAAGGTGATGGGTCCTAATAAATGGAAGACAGTAAAAAATAGAGTTTCAAAAGAAGACGCCATCTCCATGTTCAATTTCAAAGAAGGCCCAAAGAGGAAAATGTTGAAGGTGCAATATTTTAAGCACTCTGACTTTGTCGGACATCTGTATAACAAATTTGTGGCCGCATATGGGAAATTGTCGTGGAATGATGAGGTTCCACAATATTTTGCAAGACACTTTTTGTGGATTTTTTCTTGCAAATGCACCTGGATTATACTAGTCTACCATCTAAATATCATGGGACTAGTAAAGGATGTACATATGATCGCAAAGGGGCATATTGAAGTGTAGCATTGTCGAGGCCTCCACAACCTTTAGTACCTCCCCCCAAGAGGGGAATTTGCATCACTTTTAGAGTTCCAGCCTACATCAGAAGTTGGAAAAGAGGCCAAGACTGCAATCAAGGAAAATTTGGAAGCTATGTTTTATGGTGTTGATGTTGGCATGAAGCGTTAGCGAGCAGAAGCCAATTCCTGGGCCACATCTGTTGATAAAACAGATGCAGACTTAGATGTAATGTCAGCAGAAGAAGTTTTGGAGTATGTCAAATTTTGTCAGGATGGTTGGAAGAAGGTCATTTAGAATGATGACCCAAATCATAGACTGGTATGTGATCTATATAGGAAAATTTTGACACATTTTATGATAGTTTACTTCGAGTTCTAGATTTAGATATCCTTGTCTCTATAGAAATAATCGATTTCTTCTTGCCATTAATTGCAGTTTGGAGATATGTTAAATGAATCTCCAATTGATAGGGGACTTGATTCGACAAGTTTGAATTTGGATGGATTGAATCGGGTATGTTTTTTCTAATAGTTGTTCAATCTCCACTCTTTTGAATAAGAGATCAACAATATTTATAATTTTGTATAATTGTGAACACGTTGAATCCCAAATTTAGTTCTTAGTTGTGTTTTTCATAACTCTCTATTCCATCTATTCCATCTCCTGGTACTTGGGCTAGCTTGTCTCAATTCTCATTGGGAGAGTTTGAAGCAAGTGGGAGTTCACAGGTATCATTTAATGTCTTAAAATAATTTAAATTTAATGTGTTATATAATCATTTGAATATATTTTTTTAAATTTTCAAATTTGAAATGTGTTATATAGGCTAATGTGGAGAAGAGAGTACATGAGAGTGTGTTTGGAAGAGAGATTGGGATTTAGGAAGCACCCAGATTAGGAAAGGATGTGTCCATTTAGGATGACTCATAAATGTACGTTCTTGACTTTTATCAAATTTTGGTTTCTCAAATTTATAGTTTAGCCTTTCCTCAATTATTTTGAATTATATAGAACCCCTAGATAAGTTTGTCATTGTCTTAAATGGTGTACACTCAAACTTATTTAAGGTTAGATCATCATGAACACCTAATTTTGAACTTAAATATGTTTGAATATTTGAGAACAGATTCTATCCCACATCAGAAAAGAGAAAGTTTCTAAATTTTCCTCGATTGCAGTCCTTGCTTTCTTGTCCAAGAATGGCATAGTATTATATGAGAACATCTATTCCATCGAAGAAAGAAAAGATAAGTATTTTTTGGAAGAATGGTATTTAAAATGGAGATTTGTGAACTCTTTTAAATAATAAGTAGTTTTTTGGAAGAATTGCTTAATATGGAGATTTATGAGTCCTTTAGTTTGAAAGAGCATAGTGAAATTTGATGATATGACCACTGCAGAAGAAGATGAGAAGTATTTAACTGCTAAGGAGATTAGTATCTTATTGATGTGTAAATATGATGAAATAACAACACCTAGGATGAGAATTACATCTAAGGATTTGGGACTTTATCCAGAAGGAGAATTTTCGGAAGGATTTTGGACTTTATCCACAAGGAGAATTTTCGGAAGGATTTTGGACTTTATCCACAAGGAGATAAGTATTTCTTTAGAAGAATGACTTAATACATGGAGATTTGTGAATTATCTTCATACACAGTTCTATATTTATTTTTAGATTATTATCTAGATCTAACACACATTTTTTTTTACCAAGAACACAATAACATCACTTGGGATGAGAATTTCACCTCAAGGATTTGGGACCTTATCCACAAGGAGAATTTCACTTCAAGGATTTGCAGCCTTATCCACAAGGATTTGAGACTTTATCCACAATGAGATAAGTATTTCATTGGAAGAATGACTTAATATGGAGATTTGTGAACTTTATTCATACACAGTTCTATAGTTCTTTAATTCAATTTGTTTTTACCAAGAAAATAATTTTTCTTTTTAATTTTTTTTAAGATTTTAGATAAGATTTACAAATTTTTTAAATCATGTACTCTTAATTGGAGAGTAACTAGATCTTAAATCTTGTGGTTGGATATGTTATTATTACTTATTGTTTATTTAATATTTAGTTGTGTAGTATATATGCTAATATCTGTTATTTGTTTTTTTATTAGGTTTTTTATTTTTACAGATGTCTAAATTATATTTGGTGGAAAATATGTTTACAATATATTTTTTGGGAAAGAGTATGTTGGAGGATCATAGTTAACTCTTTTGGTATGTATGTCAATTTTATTTTAATTACAATTTTTGAATTTTGTATTATTTCGCATATTTGAATTGTAAATTTTTAATTTTTGAAATCTGTTTTTTTGCAGGTTTGAATTTCATGTATGAAGTTATCTATCTTAAAGCGATGGCTAAGAGTCCAGAATTTTGCAGTTAAATGTCTTTGTTTTTTTTATCATCCTAAAATGGATGTGGAACTTATGTATTTTACAGTGTTACTATTTAGACTTTGATTATAATATA
>ML789528.1:351182-390275 GCA_009831015.1 Picea engelmannii | reverse complement strand
ATGACTATATTGACAACTTGTGACATCTGACTGGTAGTCTTGAAAGTGAACATGAGTATTGGTTTGATGGGTTTCTTGAAAAAAATATCCTTTCAATACAATGGATCATCTTTCATATATAAAACCGTTATCATCAAAATCTTATAATAGCCTCTTATTTTGTTCTGTGCATCGCATCAAATAATATTTTACGTTTTCAGTGTTTTCTACAGGTGCAACCATGGAAAAACAATCTCCTGCAAATAATTGGATATATTGGACAACAATTAATTCGTGTTATATTATCACACAAGTATGTATCTACAAGTTATTTGAAAAAAATTAAACATAAAATTTTTACCTTCTCTAACATGATCAGAAACTCTATCGCCATCAACTGACACTATAGTTTCATTTGATTCCATCTCCTCTGATCTTGCAAGTGGCATTTTCCCTTTTACATTAAGTTCAGTATGTCTCCAAGCTTTAACATATCTTGCATTTTCGTTCTTGCAAATATCTATGGATTTTGAGTCGTCTATGCAAACTGAACAAAAACAAGAGTCATTTCATCTATTAAATGCAAACCCGTTTTGAAAACTTTTTGTTTTAATTGAATGTATTTTTCTTGTCCCAGGTATTGTACTGGCATCATATGAGATTGATCTATTTGCATCTTCGATTCCAACATGCCAAAAATACCTACAAAAGACAAGAACTTGTTAATTTGAAATCTCTCAAGAAAATGAATGAAGATTGAATATAAATTTGAACACGTTCAAATTTATATATCCTGTGCACATACATGCAACATTTATATATAGACACACCTGTTCACATCCCTTGATGGATTATATTCATGGCTTATCTCCATGTTTCACCATTCAACAACTTGATCAATGGATTCAAATCAATCGGCATGAGGGTTCAGCTGATACCTTCGAAGTGCTCGTTTTATGCATGCCCCTACATCGTCGTGATTTCCTTTTCCATGACCAGTCTCAAAAAAATCCCAACAATGTGTAATGTTTAATTTTTTATGAAGAAGACATAACCAATAGAATGATCGTGCATATTTGAATTTACCCACACACCCATCAGACTATATCCAATGTCGATCGAATATGATTTTGCGTTCTTTCAATGAATCATAAAATATATCAAAACAATGATGTACATAATGTGTGTCGTGTGTTCGATCATCACTTACATAAAAGTGATATTCTTTAATAACATGTCGATTGTCGTTGGTGCTTTCTATGTTTGGAAGACTCCATTGAGCATGTCTATATAGAACGTGAACAAATATGATGACTTGATCAGAATGATAATATTCACTATGTATTTCTTTTTGTGTAGCGAATGTGTAATTCTCTGCAAAATCAACTACAGACAAAATTGTCCCTGGTGGAAACACTTCATGGGATTGTTTGAATTGTAGATCTTTCCATTCAGCTTTATGTGAATGCTTGGTGTATTTATAGATTTCTTCCTCAAAATTCTTCAAAATCTCTATCAAACAGATTTTATCTACCTTCAAATCAAGCCTTTTGGAAATAATATTTGAAGAATGTGGATCCGTGCTACTCAAATATTCATATCTCTTCCAATTGACTCTTATATTAGAAAATGATTGATCATTCATATCAATATGATACTTTGAATGAAACAAACTCATATTTCCACAACAATCAGATTTCCTTCCACCAACACTTTTTTTTTTGTAAAATAAATCATCATTTTCTCTTTCACATAGAATTTCAAATATAAAAACACAGAATGTGGAAGGAGGAGGTGAACCTGGCCATAAAGTTTTACCACAATCCAAAATAGTGTCATAATACAACTCAAAATCCACATGATAATGACAACAACACATGTCACGGACAATGATGGGTCTAACAAACCATGGTTTTTGTTGCACAAATGTATTGATGGAAATTTTAACTTCTTTGTCCTCTTCTTTGAACTTATTAAACAACTCTATTTGTGTCATTGGAAATATATGTTTTGGATGTTCTTCATATTGATTTCATGTTATTATTAGAAGCAACACATCCCTTGTATGTGGTGAAACACGAGATTCTTCCAACCAACAATTACAGGACAATTCTTTAACATTTTTTGCAAGTCTATCTTTGTAGGGTTGTCTAGAAATCACTGTCCAACAAGCCAATTCATCATTTACATCTATTTGGAAACAAAATTTGGTATGTTTGTGCAATGTTTTTCTTGATGTTCCCATCATTTTTTCCATGTGTAGTGTCAAACAATCTTTTATATTACTCCCTGAAACAATTGTTGTTTGTAACGTTTTACATGCAACACGGACATCCTCTTTTCAAGATTATACATATTCTTAGAGATTATACATATTCTTAGTTTGATATCTTATATAATTCTTAGCTTTTTTCTTCCCAAATTTGCCAGTATCAACATTTTCTAATATTTCATCATCAATGTTGATAGATTCTCCTGCATATTTCAATTTAAAGTTTAAATTAAAAAACATAACCCGAACACAAATTCACTAAGTTATATATACTTGAGTGTTCATCTTGTATTAATATAAATTTATGTACATACCTATAGGTGATTTGTCTTCTGATTCAATTTCGGTTTCAACATCTTCTTCGACATTATGAGACAAATCTATTTATGTTTTTTGAAAAACATCAAATTGTAATTACAATCAATTATATTATTTAAAATATTTTAAATTTGAATTCTATACTTTGAATTTTGTACTTTCTGAATACAGTCCCAATGTGTGTCATGTTCTCATTCATCATATGTGCATGCATACCTAGTTGAACTTCTTCTTTTCAAAAATCTCTATTGACATTATCATCGTTTCTTTCTTCAATATTTGCATGTTCTTGTTTCTTTCTCCGATAAAGCTCTTTCCTTTGTTGGATTTGGCGAGTATCATCTCGAGCGTGATCATATTTTTTCATGTGCAAACTTTTGTTTCCCATGAATTTTACAGTTATCTGTAAAAGATATGTTCAACAAAGACTTCACCTTGAAAAAATGCTCAACATTTATCTTTCAACATATAAATTGTTATTCTAATGAAAACTTGAACAAACATCAATTACCTTATTCAACAAAAAACAAAAATATTTTTCGAAACTTTGTTTAAGTGCTCTAGAAAACCACCATGTATCGATATCAATCCTATGGAACAGAGGGAAGAAATAAATAAAGAAAATAATACAGATGCAATCAATAATATAAATGCTTTGAAATCCCTATCCTCGAGCTTATATCTATCTGTCCATATGATGAATTGTGTTAAATGTGTTCGGCCAAAATCATATTTACACAATTTGGTGCGAAAGAAAACGATACAACGTGTCGTTTCATTTTTTCCGACAGACAAAATTCGTTCGACAGTCTTTCAGCCGAAAGAATGGTTTTTGGCCGAAAAACTTGGAAACCGTTCAATTTTGACGGTTTCTGTTAGATTTTAGGCTTTCGTTCGAAATATTATTTTTTCGGCCGAAAATAGGAAATTGGGACTGAAAACTAAAACCAGAGAATTGCCCCAATCTTAACTGAACTTCGGAGGTTGCGGACTCCTGAAAATACTGAAAATTTGGTTTCGAAAATGACACCAACATTTCCAAAATTGAATCTACCTTCAATTCCTATAATTTGTTTTCATTTTCTTTATTTTTATCTAATTTTATTTAATTTTTAAAAAACATCACTACATAATATTTTCAGCAAACATTATGATTCGGTGAAATGAAATATCGGTATCTCTAAAAATATACAGTGAAAAATTTGGAAAAAAATATATTCATAATCCTTAAATTGTTCTTTTCAAAAGGGTATATTTAGATTTTAGTTTTAAGTAAAAATTAAGATAGATACAACGTGTAGAAAAACATGTGTTTAAAATCAACAATGTTTTCATCTTGGTCAACTTCAAAAAATTCTAGAAATTATAATATTCATTCGTTAGATTCAAAATTATAGTCATAATAAAATGGAGTCTCTGTAGATTGTTGCAGTATATTTTGTTTCTTAAAAACATAAGTTTAATAATAGATGCATTGTTGTAGAAATAAGTAACTCATTATCATTCATTTCATGTTTAAGGAACATACTCTTAAACAATTGTCAAATTGACATATAAAATCGTGATAAAAAAATTGAAAAATAGTCATTGGAAAGCTAACACAATTCTTCACAAGTTTTTTTTTTACTGTAAAGTGAAATTCTAAATAAAAAAAATACTTTTGTATGTCGGAAGTTAAATAACTTGTGAAAATACAGTTTTTTTTCTCATAAAACAAGCAAAAGTGTAACCCATATTCATGATTTCACCCTCCACAGGTCCAAAACGTGTTGACACATGGCACACATCACATGTGTCCACATCATCCCAGGTGACGCTGAGAGCCACATCACTCAGAATTTCGGGTTCGAAAGATTTTACACTTTCACTTCTCAAGTCTCTTGAACTCTAAATTTTTGAACAACTTAACCTTCTCGGGTCAACATAAGCTCCAGGTGACATCATCATGCTCCACCACTTCGACTCTTCGGGATTCAAAACTTTGGGCTTCAGGATTTTCCATACTAGTGCACTACGATTCTCCCAAACTTCAAATCCCTGAACTGGGAAATCTACCAACGCGTGTCTCCCTTATCAGATGGTCTGTATTAACTCTAAACTTCAGGACTTCGGGCCTTTGAGAGTTCTATCTTTTCTCATCTGTCTTTCTTCTGAAGTGGTTATCTATCAGAGTCTAGGATATCCTTCCACTTGTCCAATTCGATCAACAGTCTGGATCTACTCCGGCTCTTCGGAGATTCATTCTCGATCCTCGCAATGCCTCTCCACCGTCGATTTATCTCCAATGAGATCTGATGGTTGTGACTTAACCTTTTCTTTTCCTTCATCAGATGGACCTTTTTCACCTTCCCTCCAATCCAATGATCTTGGATCTCTTTTGATCCCATAGTGGTGATCGCTCCTGAATTCAAAATGGATGGTCATGATCCTTTGAACCCTTACAAAGGATATCTGACATTATAACTCTTGCGTAGATCCTACAACTCCATTCGTCCTGATATTTTCACTTCATGGTCATAATTTGATCTCAACCACGAGACTCTGACCAACATACCCAACCCATACCGGCCTAGTGTTTCAACCAGAAGCTCTAATACCAATATGTAACATACCCTGCCACCCACAGGCCGGGGTACGTTACCTTCAAGCCCACCCTTGGACTTATTTCTCTTATCGATACCTTTTTAAATTATTAAGGATGCATAGAATAAAATATCTAATGACATGCACAATAATAACCAACAAGCATGCATATTCTAAAGATTCAATTAAATGATAAATAAATACATAGCGGAATACATTCATATACAGATAAATAATACCATAACAAAGAGAACTTATCTTTATAAAATATGACACCAACTAGCTATGGACCAAGGACGTTCCACCCAATTGTAAACATTATTGTTCCAAATCTCAACAGTAGTTTCACCCTTGAGCTAGGGCTATGAATCCACAAGGATGGTTCCAAATTATTAATTGGCTTCCCAAACCAGTCAACACTCAAGCTATCCCAAGATTTCCCAACACTCATAGAAATCCAAGTACCCATCTCTCTTATACCCAGCCTACACCACCCAAGAGAATGCACCTCCACCCTTCTTTGCCACATAGTCCCTCAAGCAGTCCTTCTGCTTCCAAGGCTCCAGTGCAACTGGTCCAGAATCTCAATGATGGAACTATCAGGACTTGCAGTTGTGAACAATGTTGGACATAGGCCAATGCATCTCATACATGTAGGCCTCAAGACATGGCTGGATTACACCAGCGACCACTACAACCAAAAATACCATGGATTCTCTTCGACAGTTCATTTCCCTCTCCCAAGCCAAGGCACATATGAGGAAGATGAATGGGTGGCAGAAATGAATGGAGTGAGGTCTCCACCCAAGGTGTGAAACAATGAACAATGAGTGAATGAATGGATGAGGGAAATAATGGAATAAAAGAAGAAGTGAAGGCGCGAATGACCTAACCCCCCCCAATCAGAACAGAGACATGTTTAAGTATTTTCATGTGGAATCAAGAACCTCTTGGTGCTTCCCAAGAACCTCATGTAACTGATCCACTCCCTTAGAAAAAAGGGTAATTAAAAATAGGAAATAAACATGTATCCCCTCAGCCCCCCCTCTCTTGTGGAATCATATCCACCTATAACTCTAGTCCTTGTCCATCTAGCAGCCAACAATGTATTTATTATTAATAATGATCAAAACATTACATTTCTTGGGCACACTAGCCTTTTAATAATTGTTTTTAGCACTCTGGCCTCTCAGCATTGTAACAATACATTATTTAAAATGGGAGTTCAAAACCCGGGGTGTTAGAGGTGTGCATGGGGTTAAGGGTAGATTATAGGTTATGTGTAGGCTTATATGGAGCTGGGGTTTCTTAGTGATGGTATAGGCCTAATTAATGGTTTAGGTCATGGTTATGTTCATATAAGTACTTGTATAAGTAATCCATTAGAAGAAGAACAAAAAATTAATACTCACCTTACAGGTGAGGCTACATTTCTCTGTTGCACATATCCTTTATTCGTTGTGAGACATGCCTCTCATTTAGATGGACAGAGAGAGAAGGAGGTAGAACTAGGGGAAAATAGGATGAGAGAGAGAGAGAGAGAGAGAGGCAAAGAGAGAGTGAGAGTGATACCAACAACAAGTAGAGAGAGAGTGTGATACTAAGTGTGAGGGGAAGGGAGAGATAGAGGGAAGTGCATCTAGAGATATATAAAGAGAAAAATTGGGGGAGAGTATAGGAGAGAGGGGGAGGGGGATATAGCGAGAGTGATACTAACAACAACGAGAGTGAGAAAGAGGTGGTAGATGTAGGAGAGAAATAGAGGAGAGATAATGGGAGGGAGGGGGAGAGATAGAAGGTTTATCGGGGTAGAGAGAGAATGTGTGTGTGAGATGGGGAAAAGAAAGAAAGAGAGGGGGGTTGGAAAATGAGTGTTTGATTGTGTGAGAGGGAGGGAGAGTGAGAAAAATAAAGTGGGTAGAGAGAGAGTGAGAGGCAGGGGGAGACATAGTGGGGAGGGGTGGATGTATGAGGGAGAGAGAGAGGAGATATAGTGTGAGGGAGGGGGTGAGAGAGAGGGAGGAAGGAAGGGGTGGAGAACGAGTGAGAATTATTGTGAGAGGAAGGGGGAAGATAGATGGAAAGGGGGATAGAGATATATAAAGAGAGAAATGGGGGAGAGTAGAGGAGAGGGATATAGTGAGAGTGAGACTAATAATGAGAGAGAGAAAGTGGTGGCATACGTAGGAGAGAAAGAGATGAGAGATACTAGGAGGGAGGGGGATTTATAAAGAGAAGAGGTAGGTACAGAGAGAATGTGTGAGTGTGATAGGGGGGAAGAGAAAGAAAGAGAGGGGGCATGGACAAGGAGTGTCTAAGTATGTGAGAGGGGGGCAGAGGGAGACAAAGACAGAGGTTAGAGAGAGAGTGAGAGGAAGGGGGGGAAAGAGAAGGTGGGGAGGGGTAGATGTATGAGAGAGAGAGTAGAGAGATAGTGAGAGGGAGGGGGAGACAGAGAGGGAGGAGGGGGTGGAGAGAGAGTGAGAATGATTGTTAGAGGAAGGGGGGATATATAGGGAAGGGAGGGTAGAGAGATATAAAAAGATAAATATGAGGAGAGTATAGAAGTGAGAGAAAGAGGTGGTATATGTAGGACATAAAGAGAGGAGATATAGTGGGANATGGGGAGAGTATAGAAGTGAGAAAAAGAGGTGGTATATGTAGGATAGAAAGAGAGGAGATATAGTGGGAGGGAGGTGGGGAGATAGAGGGAGGAGGGGAGTAGAGAGATAATGTTTGAGTGTGAGAGGGGGGGGAGAGAAAGAAACAGAGGGGGTTTGGACAAGGATGGGGTGGAGAGAGAGTGATACTAATTGTGAGGGAAGAAATAGTGAGAGGGTGGGGGAGAGAGAGAGGGAGGGAGGTAGGAGGGGGTGGAGAGAGAGTGAGACTTATTGTGAAAGGAAGGGGGTATATAGAATCAAGGGGGGTAGAGAGATATAAATATCTTAATGAGGTATAGAAATTGCATGTGCAAGAATGTGGGAGGAAGAGAGAGGTAGAAAAGGAAGGGAGGTAGAGAGAGGTATCCAAAGGATGGGGGAAAATAGTGAGTGTGTTAAAGTGTGGGAGGGAGAGAGAGAGGAATAAATATAGGGGAAATATAAAATGTGTGTGTGAGAGTGTGGAAGGGAGACAAAGGAAGATATAGAGGGGGATAGAATTTTTGTGTGTGAGAGTGTCGCAGGGAGAGAGAGGAAGACAAAGAGGGGAGGTATAGAGTGAGTGTGTTAGAGCGTGGGAGGGAGTGAGAGGAGGAAATATAGGGGGGGTAGAAAGTGTGTGTGGGAGGGAGAGAGAAAAAGGCATAGTAAGGAAATAGAGAGTGCGTGAAAGTGTGAGAGGGAGAGAGAGGAAAATAAAAATGGGAGTAGAGACAGAGGTAAATGTAGGACAGATGGGTAGATGTAGGAGATATAGAGGAGAGATAGTGGCATGAGGGGAGAGAGAGATTTCATGAGAATGTGAGAGGGGGAGAGAACATGAAAAGGAGGATGGGTAGAGACAGAGAGGGAGGAGGGGGGGAGAGAGAAAGAAAAAGAGGATGGGTAGAGACAGAGTGTGAGAGGGATGAGAGGGAGAAAGATACAGGGGTTAGAGAGAGGGATAGTTAGAGGAAGGGAAGTATAGAGAGAGAGACATAGAAGGGGGGTAGCGCAAGAATGAGAGGAAGGGGGGGATACAGAGGGTTCCATAGAGGGGGAATAGAGAGAGAAAGAGTGGCACATAGAGTGAGACTAAGACTAACAACAATGATAGAGAGAAAGGGTGGAATAGAGGTGGAAGAGACAGGGAGTAAGGGACCAAGGGGTAGAGCATGATAAAGAGAGAGAGAGATAGGGGGGGATATAGAGTGTTTGGGTATGAGAGTCTGAGGCATGTCAAGGTAATGTCTATCTCTAGGTCTTTCCATGCCTTGTGATGTATAAATATTTCCATGTCTAGGTATTACCATGTGTATAAGTGTGAGGGAGAGATAGGGAGTTGAGGGGGGTACAGAGAGAGAGTGAGAGTGATATAGAGAGGTGTGGGGGTGTATATGTAGGAGAGGGTGGAAAAATATAGAGAAGGAAGGAAATGATTTTTAGGAGCATGCACACATTACTGGAGCGTGTGCTTGCTTGTTTGAATTCAAATTTTTTGTGTGCGATTGACAAGGTGTATGCTGACTTGGCTGGATAAGACTTAGGTTCAGGATGACAAACCTAGTGGTTCGGTCTGCAAATTCATAAAAACCTCCATTTTTCTGAACACCCCTCTATATATTTGTCTTTGACGATATTTTTCTATAGGATAAACAATTTAGTTGTTGAAAAAATTATAGACATAGATCAAGTCGGCTATGCATATTTAAAATATGTAATTTCTTTTAAATTATTATTCTTTACTATTTTTAATCTATTTTTGTCTTCACATGTATCAAAATCCTAGAATACATACCTCTATATTTTTTGCTATAACTTTTTCAAGGCTCAACCATTTCTCAAATGAGTTATATGCAGAACAATATCAGACTGATACCTAGGATCTAAAAAAAAAGGTTTTTTGATCATTTTAAAACCCTTTCAGCCTACACGATCAAAAGACATTGTAATTTCAAGAATAGGTTGACTTTCATAAGTTAAAAAAAATATTAAATTAATATTAAATTTTCTAAAAAAATACACATAACAATAAAATGGGTTCTCTACTAGTGTACAATTTTTTGGACCAAAATTCCATTGTTAAGACACTCAACACCTGCACGAATAAAAAAATATACCTTACATTTTATTGGAAAATAAGATACCACTTTTAGGAAAGATCAAATTTGATCCAGTTATTCACAATGTCTATGAATAAAAGTTGTATATTCGGAAATATAATTCAATTTTCAATGTTTCATATTCTTACACAATATTCAAATTCATTGTAAAAGTACCTTGAATAATCCCTCCAAGTTAGCGTTTTGTTGTTTCTCCGGGTTTTCATTTCCAATAATGCATCATGAGAGACCACCATTAGCTTGCACTCACCCTATAATTAATAGTAATTTCATTATTGGAATTGATTCATTAATTTCAATTTCTATAGAAATCCTTATCTAAATTATGTAGTGATATCAATTAATTAATGTTGCAATTTCATTTATGTTGTAGTCCAGCTAAGGCTTGTGTGTTAGAATATATAAGATGGTGTGCTCGTTTTACCATTGACGATACCTTCTTCACCCAACCATAGGCCGAAGCCTCCCTCCGAGCACCTTAAACTTGACTAAGAATTCCTCTAGAAGCAAACCCTAGGCTAGATAGCCAACCAAAGAGTAGTGCATCAATCCCCAAGGACAGTGCATCACAAAAAGCTTATCAGATAGTCCAAACCTTAGCCAAGAGATATTCAAGACAAAATTGAAACTAGTTGTTGTTGCAGATGCACCTGCAACCCTCCTTCAAACCTATGCACCAGACTGCAACTGCAGTGCACACCAACTGGGAAACTACTACTTAGAACTAGCTCTGTCTGCAACTGCTGAGATGCTACAAATGAGAACTGGTGCCTTGTATTTATAGTAATGCTACCAGTTTGTTGGAGCCGAGTTCTCCTTCTGGGTATGTGTCTGTTCAGTATATTATTATTAATTCTGGCTGAATTCTTCTCTTGGAGGCTAATAGCCTAATATAAATTATCTTCTTGAGCCGACAAGGCTTCTAGGGTTATTAGCCAACTCATTAGAGTTTCTCTTGCTTTCTGGAGTCTTCTATTCTCGTCAAGTTCACACATGGGGGTAAATACCTCCTACAGCTACCATAATATTAACACTCCCTCCTAGCTAGAGAGGTATTTACAGGTAATGGACTTGAGCAAAAAATATACCATTTACCTGGTAGCATCAACATAGTCATCTAGACTATTTCATGACTAGATCATGAGCATCACCATCATTATTAGTTGGATCATCTCTCGAAACCATACTTCATCTGAGTAGTTAGATATGATGTTGGATAAGTCACTCTCACCATAGAGTGATACAAGAGGAGTAAAATCTCTGAACTGTTTTCCGTCTAGAAAATCTCTATTCATCATTCATCTGAATGATCATCATCTCCAATAATCTGTTGATAGTCTTCAAGGTAATTAGAACAAGAATAGAACACACCTGTGTCTATTCATAGTAGTACATAACTACAATCCAATGGTTCACTACCACATCAAGTAACACATAAGTACTTGATCAACAATGTATGGTTGTGAATGGTGAAACATATTCACCACAATAGTCCTCATCTACTGTCATATAGTCTTTATAACAAACATCTGAGAGCATCCTGCATAGAAACAATGTTATGATAGAAACTGTATCATCTAGGCCAATCTTTCACTCACGTCTGTGAGATCTAAAAGAATGTCTACCACCACAGTAGTCTTCATCTACATAGAAACAATGTTATGATAAAAACTGAATCAACTGGGCCAATCTTTCACTCACGTCTCTGAGATCTGAAAGAGTGTCTGCCCTCAGTATAGAACATCAATAATAATCATCTAGGCCAATCTTTCACTCACATTTGTGAGGTCTAAAAGAATGTCTTCCCTCAATACAGAATATCAATAATGGGCTATCTGCCCCATTCTTCTCAACCAAGGAAGAAGGATTGTTTATGATTTCTAAACCTAGACCATTTCCCACCCTGGGCCATTCTTCCGACACTAAACAAAGTGTAACCTGGAGAGAATGATTCTACCCTCGAGAAATGTTTGGACCATTCCTTACCCTAGGCCATTCCTCTGACACTAAACAAAGTATAACCTGGAGGGAATGAGTCTTCCCTAAGGAATGACTATCCTGGACTATTCCCCACCCTGGGTCATTCTTCCGACACTAAACAAAGTGTAACCTGGAGATAATGAGTCTACCCTCGAGGAATAACTGTCCCTAATTGCTGAGCCTAGACTACTCCCCACTTGGGGCCATTCCTATGACACTAAACAAAGTGTAACCTGGAGAGAATGAGTCTGCCCTCAAGGAATAATTGTCCGGACCATTCCCCACCATGGGCCATTCCTCTGAAACTAAAGTGTAACCTAGAGAGAATGTATAACCCTCGAGGAATGTTTTTCCTACATCAACCTACAAAACAAACGATTCTTCGAAACTTCTCACAACTGTGAACTTCAAAAGAATGACTGCCCAACGAGGCAGACCATTCTACTTGACCACTACTCAGAGTGACTGTCAAAAGGAATGACTGTCCTACACCACTCCCCATAATGGGAAGTCGTTGTCTATGATACATCCAATCAGTCTGCCTCCCATGTTAACTACAATGGAAAGTCACTGTCTGTCAGAAATCTTAATCCACTTTTCGAACAGGAAAGCATATGTCCAATCTGGACTATTTTTCAATTACAAAGATAAATAATATTTTCAATGCTCCCTCCTAAATGGAGAGTTATTTCGATCAAAAAAATAAATGTTTGTGTACCTTCTTTTAGTTTGGAGAGTCTTCCCTTCCAGCTAAGAGAGTTATTTCCATGAGCTCTATCTTGGGTATGCAAGTTCTTTCAACTTGAATAGAGGCTTTACTAAAATGTATGCTTATCTACTCATCTTGTGGAGATATGTATTGGAGAAATCATTTTCTCCTTTTTGGACTTCATCATGGATAATGTATTGCTTGTACTTTAGTCTGGAACACTGTGAAGGCTTCATGTGGATCTGAACAATAGAGTATATCATAGTTGGAGAACTGGAACATATCCATGTGGTACTTCTTCTATCATCATGAGATCTGATCTTTTGAGTAGTCATCTTGATGTTATAGGAAATCTTCACCATGCTTCTGCTGTGCACTGGAGGTTCTCCACCAAGTTGTCTTATTCTTGTCTGTATACAGAAGTCTCTTTCTGGTATGTCTCAAAGTCTTGAGATTTCTCTGCATGCGCTCTTTACTCAATTTCTTTCGGAGAATATTCTTTGCATTTATCTGATGTAGAATTCCAACTCATGGATGTTGTGAATGATATAATGAGCATGCAGTGATATGTCTGGTGTACTAGAACAATCAATCATCATAGTCTTCTCCCTCCATCTGGGAGAGTCTTTGGTTCTGGATCTTGCAATGATTTCATTCATAGTTTTTCCATACACTGTTCTTCATCACGACTTTTGGTTCTTCTACTTGATTGCTTTTGGTGAGTCCATATTAGGCTAGTAATCTTGTGATTCCTAATACAATGACTGGTTGTTCTGATTCTTCTTTCTTGGAATATTCATGTTCTTCTTCATGTTTTTCTTTAGCTCTTGGGTCCATGGAGTTTCTTATAGATTCCATGCCCTAGAGATTCCACTTCTTACCTTCATCATTGGTTCACGGATCTGGATGGACAACCAGGAATACTTTAAGGCTACTCTTCGAAAAGGTCTTCTTTTGCGGTTGAGCTGAACACGTATTGTCTTTCATGGATGCTACCATGGATATATACATTTCATCATCTTCAATGGATCATAGGATTAGCTCCCTCCTAATCCTTATCAATGAATATCTTGTATTATCTAATGATATTCATCCTTATCTTGTTGTTCTTCCATAGTTCTTCTTGGAATAAATTATCTTCCAAGAGATAGATATACAAGATATGTACAAAGATGATGTAAGCAAGATATGTACAAGAAAATAAGAAGAGTGTTGTTACCTTTTAGTAGAAGAAGTATCTTCCATCCTGCTTAGTCTTCTTTCCAGGTTCCTTTTCTTCAGCCATCAATGCTTCGTGTTTCTCCTTCATTTTCTTTATCTCGGGACACTGATTTCTGTAGTGACTGTACTTTTGATAGTTGAAGCACTGTATTTCTGAAATGTCTTTTCTTTGTTTTGGCTTCCTTCTTGAATCGAACTTTCTTTTGTCCTTGAAGTTCTTGAATCTTTCTGTGAAGGCTTGATCATCATACTTATTTTGAGGTTTCTCTTTTGTATTGATCCTTGATTCTTCTTGAGCACAACAAGTCCAAATTTCTTCAAATGTCAGGTACTCCTTCCTTGTGTTCATGCTTGCAGCAAATTCATCCCATGTCTTGGGAAGACCATTGAGTACTATGTTCACCAATTCCTTTTCTGAGGTGATCTCTTCAATAGCTTATAGTTGATCTCTTAACTGGGATATGCTTACAAAGTATGATGTTATGTTGTCGTCATCATTCATCTTCATGTCACAGATCTCATTCTTCAGACTCATAACTTGTCCAATGTTTCTGACTGAGAAGATATTTGCTAGGGCATCGTACATCTTCTTCGATGAGTCAATATGGGATATGTAGGGTATCAAGTGGTATTTTATGGAATCCACTATGATACTCATGGCATTGATGTCAACATCTTTGAACTTCTCCATAGCTGCAACGTTCTGTGATTCCTTCTCTTCTCCTTCTGTAAACTTTGGCTTCACGATATTTCCTTTCACAATATCCAACACTTTATTCTTAGCAAGGATGAGGTCAATCCTTTTCTTCTATGATCTGAAGTTAGAGGATTCATCTATCTTGTTCTCATACTTCATAGAGTTTTTCATGGCTTGCTTGACTTGGTCAAACCCTAGATTTGACTAGAAATCCAAACTTCATGTCTTGGCCTTCTAAGAGTACTAGGAGATGCGTTGGGCTAGGTCACACTGATATATCTGGAGATTAGGTCAATCTCATCACTTAAGGTTCCTCAAAAAGAGGTTTAGGGTTTATGCAACTGCTTCTGCTGGTAACCCTAGCTGCAGTTCTTTGGAAGCTGCTCCTACTAGTAACCCTAGTGGTGGTTCCTCAACGAGCTCATTGTCTAGCACTTATTTTTCCTTCAAGAGTTTTAGGTTGAATGAAGGAGTGTGGGCCCATAACCTGTTAGAATATAGAAGATGGTGTGCTTTTTTTACCATTGATGATACCTTCATCACCCAACCATAGGTCGAAGCCTCCCTCCGAGCACCTTAACCTTGACCGAGAATTCCTTCGGAAGCAAACCCTAGGCTAGATAGCCAACCAAAGAGTAGCGCATCAATCCCCAAGGATAGCGCATCACAAAAAGATGATTAGATAGTCCAAACCCTAGCCAAGAGATATTCAAGCCAAAACTGAAACTAGCTGCTACTGCAGATGCACCTGCAACCCTCCTTGAAACCTGTGCACTAGACTGCAATTGCAGTGCGCACCAACTGGGAAACTGCTGTGCAGAACTGGCTCTGTCTGCATCTGCTGAGATGCTACAAATGAGAACTAGCGCCTTGTATTTATAGTAATCCTGCCAGTTTGTTGGGGCCGACTTCTCCTTCTGGGTATGTGTCTATTCAGTATATTATTATTAATTATGGCCGACTTCTTCTCTTGGAGGCTAATAGCCTAATATAAATTATCTTCTTGAGCCGACAAGGCTTCTAGGGTTATTATCCAACTCATTAGGGTTTCTCTCTCTTTTCGAAGTCTTCTATTCTCGTCAGGTTCACACGTGGGGGTAAATACCTCCCGCAGCTACCATAATATTAACATTGTGAACATGAAGCTCATGCTTGATTTTTTGACGATCTAGTTGGTGATTCTTTGGAAAAGGATTATCTAGAATTGTAGATTGATGAAATTGATGATTGCCATAATTTACTAATCGACAACTCCCCATGATTATTACTTTGATCACATGTATTAGTGCTTTTGATTGTGTTGCTTTTGTTTCAATTTAACGATTTTCAATCTAACTAACAAAGTGGAACCAACAGAGTACTATTGGTTATAAAAATATATATCCAACCTACAATTCAACCTTAGAAAGTCCATTATTAGATGAGAAATTATATTGAATTTATTTCATATCCTTTTGGAATGGTGTATCTCTAATAATTTTTCTACATATATTTTTCATGGCGCTTTATAAATCTACAAATCTGAATTGATAATTAATGTACAAAAAATTAATGTTATATTATTCTTCCAACATTTTGGTGTCATTGTAGGGGATATGATGAAGGAGATAATCTCAAGAGAGTGTACAATTGTTTTCTTTTATTTTCAGGACCAAATTTTTTTGACTCGGAAGGTGGAAGGAATAAGACCAGAGGTAACAAGTCTACATAGAATACTCTAGTGAGTCTTCGCGGGCCCTTGTCATGTTGGAAATTTTAGTAGTTTTAATATCTAGAATGATAAAAACTGTATGAATAAGCCTAAGGGAACTATAGGTAAAAATACTCAAAATAAAACCAACCTTCTTACCCAATCTAGTGGTGCTGCAAGTACCACCCATTCTACTACCCCTTGGAAAGGAAGGCTAAAGGGTGCTTATTCCTATTGTAGAAGGTAATATTGAAATCGAATCCCAAACCAATCTGATTCAAGACCCATAAATAGTGGAAACAACCTCCAATGCATCTGTAGCACAAGAACTACCTCCTTGGTGGCTCAGGATGGAAGAAGAAGAAGTAAGAAAAAAAATGACGAGGACACAATCACCTTTGAATTCCCTATCATATATCTCGGTGGAACAATTCAAATGAATAACATCCCCCCATCTTCTCAATGAAACTTTCATGGTCTGGACAGTGAAGACTTTGATGCATTCTTATTTGATTTTGATGTACTTTGTAGGAACTATGATTACTCTACTACTTCCCAAAAATTAAAATTGTTTCCTTCCACCCTAAAAGGTGCAGCACTCTAATGATTTATGGGCCTCCATGGGTATAATATTCAAACTTGGGATGAGATGGAGAAATTATTTATGAAGAAATACCAAGACTACTCCGAGGGCAGAGAACTCTGAGAAAAAATATTCAATGTGACAAAAAAATAAGACGAAAGTTTGGAGGACTACATAGAGAGATTCCAATATAACCTTCAATGATAAAAACAAATTCATATGACTAAACAAACAATAAGAATTATTCAGCTAATAGGAATAAGGGATGGATGCTTGGAATTTATCAATATAATCGGATCAGGTGATGCTTCTCATCTACCACATGATGAGGTTTGTCATTTATTCAAACAATATTCAAGAGGAACTCCAAGACTGGTAGAAGCTCTAGAGATGTTTCTTCCAAGTTCACAAAATTTGTTTTAGGAGCAGGGCTCACAAAGGCTAAAATTGGTAACTTGTTTGAAAATTTTAAAATTGATATTCTCATCTATTTGAGTTCATAATTGGATATTTTGAAGGTTGATAAGAAGGAATCATTGGAAAGAGATATATCCATATTTTTCCCTAAGTGTCAAGAGAAACACGCTTAGAAGGAATGTCCACTAGACAACATTGAAATTTTTGGCATTTGTGAGGAATCCCATGCGACCAAAGACATTCCTTCCTTACTATGAATCAAGGAAAAATATCATGGAGATCAAGGATCCTCAACTTCGTTGTATGCAACGGCGTCACAAAAACCATGAGAAATACCTTCAGGTATAGATCAAAACTACACATCTCAATTTCCATATACTCAAAATCATTTTTGGAATTCTCTTATGCCATGGCATCATCAACCACCTCATCCCAATCCACACTAGAATTCGAAGCAAGGATGACATGGCCCATCTTATGATGGAATGACTAATTTTCCCTATCCTGCACCACCACCATATACTTACCCCTCAAAGGATCCTTAACAATAAATTAATCATCCACAACAAATTTCATTACTACCTCCCCAAAACCCTTCACGTCCAACCCAAATCCCTTCCCATTTCAGGCCATGTATGGAACTAATCTAAAATTTGTTCCCACATATTCTATCATACTTGTATCATTGCAGGAAATTCGCCTAAGGTATGGGAAAGTTCTTAACCCATAAGCCTTAATGATTATCCAAGAAATCTAACTTGGAGAAGAGACTCCTACACAATCTGAAAATTTTCAAACTCCATCACCATTGCCATCCTAATATCATAAACAAAACAAATTGTATACTTCCCCACATGCTAGTTCTCAAAAGGAACAATTATTATAGTCTGATCATCCTCCTTTTCCAAAGAGGATAGCACTAGAAAAATCAAGTATACCATTTGAGTTCAACTTGATGCCATAACTAAAGAATATTTGTATTAAGATACCCTTTATACAAACAATAAAGGACATATCCATTTACACTAAAATATTTGGAGACTTATGCATTAAGAAGCCAGGTAGATGAAAAAAGAATCCCCCAACCATCCAAGTCCTAGGGAAATTGTTAAGCCTTGAGTCCACTAAAGTCATTGCAAAACAATATGTGGACCCCAAGAATACTGTAATGACAATATTTATCAATAGGAATCCCATTAGAAACACCCTAATATACTTGTTTTCAATCATAAATGCAATGAAATTAGAAACGTTAAATCATTTGATACATCATAATATCCTCCCCACAACTACCGTGTTTGAACTGGTTGATTGATCTAAACTTAAGCCAGAGGGAATTTTAGAAGATGTGATTGTCTCACTGGACTCATGGGAGTACCCAGTATATTTCTATGTCATACAACCCAAAACCAATTTTGGTGGGAACCCTTTTATCCTTGGGAGACTTTAGCTGGCCATAGTTTGTCCTTTCATTGGTGGCAGGTCCGGGAATATGACAATTACACATAGCACTAAGACCAAAAACATTATTCTGTACCCCTATACTAGACCAACAATTCAACTTGAATGCACAAAATGGCTTAATGAAGACAAGAATGAGGATGGTGTTCAACCTATTATTACTATTGCACAAGCCATGAGCCTTAAGGAAAATACTAATGATAATTTGATTAATCATTGCATCACTAATCTAGATTTCCTGTAGTATTTTGGGGGGAAATCATCATTTCACATTCAAAGTTATCTTGATTGTCTAATTGAAAAAAAATTTCAAGAGAAATGCACTGAAGAGGAACTATCCTCTGTCTCTCCATCACTATTTCCTAGGCACTCAATTTTTTAATATAATAATAAGACTCTTGAAATATTTTCTAAAAAAACATTGAATATATATTCTTCTTTAGACAATAAAGAGGAAGGTAAATTAGTCTAGGTTTTATTAAACTTTTTAGATACCTTTTCATGGGAATACACTGATGTGAAAGGTATTTACCAATACACATGCATCCACCACATATATATTCATAAAGATTCCAGCCTTGTTAGACAAACATAGAGAAGAATGAATCCAACCTTGAGGGAGATAATGAAAGTCAAATTACAAAAACAATTGAACATCGGTTTCATTTATCCCAACTTGGATAGTCAGTGGGTGTATCCATTAGTGATTGTTCCTAAAAATAACACGAAATGTAGGGTATGCATAGACTATAGGGAATTAAATATGGTCACCCTAAAAGATAATTTCCCCCTATATTTTATTGACTAGGTTTTGGATACACTTGATGGAAATTAACACTTTTGTTTCATGGATGGTTTCAACATATATAACCAAATCCACATTGCTCTAGAAGACCAGGATAAGAGAACATTTACATGTCCATGGGGGACATACCCATACAATTATTTCCCTTTGTTTTATGCAATGCACCAACCACATTTTAGCGAGCAACACTCGACATTTTTCTAATTTATTACATGATTGTATGGAAATATACATGGATGAATTTTCTATGATGCTTTGACTAACCTTGTGTAACGAACCTCCTCGTTACAACGACAACCTCTTATAACAAGTGCAATTTTTTTTTTTTTTGTGTGCGCGTTTGTACAAGGATAATAAATACATTCAACTCAGAGTCGCCATATGATCACGAACATGGCACATGCAACTGCAACAACAACATAATGATCTAAGATGCACAACAATCATCTGCAAGCAATGGATGACAATCAACCGACAATAAATAAGACTGACTACCTGCCTGTCCTACCCTGCAATGGTTAGGACCTCCAAGACACATAAGCAACGCTCAAGCCTAGGTCCCCATCAATTTTAACCATTTAAGGTCTCAGGGTTGGCGACTGTTTTGAGGAACATGGAGGTGTCTACATCCCGCCTTACTCAATAGACCAAGCCTACTAAGCTAAGGACGATCACCCTAGAAACTCAACAATAAAATACATAGTTAGCTAGAACCCTTACTGTAAGCAACCAAGCTCATCAGAGTTTACATAACCGAGTGTAACCCTTGACTTATAATGAACATCGACCCCCTCAATGGGTAGCATAAGCTTGAACGACTTCGTCAACATCCCAGAACAATAATGCTTAAGCAAGAAGTCGAAAGGTGAAGAGGTGAACCTAAACTTAAAACATTTTGTTTTTACCCAATCTTCTATTAAAACATTACCTCCTAAGGTTTTAAGCAATCACAACTAGAATTTATATTAAAACGAAAGCCACATTTATATTGAAACAATACCCAAATTGTATTAATCAATATCCAATTTGTATTATAACGATATTCAAACTGTATTAAAACAATAATCATCTTATATTAAACCAAAAATTCATTTTATATTAGCACAGTAACCACTAAAACAATACCCACTAAACAATATTAAATCAAATTCTTTTGCCCAATTATAAGATAGATTTATTGGATTTATTAGATTCCCAATTAATTTACTAACCATTTGTTGATCTATTAGGAATTATGTATCTAAATTTTTTCTGTCATAGATCTTTACAACAATTATCAATTGACTGGAAGGGAGAACTGAATCACAGAAAATTTCAAGGAGATGAGGAAGCACGAATCAAAACGAGGAAGTAGAACCACGACAGCCTAACATCAAAATCTCAATTACTAACATCATAATAACTTGTTCTGTTCAGCTTCACAGTCATTACATTTTAGATGCTATCCAAACAATAGAATCCCTTTTTAAATTCAACCAATAATAACTTAGCCATGGAAATTCATATTAATTAAAGGAGGGAGGTAAGTGTTGTTGAACCATGCAAATCTTGACGAGAATTATGAAATCACCTTACTTTTTCCCACAAGATAAATTTGATTCCACAACCTAGGTGCGGGATAATATTAACTGTTGACCATTATCCAAGTAAAAAAAAAACATCCAAATCATCAAAAAGGAACTAAGGCTAAGTCGTGATTCTTGATTTATTATTTAAACAGAACCTAAAACTTGATTTTTAGAACTAAAAACAACAGCAGTGATATTTACTAACAAGAATTACCTTTAAGTGCTAAACGCCAAAAGGCAACTTGAGTGTGTGCCAGGAACTCAATCGGCAATCTCAAGAAGATTTGGTCAAGGAGGGCATACAAACAAAAGTGCAACCTTAAGGGTTTGCAAATTACACTAAGCAGTTAAATTCTAAAAGATAACAAAAAACCCNTTTTAGGAAGCTTGGGTAACTTTCATTTGGGGTAACTTCTATTTTGGTAACTTCTAGTTTTAAGAAGCGAGTGATGGGACAACCATCAAAAACTTTAAAATTGCAGCTATATGGCTCACCCACCAGTGATAATTATTTACCTCAGATATCCAACAATAAATAAAATGAAATGACCAACTACGGTAATGCAACTATTGATTAGAGTAAGTGGTTGTGTCAAGGGAGAGTCGTTCCAGGTAGAATTGAAGCCGTTAAGGGGTTAAGGGAAATCAAAATAACTCTAACTAGCACCCTTGAATGTTATTTATCAATGCTAACCAGTCAGTAGAAGTCATCGCCATAGTTACCTAAACTGTCAGAAAAACTAGCCACTCAAAATAGGAGTGCCAGTTGGCGTCTTGGTAAATTTGAATTAATGTGTTGGACCAGCCATTCATGAAATGCACGAGGTGGTTGTTGCAGGACGAGGAGTGGTAGTTCAATAAGTGAAATAAGTTTCCACTTTGGAAAAGAAAATAGAAGACCCCCAAAAGGTTATAAGGATTTTTCTTTAACAATAAAAATGAGTTGAAGAAACCATGGGGTAACGGGGTGAACCATATTATGGTTGTGTGAATATCACTGTTGTTGTGGTGTAGATTGAATGAACGGTGTTAATGTTGAATGAACAACATTATTGTTGTGTATGTGTTTAAGAGACAAAATTGAACGACAAGTATGAAATCACTGTGTAAACGTTTAACAAACCATCCAGAAAATAAAGATGAATCATTGTGCATCAAATTATGAGACAGTCCAGAAATAGATATCGAGTCATTATGCATAAAATTAAAAATTAGCACCATCTACCTTTACAGGGCCGTATCGCTAGATATTATTACAAATCGCTACAAGGCTAAATTATCGCCAGATACGACGCTACATCAAAGGTATGTTAACCAGAAAATAAATAACTAAGAAGAAGTCTGTTGTGTGAGTTCCTTATTCATACCAAATCAAGAAAATAATTTGTAGACCCTTTGGTATGTGGATGGAATGGGTAGTGGTACAATTTACTTTAACAAGGTACTAAGATTCAGTCACAAACGATCAAGGTAGATTTGCTGAGGTTTAGGTGCTAAACACCAGCTAGAAGTGTATAAAAAAAAAACAAGGGGCAAAGTTGAAAATTGGCAATGGATATGCAATGATAGATACACAAAAATTCAAATTCCAGAAACAATTTGACAGTAACTAATTACAAAAAGAATATGCCAGGAAGGGGTTTTCTTGGGTATAAAATTTACAAAAAGAGTGTGCAGACAAGTTTTTCAGCGTGACTGTACATAGTGAGTTCATCGTTCAGGGGATGGAGATGAAATGGTAAATAGAAGGCTAGAGGTTATTCAAATTTTACACAGTAAAATTTTGCAGCAATGCTAAATACACAAAAAATCGCTGGAATAAGTAAATAAAGAAAAAACATTCAGTCCAATGAAAACCGACACTGATTGAAGTTAAATATTCTTCCATCCAGATTACCAATACACATGTAGATCTAATCATAAATCCTAATGCATTCTACTCTACAAATCAAAGAGCGTACCGTTGCCTGATCTCCCGCTTCGAATGATGTCTGCCCGCTCCGTGCCACTCCCGCTCACCAACCATCGAGACCTCACCGGTACCTCCTAGCCAATGTTAGAGGTACTCTGCTTCCCCCTTAACCCCCTTAGATGAAAAGGGGCCACACACTATCCAGATGGTACCTCTAGCTCCCAGCTTGCCTCGCAAGGCCGAGCTACCACTCCTCTCTGAGCTAGGAAATCCCAACTCCCACAAGTAAATCAGTCAAGTCACTAATCTGGCAGTGTAACGTTATGCTAACAATCGATCCCTTCTTCCTTCTCCTCCCTCTCTTTTATAGAGTTTTAGAACTTCATTCTTTCCCTAAATCTCATTTAATTTAATTTTTAATAAAAATCTTCTAAAACTTCTACTTCGTACAAGTGTCATCCATCCCCCACTTTCCTCCAATATTTATTTTCTTTAATTTATTAATTGTCTTATTTCCCTCACCCACCTAGAGTTACTCCTAAAATTACTCCTAGGTGTCCCTAGATTCCCTTACAGGTTTTAAAGGCTTTCCTTATTATGAAGTTGCTAATTTAGTTCAATTTAGAAGGTTCTTAAATGCAGTTTCTTTACTAAGTTGACCTCCCACTTTTTACCATAAGTTCCCCTCTTTCCCCTTTTTGTTACCTCCATTCCCTAGTTTCCTAAATTTTATAATTTCCCTCTTTCCCCTTTTTATTAGAGCTAAAAACGGTAGTTGTGCAATTTAACCTCTTTTCCTATTATTATTAATTTAATATATTTTTACACTTTCACAAGTTAAATAATTAATTTCTTCTTTACCCTTTTTATCCACAGATTTTATTTAAGTTCTTACTCTCTTCATTTTACCCAAAAATTTATGTAGACCACAATTATTACTTAAGTGGTTTTTATTTTAAACTTTATTATTTTATTTTTTTAGAGATATTTTCTTAAGGGTAGACAAAATTTTACCCTTAGCGAAGTTTTAGACTTAGAACTTAGATTCTGGACTAGGCGACATTTAATTAGGGGAGTTGTTTTTAAAATTTCTTAATGTGTTAATTGTCTTAGGGCCATCTAGGTTCGTTCCTTTATCATCATCAACACGACGTGCCCTTCAGGATGCACTACGTGCTCCAAGGGTGCCTCTCACGCCTTTTGTTTTTTTTTTGCACGACGTGCCTTTCAGGACGCTCTACGTGCTCCAAGGGTGCCACTAGCTTCTTGACTATTTGGTAGACATCAATAACCCCTGGAGTCAACACTCTGCTAGGTTAACTTGTGGGAGATTAAGGGCTTCTAAGGAATAAGGCCCTCGCCTTATTGTGTGCCCCTTAGAACCATCGCGAGCGACTGTCGCAGTCTACCCTCACAACATCGTGGGTCCTCTCAAACTAACTAATTGTTAACCTACAGTTCGAGCCATGATGGGAGTGCTAGTAGGTTAAGGTAGGGATGTTGTCCACACCTCTCCCTCAACCTCTCTGGTAGTCGTGCATGGCCCCTTTACTCCATATGTGAGTCAGGTCGACAAGCTATTGTTAGCCTGCATCATCAATAATCATGTTAGAACATGTCCACATCATATCATCTAATTAAAGGTACTAATATCAAAGTAATTAATCAAACCCCAATAGCACACTCCCTGACTCGATCCAGAGTCCAAGGGGTTCCATCGATGCTTCTGCATCCTCCAGGTCCAAACCTTGCACAGTTAGTAAAACCGAGTCAATAGCACCTGTCTATGTCAATGTAGTAAAACAACATATCATCCATCCATGACACAACATAATCACAGACAATGTTTTAATATCATAATAATCTAGATCACATGCAAGCAAGTGTCCTCAAAGAATAAGTTCGCTCAGTGCGCCAAAGCGGGATGTTACACCTTGAAAAAATTCTAAGAAGACATAGAGAGACAAATCTTGCATTAAGAAACAAGAAATGGTTTATGATAATGACTGGAGGAATCATATTAGGTCACCACATGTTAAAGGTAGATCCAACTAAAATACAAATAAAGGTAGATCCAACTAAAATAGAAGTAATTGTCAAGATGCTACCTCCAACTAATCAAAACAGAGTCTGAAGCTTCCTAGTTCATGCAAGATACTATCGATGGTTTGTAGAAAATTTTGCGAAGATAAACTTTCCCTTATTCAAATTGCTTACAAATGATGTTGAGTTCTATAGGGACAATGAATTTCAATGTGCCTTTGATATGCTCAAGGAAAATCTCCCTTCATCCCTAGTGGTGGGAGGACCAAAACAAAAGCTTCCATTCTATATCTCGATTGATGCATCATATTTGGCCATAGGAGTTGTACTGGGTAAAAAGGAAAATCTATTAACTTATGTTATTTATGTAGATATTATGGTAGCTGCGGGAGGTATTTACCTCCACATGTAAACCTGATGAGAATAGAATATTCTAGGAAGCAGCAAGAAACCCTAATTAATTGGTTAATAACCCTAGAAGACAACTTGGCTCAAGAGAATGACTTGTATTAGGTTATTAGCCTCCAAGAGAAGAAGTCGGCTAAAGGAAATGTTATATACTAAGGAATTGGCACCCATAATGAGAAGTCAGCCCAGGCACTCTGCCAAAAATAGTATAAATACAAGATGCCAATCTTCATTCTAGCCAGTATTCTCAGAACTACAGAAGCAACAATTGTGTGCACCGCAGTTGGCCAATTTGTGCCCAAGTTTGGAGGAGAGTTGCTATTGCAGCTAGCAGATTTTGATTTTGGCTTGGAATCTCTCTTGGTTATGTTTTGGACTCTCTGATAAGATCTTGTTTCTCTTGCTTGGTGCGCTATCCTTGGAGAAAGGTGTGCCACCTTTGTTTGGCTATCCAACCTAGGGTTTTCTTTCGGAATGAATCTCTGACAAGGTTAAGGTGCTTGGGGGTGGCTTTAGCCTATGGTTGGGTGACAATATTGTTATATTTTCTATGGTTAAATGAGCACATCCATTACATTCTACAAAATTATTTCATAAGAAAGAATTTAGCTCCAACTGAATTGAATTACACCATGAAAGAGAAAGAGTTCCTTGCAGTAGTTCATGCAATTAATAAATTTAGGAGTTACATCACATGTAGGAAGTATTTATTCCTACTAACCACTCTTCCATTAAGTACTGATGAAAAAATATTTTATGAAAGGTAGAATCTTTAGATGGATGTTTATGCTACAGGAATTTGACATCACCATTGTGGATCTGCCAGGTAAGGAAAATCAGGTAGCAAAATTCCTCTCTAGGCTTGATAATAAATGTGAAAATATTCTCATTGATGACAAATGTGCAGATGAGAATATGTTTTCTATATCTAATAATTCATCATGGTTTGTAGACATATTGAATTATTAGAAGTTCTCAGAATATCCACAATAGACATATTTGCATTGTCAACATTTCATATCGTAAGCCATATCCATCATGAGGACAAGGACTAGCTGTCATGATGATGAATATCGCTTAAGATATGAAACAATGAAAATACAAATATGTCTACTGTGCATCTTATGATAAATTCTAATAACCATTCTCACCATATAAACCTATAAACCATAATAGCCAATTATCTTACTGCAAGAAAATTGTCACCTCACTTCTCTCCCAAGGAAAGGAGAAGGATTGTTAAAATGAGTGCTCCATACTCCTAGACTAAATGAGATCTCTTTTAAATTGTTCCTCACATGATTATTTCCATATGTGTCAGGGAGGATGAGATGTTCGACATCCTCAAAGAATCCAACAATGAACCTAGCAGGGGGAACTTTGTAGATACAAGGATAGCCTACAAGATCCTCCATTTTAGCTAATTTTGTCCTACTATCTTTTAATATGTCAAGAAGTATGTCTGGGGATGTGACAGTTTCCAAAGGATGGGTTGTCCAGTTCAAGTAGAAGTAATGTTTGTTCATTCGCAAGTCCTTATAGGACCCTTTGAAGAAACATCACTTTACATCTATGTTGGTAAAGGATATTAGTCAAAAATATCTCATCAAGCACATGAAATATTTCCCATATAACCCACAGGAAAATGGGTAGGTAGAGTCAAAAATAGGGTTTTGGAAGGAATTTTGACAAAGACAGTCCAACTGCACCAGAATGATTGGGAAGATACACTTCCCGAAGCCTTATGGGATTACACAAAAACATGGAGTACTATTGGTTTTCCCCATATGAGTTAGTGTATGTAAATAGGTCCTTCTTCCCATAGAATTTCAAATCAAAAAATTTCAAATGGCAACATAATTAGGGATGCAATTGACCAAGGCACAAAAGGAATAATTGTTCAACTCAATGAGTTGGACAAAATGTGTCATGAAGATTTCCAACCTATCAATCTCATCCAATAGCAGAGGGAAAGATTCTTGAAATTGTAATGAAATGAATTGTCACAAAATTATGTTGTCTGAATTGGTTTGTTTGAAGCTAAAATTGTAATATGTTGATTATGTTTTGTGGATTGCACAAGATTCAAAGTTAAGGAGTTGTTAGTATTTAATGTGAATCTCATTGTATAAATATTAGAGGAAATTATGCCTAAAGAACAATTTGACGGGTTGATAACATGTGCAGGTAAAACTTTGTGCAATATTTCTATGTACTTTGTTAATTTTGGAATATAAAGAATGGTTCATGTGCATTTCTCTGTTGCATTCCTAATCTTGTAAGTGTTAGCAGCCATACTTCTGAGAGAGAAATGGACCCCATTCATCTCAAAAGTAGCCCATGTATTTATTTATTTTATCTATTTGTTACATTAGAATTAATTATAATTTTGTTATTGGCATTAATTCATTAAGTTTACATTAGAAGTAATTATAATTTCGTTATTGGCATTAATTCATTAAGTTCAATTCCTATAAACAATCTAATCAAAATGTTGTAGCAAGATCAATTAATTAATGTTTCAATTTCATTTATGTTATAGTTCAACAAATGCTTGTGAACAACAACCTCATGCTTGATTGTTTGACGGTCTAGTTCGTGATTCTTTGGAAAAAAAAAATCTAGAGCTACAAATCGATGCAATTGATGATTTCCATACTTCACTAATCAAAAATTGCCCATGATTATTACCTTGATCACATGTACTACTACTTTTGATTGTGTCACTTTTGTTTCAAGTTAATGGTTATCAATATGACTAACAAAGTGGATACAACATAGTATTGTTGGGTATAAAAATCAATATATCCAACTGAAAATTCGACCTTAGAATGTCCACTTTGAGATGAACAATTAGATTGAATTTATTTCATATCCTATTGAAATGGTGTCTAATATTTTTTCTGCATATATTTTGCATGGTGCTTGATAAGTCTATAAACTTGGATTGATAATTAATACAGCAAATTACCAATTTTTTTTTATATAATTCTCTTAACATAGATATGCATCTTCTAGTATTATTGAGTTTGTTGCGTTTTAGTTGGATTTAAGAGATCTTCAATAAGTTTTAGTTCATTAGATTGTGGTTATGATTTTCATATCTTAATAACTTTGAAGATATGAAAAGATTATATTATTTTTATTTTAAATTTTTTCATTTTAAAATAAGATACAACTATTTATAACATAATTTATTTATTATTATTTTCATTTATCGTTTTAATATTTTATTCATTTTATGTTTATTAAAAACTTAAATAATATTTTTTATTATTAAAATTACAATTTTGAAAATTTAAATAGATTAAAAACCTAAACTACTTCAACATGGTTTAGAACCATTAGAACCATTCTATTAAGCCACACCATTCAACATGGTTTAGAACCATTCGATTAAGCCACACCATTCAATTATTTATTTAAATTACAATTTTGAACATTTAAATAGGTTAAAAACCTAAACTAATTCAACATGGTTTATTCTATTAAGTGAAACCATGAAATGTTTTTCTACTTATACTTTAGTAAATATGTTGTCATATTGTAATAGTTAAACGTTATGATGGTTAAAAGATATATGATTATGAATGGTTTCCATAGAGTAACCGTTCATTGGTGTGATCATGACATCTCCCGGTAATGGATGTAGGGGTATATGAATAACAAACTCAGATTGATTCTCAATTGTGCACATATTTATCTTTAAAATATCAATATTGTTTTGTTATTATATATATTATTTAATAACTATTGCATTATTATTATATATAAATATTAACATTTAATAATTTAATATTCTTTTGTTATTATAGATATTATTTAATATTTTTTGTTATATATTATATATATTATTTTAAAATATTTTATTATTAAAAAAATATTTAGTTATAAGAAAGTAATGTAGGCTATTATTTGTTTTTATGAATAAGATTGTATCTAGATATTATTTGAAATAACATGACTTCTTTATTATAATTTTAATTATGATAATATAGGATATTTGATTTCGTGTGAATGTTATTTGGGTTAAAATCATCGTGTGAATCTATTGAGACCTAACTAGTAATAAATAAAAGTATACGAATGGAATGGTGTACATTATGTAATGACTCGGTTACTCTATCTTAAGTAAGAGTTATGACCTATATTATGTATATTACATAGATTAAGTCTTTGAGGGAAATACATATAGTGGAACTTCTTTTTGAGGGGAATAACAGTTATGACCTATATTATGTATATTACATAGATTAAGTTTTTGAGGGAAATGCATATAGTGATTTTTTTTTTTTAAAAAAAAAAAAAAAGGGAACCTGCTATATTAGATTATCGAAATTTTTTTGACAAAATATACAGATACATTGATATAGGTTTAAGTCACCAAAAATGTTTCCGATTACTGGAAACCAGCATAAGTGGAGAGCATATAACAGTAGCCTGATAAAACAGGAAAGAAAGTAGCATATGTCTTGTCCGGAGGAAACCAGGACAGATGTTTATAGTCCAAATGAGCATAAAATAGTAACATGACAAAACTAAGAACCAAGAAAGCATAAAGACCTAGGTACCCGGTGACCTGTCGCCCTTGCCAGTTTGCCACGTGGACCCAGCCGGGATGGAAAATGCCTACGCGTAGAGAGGTCACTTCCGCTTAGCTGGAACATTGGAGTACGCGTCAAGGAGCAAGTCCAGACGTTGGCCCATGAGAAGGGCTCTATGCTCCAGGTCTGCCATGTGGCCTCGGAGTTCGAACACCAGAGCCAGATGCTCTGCATGGAGGAGAGAGCCATGCAAACCATCACCCACGTCGCTGAGGGGAACATCCCTCAATTCCACGGTCGCTCCAATTCCAGCGTCAAACTCCATCTGCTCCGCATCATCCCCTTCAGCCTTCCTCGCCGAGCGATTGTTGCCCGCATTCACATCTGCTCTGGTTGCCTGCATATCATGTCTGGTGGGGCTGTAGTCACCCAGCTAGGGAATTTCCTCAACAATGCAGCCGAGGATATCATCTTCCTAAGCGAAATTTGGTCTGCTTTCATCCCGGTGAGTCGCCTCTATGGCACGAGGCTCCTGGGTAGTCGACAGGTCCTCTATAAATGGATCTTCTTCCACGTAACAGGTGGGAAACGCGTCCTCAGCCCCAGCCTCCTGCCTGTCTCCTGGATTAATTGTCGTGGCTTTGCTACTGCAGCTGGCTCCCGTCTCCACAATGGTGGCGAGCAGCGCCAATTTCTCAACCCGAGCCTTCTTCCAGAGAATGGAGGTCGCCATTGCCAGAGCACGTTCCAATTTTTCTTTCTGTTGCCGCTGCGCCTTGTGGGCGTACCAAGCCGAGCCACGGCGAGGCTTTCCCTGCTTTCTAGCCATAGTTGTCGAGGAATGGATGAATGTGCAGAGCGATTGCAGTGAGAAGTTAATAAGCTAGGACGAGAAGGATGTCGGGTTGCACCAGAGCTCCCAGAAGAAGAGGAGAGCTGGAGCAAGAGTAGACCGACTCTGTCCAGGCACATAAAAAAGAAAAATGCCAGGAAATTCCTCACCAAAATGCAACGATATGGGAGTGAGCCAGGATGAGAGGGGTACAGGACTGCACCAGAGCGTCCATGTGAAGAGAAGAGCTGAAGCAGGAGTAGTCCCGCTCTGTCCGAGCACAAAAGAAAGCAAATTACCAGAGGCCGAAGTCACCTGACCCCCCTTAAACCCTGTCATGCTGAGTGCGCTATGAGTATGAATGGTCGCGCGAGGGAGGAGTCCCTCCGTCGTATAGCTACAACTATGGTCGTCCAGCATCGTAAATGAAGACTTGTGGGTGGCGGCCATCAACATTTATGCCCTGGCTTAGTGCTAAGCCCAGTGTCACAGGAGTGTCGCGTGTCACCCAATCCGGGGCCATATAGTGAAACTTATTCTCTTCTTTTTTAGGGGAATAAATTAAGGGTCTCTACTATGACTTTGATTTATATAACAATGTTATTAATGTTTATTTTATATTTTAGAATGATGAAATATTTCTTAAGCTTAATTTTTAGATTTTTATGTTAATCTTCCCAATAATTACATAAAAAAATTAGAGTTAAATGTTATTAAAAAATATATGATCTTATATTAGATATATTATTTTTCTTATAAATATTAATTGTTTTTCTTATAATAAATTAAAGATTGGTCTTTTTAGAATATCATAAAAAATACAAGACTTAATACATTGAATAAGAGTGAAAATTTACCTCTTTATAAATTAGCAAAAACTTATATCAAATAACATAGTAACTTATAAATATTAATTGTTTTTCTTATAATAAATTAAAGATTGGTCTTTTTAGAATATCATAAAAAAATATAAAAAATACAAGACTTAATACATTGAATAAGAGTGAAAATTTACCTCTTTATAAATTAGCAAAAACTTATATCAAATAACATAGTTTTTAGTTAAATAACAATAACGAATCAACTTATAACAATTAATTTATAATAAATTTTACCACCTTCATTTCTATCCATCTCTACCTTATAATTACTTTTCAATCCATTCAAACATATCCCCGCACTAAATTACTAAATGAATGATGTCACTTTTCAATCATTACAACATGTCCATACAATACAAGGTGGATCCCATAAAGCTGTAGAGAATTATGTACACATGGATTACATGTTTCAATTTTTGAAATGATTGGTTCAATGGGACAATAATGACATCGAACGCGTCATAAAATAGAAAAGAAAAATTATCTAAAGACAATATTCAATATTGGTTTTCATGAGGATGGAGCGTTCACAAAAATTAGAAAGATGCATATAAATCACCCATTATCAATTCGGTAAGAGGGATTCATTTATATATCTTCAGTTAAATCACTAACGAATTTGCGGAGAACTTCAACATCGAACAATGGAGCTCGTTTCCTGCTTATGGCTTCGCTGATATCCAATCCATCCTGTGCGATTCTGTAGTGAACACAATGAATTTCGCAGTTGTTTACACAAATGAAACGGGAAAAGTTTCGATCCCCCACCTCATCCTCGGTCTCACAAAAACGTTCAAACATATGAACTAGCCCCTTTACTATGTCCAAAGCTCGTCCGAGAATGTGAGGAGCTAATGGACTTTCTTCCATAAGTATATCTCTAATAAGCCTAACACCGCCTTGAAGGGCTTCAGAATTATGCTGCGCCTGTACTTCAGCTTCGAGGGCTTCAGAGTTTTGCTGCGACTGCACTGCAGCTTCAAGGGATTTAAGCTGCGCCTGCACTTCAGTTTCAAGGGCTTCAGAATTTTGCTGCGCCTGCACTTCAGCTTCAAGATGTTGTTCCGCCGTAAGGCCACTCATCTCCTTTAATCGCTCAAATTCTCTAGAGATGCAAATAGTTACAGCATTATCCAGTGCTCTCAGGTAGTATCCTTCGAAATATACAAGTGAGTTCCTCGTTCTTTCCAGAATAGTAATCCCGTGATTCAAGTCTTCGCTGGTGATATCCGTTGCATTCCTTTCACATAATATCTCGAGGGCGCAAGGATATCCCACTACCATGGCTCGGCTACTGTTTCCAAGGACGATGTTAAGCTCCGCGGCAATCTCATCAAATACTGTAGAAAATGCTCGCAAAATCAAGGACTCAATTTTCATATAGCCTTCGTTATTCTTATAAACATGGCCGAGAATTTTAATTAAACTTGAAAGCTCACGTTCCTTTGAATTTTCTCTAAGCTTCTCAATAATCCCGATGGAATTTTCTTTGCGTGATTTCAGTCCAGTTATTATGACGTCGATGGCCCTCACTATTTCCTTACCCACATCCAGAGCAGCTTGTTTGGCTTCCTTTTCTATTAAAGATTTGYGAATGACTTTCTTAAAATATCTGAAGCCGTGTAGAGATAAGAAGGTTTCTATGTTCTCAGAATGAAACTCACAAAACARGCGAACTATATTCGTTTTCTTCCATATTTCCACCCATTGCTTCTCCGTTATATGTYTCCCTTGAACAGATTTAAGCAACCTCRTTAAATATCGCTCCATCTCTCCCGCCTCCAGAATTTTAGAATACCCGGCAATTACAGTATTTGAAGGAAGTCCGTGAAGTTTAATGTAACGCTTCATTTCTCTTCTCAATTCTGTTTGGGGGATGGCGCTTTTAATGTCAAACCACTTTCGAGTAAAGGGATTTCGAGCATGCTGTTCAGTTTCCCAAATGTTCTGTAGAGTGTTTCTATTGTAGAGAAGCTGAGTGGGATCCTGCTCCAGTGGTAATCGCACTGGATCATAAGCGACTTCTGCGCTGATGATGTCCATATACCTTTCAGGGACCGTTTCCATCTCCATTTCGTTTTCCATGGCCTCCACTGGATTCGTAGCCATGCGTACTGGTTCAATATAAATTATAGTGGCTCACAGCTTCGAACCGGCGATTTCTCAAATAACATATAACTCCGATGGAACTACTTCCTTATAGTGGCTCACAGCTTCGAACCGGCGATTTCTGAAATAACATATCCCTCCAATGGAACAACTTCCGTTTCTACAAGTTTTGGTTAGTGAAGAATACAATTATAATCAACCACTTAACTCTTTTATCCGTCCCTCCTTTCTGCATGGACTATAAGGCAGTTGACTACATATTAATCCAGTTGATGAACATAATTTTTTGTGGTTTTCCCTAATTATACTGTTAAATTTTGTGTTTTTTTAAATATTTAGAAGGAAGATATTTTAAATGTTTTTTTGAGTTTCCCTTTGGAATGGTGTTCGACCTTTCAACCATATTACTGCTTCCATTATTCAAAAATCGTCTTGCTTGTTCCTACCATATTGCTTGTTCCTTACCATATTGCTGCTTCCATTATTCAAAAATCGTCTAGTTTGTTCCTTATCATGTAGACAACAATTTTATTCAAACTCTTATCATGTTGACAACAGTTTTATTCAAACTCTATAACCCAGGGCTATTTAAACTTCGGTTGTGAACCGAATTTCTCGGTTGCTACCATCGGCATTGCTATCCTGTCATGATTTCCATACCTTCTATTCAAGTACTAATAACTAAATCTGGGCGGTTGAGTACATGTGATGGGAAGTTTCGGAGGAGTATGTACAGTTTGAATTTTTGTTTCTGTTTTTCGAAGGAGTATGTGGAGTTTTAATTTTTTAAATTGCAAATGTGGATTGAGGATGGTGGTTTATTTATTGGCTACCATGGTGGATTGAGGATGAGCATCTGCGTACAATTCATATGTACGATAAATTTAGTTCTTTCCATCACGAAAATTCTATGAATCAAATAAGTCGATCATCATTGTTCTTTGTTAATCGAAATATTAAGTGAATATATACAATGAATGGAAGGTTTGATGGTTTCTGTGACGACAGGATTGTCCTGATCCACTAGCATAGAAGGACACTAGCATAGAAGGACAGTGGAACCGAGGCTCTATCCCATCGCTGATACCCTGAAGACCAATGTTGCATGGCAATTCGGTTTTTTAATTGGCAGGGACTAAGCTGCAAGGCAGGATGAGTCGGCCATATCTATATTCATCTTATAAACCATATTAACTAAAAACCCACTCGAATGAGGACCATTTATACTAACGCTAAGATATTAAGTTAACATATTAACCTAGCGTTAGTGTAGTCCCATGCCACCAAACGCTAACATATTAACCTAGCGTTAGTGTAGTCCCATGCCACCAAAGACTAGCATTTATAAAACGTTGAAATTTGTGGCATTTGTGAGGAATCCCATGCCACCAAAGACTCTCCTTCCTTAGCACAAATGAAGGAAAAATATTGAGCTCAACTTCATTGTATGCGATGGCACCACAAAAACCATGGAAAATATCTTCGCGTATGGCTCAAAACTCTACATCTCAGCTTCCCTATACTCATTATTAGGTGTCAAATGTTCCTATGCCATGGAAGCATTGTGTACCTCAACCCAATCCACACCAAAATTGGTAGAAAGGATGGTGGGGCCCATCTTATGATGGGCCAATTGATTTTCCCTATCATACACCACCATCATATACTTACCCTTCACAAGCCCCTCAACAACAAAATAATCAGCGATAACAAATTTCATTACTACCTCCCCAAAACCCTTCATGTCCAACCCAAATCCTTTCCCAACTTATCCCAAATCCTAATAATAATATAATAACCTATAATAACCTAGTGCATGCCATGTATGGAACTAATATATAAACCTTTCCCACATATTCTTTCACACATGTATCATTGTAGAAAATTCACCTGAGGTCTACAAAAGTTCTTAACTCAAAACCCATGGTGATTATCCAAGAAACTGAAGGAGAAGATATTCCTACCCAATAAGAAAATTTTCCAACTCCATCAACATTACCATCCCAATCTCAGAATTAGTTTCAATTTTAGGCTACCCCAAAAACCAGTTCTCAGAACGAACAATTATTATAATATGATCATCCTTCTTTTCCATAGAGGCTAGCACTAGAAAAATCAATTACACCATCTGAGTTCGATTTGATGTCAGAACTAAAGAATCTTTTTATTAAGATACCCTTGCTACAAAAAATAAAGGACATCCCCATTTACACTAAAACATTTAGAGACTTATGCATTAAGAAGCCAGGTAGACAAAAAAAGGACCTCCCAACCATCCAAGTCGTAGGGAAATAGTCAAACCTCAATTCCACTAAAATCATTGTAGAAAAATATATGGACCCCAGGAATCATGTAGTCATGATATTTATCAATAGGCCTCCCATTACAAACACCCTAATTGAATTGGGTTCTATCATAAATGTAATGACATTAAAAACATTAAATAAGTTGAGACTTTATAATCTTCTCCCCACAACCATTGTGTTTGAACTGGCTCATTGATCTAAACTTAAGCCAGAGGGAATTTTAGAAGATGTGATTGTCTCTCTATACTCATGGGAGTACCCAACAAATTTCTATTTCATACAACCTAAAAACAATCTGGGTGGGAACCCTTAGATCTTCGGGAGACCGTGGTTGGCCATAGCTGATGCTTTCAACGATAGCAGGTCTGGGACTGTGACAATTATGCATGGAAATAAGAACAAATAAATTATTATATACCCCCATACTAGACCAACAACTGAACTTGAATGCACAAAATGGCTTGACAAAGACAACAATGATGAAGTTAATCAACCTATTCTTATGATTGCATAAGCCATGAACCTTAAGAAAAATACTAACAAAAATTTGATGAACAATTGCATAACTAATCCATATTTCCTACAATATTTTGGGGGGCAATCATCATTTCACATTCAAACTTCTATTGATTGTCCTATTGAAAAAAAAAATCGAAGAGAATTTAACCGAAGAGGAATTATCCTCTGCCTTTTTGTCACTATTTTTTGTACACTCAGTTTTTGAATATGATTATAAGACTATTGAAATCATTCCTGAAAAAAATTAAACATATATTCTTCTTTACATAATAAACAAGAAGGGAAATTTTTCGAGGTTTTAATAAAATTTTGAAACACCTTTTCATGGGAATACACTGATATGAAAGGTATTCACCAATACACATGCATCCACCACATATATATTCAAAAAGATGCCACCCCTATCAGAAAACCATAGATAAGAATGAATCAAGACTTGAGGGAGATAATGAAAGTCGACATGCAGAAAATTTTGAACATCAATTTCATTTATCCCATATTGGATAGTCAATGGGTGTCGCCATTAGTGATTGTTCCTAAAAAGAACGGGAAATGGAGGGTATGCATAGACTATAGGGAATTGAACATGGCCACCCTAAAATATCATTTCCCCCTACCTTTCGTTTACCAGGTTCTAGATACACTCGTCGTAAATTAGTACTTTTCTTTCATGGATGGGGTCCACATATATAACCAAATCAACATTGCTCCATAAGACTAGGAAACGAGAACGTTTACATGTCCATGGGGGACATAGGCCTACAAGATATTTCCCTTTGGTTTATGCAATGCACTGACCACATTTCAACAATCGATACTTGACATTTTTCTGATTTATTACATGATCATATGGAAATGTGTATGTATTACTTTAATTTGGTAAGTGATACTTTTGATAAAGATTTGACTAACATTGAAAAAGTTCTAAAAATACGTAGAGAGAAAAATCTTTCATTAAGCAATGATAATTTTTTTATGATAATGACTAGAGGAATAATATTTGGTTTCCACATGTTAGCTGTAGAAATGAAGGTAGATCCAACTAGAATATAAGAAATTGTCAACATGATACCTCCAACTAATCAAAAGGGAGTCTGAATCTTCCTAGGTCATGTAGGATACTATCGACGACTTGTAGAAATTTTTATGAAGATAGCCTTGCCCTTATTGAAATTGCTTACAAACGATATTGAGTTCTATTGGGTCAATGAATGTCAATGTGCCTTTGATATACTCGAGGAAAATATGTCCTCAACCCCAGTGTTGAGAGGACCAAACTGGAACCTTTCATTTCATATCTCGACGGATGCATCAGATTTGGCCACAGGAGTTATACTAGGTCAAAAGGAAAATCTCTTAACTTATGTTATTTATTTCATAACCAAGAATTTAGCTCCAACTGAATTAAATTACACTGTGAATAAGAATTTTTTCCTTGTAGTAGTTTATGCAATTAATAAATTCAGGAATTACATCACGTCTATGAAGTATTTATTCATACTTTCCACAATGTCATTAACTACTTGATGAAAAAACCTATCACGAATGGTAGAATCCCCAGATGATTGTTGCTACTGCGGGAATTCAACATCATCATTGTGGATCTTCCAGGTAAGGAAAATAAGGTAGCATACATCCTCTCTAGGCTTGATAATAAACATGAGATTATTCTTTCTGATTACATTTTTCTAGATGAGAATATATTTTCTATATATATTCTAATTCACCATGATTTGTTGACATATCCAATTATTATAAGTGCTAGGAATATCCATGATAGGAATAGTTGTATTGTTAATGTTTCAGATCTTCACTACAAGGAAAACACCCTCTAATAGAGGTTTTTGCGTACGCCCCTATAAAAATAGCCCAAAAATTTGTTTATAGTGGATGATACTAGCGAAGGAGAGTGAATAGAGGTTTTAGCAGATTTTTAAGCCGATGTTTTTTAAGTGCATAACACACCAGTGTGTTTTATACAACAAGTGCATCGGTGCTCTCAAAACTAGCGCACCGTAGCAGGCTTCTTTCAAATAAAGAAAAATATTATAGGGTGCACTACGAAAATAATGACGCATTGGGAAATAATGATGTATCCTAATAACATTCTTTAAAAAATATTTGGTGCCCAACATAACACTCGAAGCACCGATGTGTTATTATTAGAGTGCACTGTTATATGCTTAAATAAAAAACACTTATGCACCAATGTAGGATTGTATCAAAAAATATATTCCGACGCACTCCATTGTATCATGCACACTAGTGCGCACCAACACTGTAGTATGGAGCACCATATTAGGGATAATTTCAAAATTTACACAGTTCTCTATGTAAAATCGGCCACACCGAGGCATCTTTTATTGTACCGCACATTGTCATGCTTAAACAAAAAAAATTGCACCATTGTATTTTTTCAAAATATGTACGATGATGCGCTATGTAGTAGTAAACACAACAGTGCGCACGCATGCCCGAAAACACATGCACT
>ML789528.1:291279-351114 GCA_009831015.1 Picea engelmannii | reverse complement strand
TATATATATATATATATATATATATATATATGTAACGGGTGTGTTCCTTAAACATGTATTCCCTAGTTCAACTTTTTATTGGGCACACCGTAACATGGTTTTCTAAAAAAATTACCAACGGTAAAAATAATTTTTACCAGTTTTCAATGTTGTAGAGCTCAAAAGAACCAGTGAAACTTTTACCTATCCGAATTTCCCTTCCATCGGTTCTTTCCTTTCTTACCTTCCTTTTCTTTGTTGCTCGGTGCGTAGATTTTGAATTTTTCCAAACGGTGGGAAAAATTAGTTTCTTTGAGTACATCGCAACCATGCCTCCCCAATGACAAAATGTCCAAGTAATGTACTTTTTTCTTCATAACCTAAGTCTTCACCACATTAAAATTTATAATTGAGTGAAATTTTAAGTGTAAAACAAAAAAATTATTTATGCGGTGCATTCGAAGCACTCGACTCACACCGTCTATAGTGCAACCTGCAAATTTACAGAGAGAACCGCATACCTTGTTACATTTCTCAACGGTGTGTTGGTAAACATAAACACAACGTTGCGTCTATTTAGTGACACACTGAATAAAATCATATAACTAGTGGGGCATTGTGTCAAAGTACAGATAACACACTCAGTCATTAAAGTACATGGTGCACGACCTTATTAGATGTATTTTTACGTAGTGCATTGGTAAATATGCACACTAGGGATTTCATGTGCACCAAACACACCATCGAGAAATGTAACATTATGTTGCGGTGTACCCTGTAAATGTTTTGGTGGCACCGTACACAGTGTGATAGTAACAACTAGAATGCATTACGAAAAGTTCCATACTCATAAATTTGGAAAATTTTATGTCACGGTCCGTCGATGTTCGTTACACACACGGATGCATGTAGTGAACATATACGCACCATGGCTTTTCTAATTTTAAAATAATTTTTTATGTGAATTAAGATTTTAATATTTTTTTTTGGTTTAAGCAGTGCATGGGATAAATGTAATGCACCAAGGCGTACATGTTGTAGTGTAGCACCTCGGTGCGGTACTGTTTTCCAATGCACTACATAACATAGTAGAAATTGTTTTGTTCAGTGCATTACTTTACAATGACACACCGTGGATGATGCACACAATATATACGTAATGTTGATGGTGCGTCACTTGTTTCTGGCCACACCGATAATGCAATTAACTTATTTTTTGAAGGAAGTTATTTTTCCATTTTTATAAATAAATTTACTATTCCGTAGATTTTTTTTTATGTTTTATGTATGAGTGAGGTTGATATATTTCATATGTTAATCATGTAGAGATGTGAGAGGAGAGAGAAGAAATAGCAACAACACAAGCATATGGTGGACCCGTACAATGTTGTACGAGAATGGGAGGTGAGGCAGAGGGAGAGGACTTTGTACCCTCACCTCATTACTTCAATGAATCATGTTCTATTGAGGGATGTATGCCTCCTTAAGTACTATGAGGAGGATACCTTCCTTAAGGGGAGATTTGGGTTTTTGGTGCATCTAATCTGTCGATGGTATATCGATTGACATGCTTGTTGTGTGTGTTTGGATTAATGATAGGATCCCGTTGAGGAGGATATTTACTTTATCATTGGGATATCCAGGAGAGGGGATGATTTTTGCTTGTTCCCATATGTCCTAGTAAGTGTTGCAGCTTAGACTCACCTCATGTAATCTCAACGATATATTGGGGTTGATGTACTATCCCTAATTGATTTTCAGGTGTCTGGTGGACAACTAAAAATTGCCTCTTTTGGTGCAGAGGAGGTTAGGTGCCTCTCACTGTTAGTGTCTATCATAGCCCACTTTACCAGTGATGGGCAGCACATTAGCTTCCCTCTTTTTTATTATGTTGATTCGTTAGTACAAAGGCCATGGTTTATCAGATGGTCTACCATTTTTTGTGGCAGTTTTTTATAGCACTAGACAAATGTCATGCTATAATACGTGGGAGGTCAAACTTCCATTTTTCCTTAGAGTTTTTTTTCTTAATTTTTGATAGGTTTGCAACTTTTTAGATATGAGGCCGATTTTTTTCTTTGAACCTTCTAGGCTGAGAACTCATATGAGAATGTGCATGTGGGGGGAGATGATGCCCAGGAGGGGCAAGATGGATTTCCCGGCCAGGATTTTTCCAGACACACTAGGGATACTAGGTAGTGTAGTGGATCACATGTTTGTCATGGTTTCATGTCCTTATGCAGGTTTGGATTTGCGAGGATGTTCGAACATCCTCTTCACACCAAATAAGCCACAATATCATAGAGGTAGTATTATTGTTTTGTTTAAATTAATATAGTTTCATTTTATTGTCTTACTTAATTAGAATAAAATTATCTCTAACTCGTTCTTTAACTTGTTTTATTAAATTCTTTAATGAATTAATGGTGTAATTATTTCTATGTACTATATATTTTCATATATTGGCACTTTCAAGGGGGATATGTCTCCTACCCTATCAGATGATAAAGATGAGATGATTCATGAGGTCAAAATAGGTCAAGGTTCTAGGGTGCAGATACTAGGCTGCATGTGCCATAGGCTCGATACCATATTCAGATTGGATTTAGGTGACTGACTCTCTGCACTTTTGACTAAGGTGGGATTCTTCCCTACCCTAATGCAAGACATCGGGAAATATCCTATTCTATTGAAGCTTTGGATGGAGATGTCATATGATTTGATGCCTCTTATGTATCATATCGTCGGAGTTTTCATGATACTAGAAGTAATGAGGGATTTCAATGATATGCACATCTCTTCTTGATCCAGGTGGATATCAGTGGCCATCCACCTTTTTTGACTGGCTCAAAATATGTTTCTAGCAATTTTGGCAATTTACTATTTTTATTAGGTTTTAACTTTCAGGGCCATTTTGAGGGCCTAAATGAAGGTTTTTCAAGATAGAGGTTCTCAATGTTATACAAATGGATGATTTATCCCCCAAAATGAATCTCCTCGATGATACCTTTCCAACGAGCTATCATACTCCTAAAACGAAGATCATATCCAAAAGTTACGACCCCGGGAAGTTGATGTACTAACTTACCCAAACGGGGCCCACATGACTTTTGGCGCTTCATCTCCTACGTTTAGGTTTTTGGATGTTCAGGGTTTTTGGAATTCCTGTTTATTGTAAAAAGGCCTTTAGATCCTCATGGTAATAATCTTCTGGTGAATGCGAGTAGCTGTCACATCTCTTCTCAGAGATGAGCTGCCACCATTCTAGTGAGTCTTTCACTCTGTATTTTTACAATCTCTGTCCATTTCTTTCATTAACAGAAATCGTGTATTACTGTATCTATGTGTTTATGGTTGCATATATGATATATTTCTATTATATTATTGTATATACACGATATCTCTATGCATTTGTTTATTATATTTCCGCTCTCATTTCTTGTCGAAAATAATCTGGATCAGTGGTATCAGATTAGGCTGCTCTTTATCGTTTTTTCACTTCATGTCCCTGACAAGGTCTAAGTATAGAAAGTTGGGTCTCGAGCTTGTCTCTCTTAAATACAATCGCTCTTGGAAACCCAAGAAACCCTCAATGGCGGAAGAAAATAAAAACAACGAAGTAAACGATTATATATATCTTTTGCTTGAGCAAACTCTCATGCGATAGAGGAAAGAAATGATGGAGAATTTTTCCCACATCCTTAAAGACCTGTCGATAGCATCAGGTGCATATTCATAAAGAATCCACTTTGGAGGCACCTCGTCTTTCAAGGTACAAGTTAATTTTGATATTCCTGTATTTGAAGGACAAATAGATGCAGAAGCCCTAGAAAAATGGTTAACTCTGCTAGAAGGTTATTTCTCTGTTCACAATTTTTCCGACAAAGAAAAGATCACCTTTGCACTCCTAAAATCTCTCCCTCATGTCAAACAATGGTGGGAAACTTACTGGGAGCAAAGTTCCACAGAGGAGTTTGGAATATATGGGGCCGATCCCACTTGTGATTTTTTTGTGTATGCGGTAAAGGAACAACATTACCCTGTTGGAAACTATGAAGACTAGTACATGAGATGGACCACACTGTGGCAAGAGAGGGGCCAAGAAGTTTCATAGTTCACCAATACCTTCCATACCTTGTGAACCAAGTTGGGTATCAAATACTCCGGGCGACATTTGGTTCTGAAATATCGCAAGGCTCTACATAGATACATCCAGACTGAAATGGATTTTCTAGACATCTCATCTCTCAGTGATGCGTATCGATATGCTGTTAAAATTGAGCAGAAATTTAAGCACTAGAACAAACGGTAATTTGGGTCTACAAATCCACAACAACCAAAGTATGACAAAGACGAGCCTAACAAACAGTCTCTCGAAAACCAGTCCAAGACATAGAAAAAGAAGGGTCACGGGAAGACAAAGAATGACACTGAAAAATGGTGTGATTTCCACAAAAGATCCTAGCACAACACCAATGAATGTCGCTCAAAACAGTCATTGGTGGCCAAGATAAAAAGACATGGAGCCAAACCCTGATTCAGAATCTGATTTTGAAAATAATGGTAAAGGAAAAATCATTGATGCAGACCCCATTGATATTGTCGCGACCACAACAATTCTACCAGAAGAACCAACAAATCTTGAAGAGGGGGAACGCCTTTTTCATTCACATATGTGGGTGAATGGGACCCCACTGCATTTTATTGTTGATAGAGAAAGACAAAAAAACCTCATCTCAGTAGAGGTCATCAAATAGTTGGGATTGTTGACAACACCACACCTACAGCCCTACAACATCGAGTGGCTTTGGCAATGACGAGATCACCATGTCAGCCAAAAGTGTCGATTTTCATACAGTATCCAACCCTTCAAGGATGAGGTATTATGTGATGTTTCCCCACTGGATGTCTGTGATGTTCTCTTGGGCCAACCATATATGTTTAGATGCCACATTGTTTATGAGTCTTGACCCCATAGTGTGATTGTTTACTTTGGGGGGTCATCTCTATAGAATACCATAGGTAGTTCCAACTATTGTTTCACCTAAAAAGTATCGCAAGGTAGTATCTCATACTGCAAAATTCAACTTCTTCACAATCTATTTAGAAGGGGAATGGAAGGACACTACAACCACTACAGCGTCGCCCCCTACACCTTCTATCCAACAGAAGCGGGTTGACAAGGTTGTAGCAAAGAGAAAATATTCCTTCTTCACACCTTCCTCTCATGTATCTTGACTTTTTGAACAGCCTCATCTTCAACAGGTTCATGACGGACTTCCACAAACTAAGCAGCGCGACATCTCTAGCAATACAAGCAGCTCACCAAGATGCAGATACAACAAACACTTTTCCATGTCCTCCGGGAACTAAACTCAATGGAGAAAATTTCTTCCTAAGGAGGGAGGATTGATCCAGGTGGATATCAGTGGCCACCCACCTTTTCCAATTGGCTGAAAATAGTTTTCTGGCAATTTTGGCAATTTACTATTTTTAGCGGGTTTTAAGTTCCGGGGCCATTTTGAGGGCCTAAATGAATTTTTTTCGAGATCAAGTTTCTCAATGATAGCCGAAGGCATGATTGAGCCCCCAAAATGAATCTCCTCGATGATACATTTCCAGCGAGTTATCATATGCCTAAAACAGAGATCGTAAGCAAAAGTTACAACCCCGGGAAGTTGATGTACTAACTTACCCAAACAGGGCCCACATGACTTTTGGTGCTTCATCTCCTAGGTTTAGGTTTTTGGATGTCTAGTGTTTTTGGAATTCCTGTTTATTGTAAAAATGCCTTCAGAGCCTCATGGTAATCATCTTCTGGCGATTGTGAGTAGTTGTCACATCTCTTCTCATAGATAAGCTACCACCATTCTAGCGAGTCTTTCACTCTGTATTTTTATAGTCTCTGTACATTTCTTTCATTAACATAAATCGTGTATTAATGTATCTCTGTGTTTATGGTTGCATATCTGATATATTTTTGTTATATTATTGGATATACGTGATATCTCTGTGAATTTCTTTATTATATCTCCACTCTCATTTTCTACCGAAAATAATCCGGATCAGTGGTATCAAAGCAGGCTGCTCTTGATCATTTTTTTCAGTGCATGTCCCCGATGAGGTCCAAGTATAGCAATTTGGGTCTCGAGCTTGTCTCTCTTGAATACAATTTCTCTTGCACACCCAATAAACCCTCAATGGTGGAAGAAAATAAAAACGACGGAGCAGACGATCCTATCAATCTATTGCTTGAGCAAGCTCTCACGCAACAAATGGACGAAATGATAGAGAATTTTTTCCACATCCTTAAACATCTGTCAATAGAATTTGGTGCATCTTCATCAAGCAACCACCTTGGAGGCACCTCTCCTTTCAAGGTACAAGTTAATTTTGATATTCCTATATTTGAAGGACAGATAGATGTAGAAGCCCTAGAAAACTGGTTAACTCTGCTAGAAGGTTATTTCTCTGTTCACATTTTTTTCGATAAAGAAAAGATCACCTTCGCACTCCTTAAAGCTCTCCCTCGTGTCAAACATTGGTGGGAAACTTACTGGGAGAAACTTTCCACAGAGGATTCTGGAACATATGGGGTCGGTCCCACTTGGGATTTTTTTTGTGGATGTGGTAAAGGAATAGTATTACCTTGCTGGCAACTATGAGGACCAGTACATGAGATGGACCACACTGTAGAAAGAGAGGGGACAAGAAGTTATGGAGTTCACTAATACCTTCCATACCTTTCATACCAAGGTGGGTATCAAATACTCTGAGTGACATTTGGTTCTGAAATACCATGGGGCTCTACACAGATACATCCAGACTGAAATGGATTTTCTGGACATCTCATCACTCTATGCTGCTTATATATATGTTGTTCAAATTGAGCAGAAATTTAAGCACCAGAAAAAATGGGAATTCAGGTCTACAAATCCACAACAACCAAAGTATGAAAAAGACATCCCTAACAAATAGTCTACCAAAAACCAGTCCAAGACACAGGAAAATAAGGGTCACGGGAAGACAAAGAAGGACACCGGAAAATGGTGTGATTTCCACAAAATACCCTAGCACAACACCGATGAATGTTGCTCAAAATAGTCATTGGTGGCCGAGATCAAAGACAAGGAGCCAAATCTTGATTCAAAATCTAATTCTGAAAATACTGGTAAAGGACAGATCATTGGCACAGACTCCATTGCTATTGTTGCGACCGCAACAATTCAACCAGAAGAACCAACAGATCCTGAAGAGGGGGAGGGCCTTTTTCATTCACAGATGTGGGTAAAGGGGACCCCACTGCATTTTATTGTTGATAGTGGAAGACAAAAAAACCCCATCTCAAAAGAGGTCATCAAACAATTGGGGTTGTCAACAACACCACACCCGCAACCATACAACATCGGGTGGCTTCGGCAAGGACAAGATCTCCATGTCAGCTAACAGTGTCAATTGTCATATCGCATCCAACACTTCAAGGATGAGGTATTATGTGATGTTTCCCCACTGAATGTCTGTGATGTTCTCTTGGGCCAACCATATATGTGGATACACCATGTTGTTTATGAGTCTCAACCCCGTAGTGTCATTTTTACTTTGGAGGGTAATATCTACAGAAAACTAGAGGTAGTTCCAACTATTGTTCCACCTAAAAAGTGTCGGAAGGTAGTATCTCATACTGCAAAATTAAGCTTCTTCACAATCTGTTCAAAAGGGGATCGGAAAGACATTGCAACCACTACAACCTCGCCCCTTGCACCTTCTATCCAACAGAAGTAGGTTGGCAAGGTTGTAGAAAATCATAAAGATTCCTTCTGCGCACCTTCCTCTCATGTGTCTCGACTTGTTGAACAACCTTAGTTTCAACAGGTTCATGACAGACTTCCACAAACTAAGCAACGTGATGTCTCCATCAATACAAGCATCTCACCAAGATGCAGATCCAACAAACACTTTTCCCTCTCCCCCGCGAACTCAACGCAACGGATACAATTGCTTCCTAAGGAGGGAGGATTGATCTATGTGGATATCAGTGGCCACCCACCTTTTCTGACTCGCTCAAAACAATTTTCTGGCAATTTTGGTAATTTACTATTTTTAGCAAGTTTTAACTTCTGGGGCCATTTTGAGGGCCTAAATGAAGGTTTTTCTAGATTGAGGTTCTTAATGATAGCCAAGGGAATTATTGAGCCTCCAAAATTAATATCCTTGACGATACCTTTCCAACGAGCTATCATACACCTAAAACAAAGATCGTATGCAAATGTTACGACCCCGGGAAGTTGATGTGCTAACTTACCCAAACAAGGCCCGCATGAATTTTGGCGCTTCATCTCCTAGGGTTAGGTTTTTGGATGTATAGGGTTTTTGGAATTCATTTTTATTGTAAAAAGGCCTTCAAAGCCTCATGGTAATCATATTATGGTGAATACGAGTAGCTGTCACATCTCTTCTTAGAGATATGCTGCCACCATTCTAGCGAGTCTTTCACTCTGTATTTTTACAGTCTCTGTACATTTCGTTCATTAATAGAAATTGTGTATTAATGTATCTATGTGTTTATGGTTTCATCTCTGATATATTTTTGTTATATTATTGGATATACACGATATCTCTATGCATTTCTTTATTATATCTTTGCTCTCATTTCGTGTCAAAAATAATACGGATCAGTGGTATTAGAGCAGGCTTCCCTTGATCATTTTTTTTAGTGCATGTCCTCGATGAGGTCCGAGTATAGAAATTTTGGTCTAGAGCTTGTCTCTCTTGAAGACAATCCCTCTCGCACACCCCAAGAAACCCTCAATGGCAAAAGAAAAGAAAAATGATGGAGCAAACGATCCTATCAATCTATTGCTTGAGCAAGCTCTCACGCGACAGAGGGACGAAATGATGGAGAATTTTGCCCACATCCTTAAATGCCTGCTGATAGAATCAGGCACACCTTCATCAAGCGGCCAATTTGGAGGCACCTTTCCTTTCAAGTTACAAGTTAATTTTGATATTCTTTTATTTGAAGGACAGATAGATGCAAAAGCCCTAGAAAAATGGTTAAATGTGCTAGAAGGTTATTTCTATGCTCAGAATTTTTCCGACAAAGAAAAGATCACCTTTGCACTCCTTAAAGCTCTCCCTCATGTCAAACATTGGTGGGAAACTTACTTGTAGAAAAGTTCCACCGAGGAGTCTAGAATATATGGGGTCGGTCCCACTTGGGATTTTTTTGTGGATGCAGTAAAGGAACAACATTACCCTATTGGAAACTATGAGGACCAATACATGAGATGGACCACACTGCGGCAAGAGAGGGGCCAAGCAGTTCCGGAGTTCACCAATACCTTCCATACCTTGCACACCAGGTTGGGTATTGAAGACTTCGAGTGACATTTGGTTCTAAAATACCGTGGGGCTCTACACAGATACATCCAGACTGAAATGGATTTTCTGGACATCTCATCACTCGGTGCTTCTTATTGATATGTTGTTAAAATTGAGCATAAATTTAAGCACCAGAACAAACTGGAATTTGAGTTTGCAAACCCACAAAAAACAAAGTATGACAAAGACGACCCTAACAAATAGTCTCTCGAAAGCTAGTCCAAGACACATGAAAAGAAGGGTCACAAGAAGACAAAGAAGGACACCGGAAAATGGTGTGATTTCCACGAAAGCCCTTGGCACAACACCGATGAATGTCACTCAAAAAATTCATTGGTTTCCGAGTTGAAAGACAAGGAGACAAACCTTGATTCAAAATTTGATTCTAAAAATACTGGTAAAGGACAGATCATTGACACAGACCCCACTGCTATTGTCGCAACCATAGAAATTCAACCAGAAGAACCAACAAATCCTGAAGAGGGGGAGCACCTTTTTCATTCATAGATGTGGGTGAAGGGGACCCCACTACATTTTATTGTTGATAGCAGAAGCAAGAAAAAACTCATCTCAGCAAAGGTCATCAAACAGTTGGGATTGTCAACAACACTACACCCACATCCATACAACATTGGGTGGCTTCGACAAGGATGATATCTTTGTGTCAGCCAACAATGTCGATTTTCATACAACATCCAACCCTTCAAGGATGAGGTATTATGTGATGTTGCCACACTGGATGTCTGTGATGTTCTCTTGGACCAATCATATATGTGGATATGCCATACTGTTAATGAGCCTTGACCCCGTAGTGTCATTGTTACTTTGGGGGGTCATCTCTACATAATACCAGAGGTAGTTCCAACTATTGTTCCACCTAAAAAGTGTCCCAAGGTAGTATCTCATACTGCAAAATTGAGCTTCTTCATAATATTTTCAAACGGGGAACGAAAGGACACTGCAAACACTACAACCTTGCCCCCTGTTGACGTAGTCGTGCTCGCGAGCACACTCGCTCACAGGATATTTCAACTTACACGGCCCAAAGAACTGTAACGCTCTTCTATTTCCCTATTGGGAAATATGCACCCATAGAACTTTTCTCACGATCCCCTCTCTGCACTCGAAGGATCGGACTTCATGAATTCGTGAAGTCAGTGGTCGAGCATTGTACCCTCAATTCCCCGAGACCCGATGACAGTCAACGCTGACCTTCCCTTCTATTTCAGAACTTTTATTATCGCGATTTCACCACTCACGATATCAAACAACTCACTTTACCGACTCCCGACTTCCGATATGCCGAAACCCCGATGCACATGCGAGTTGACTATTCAATGGTCCTTCACTCCATCGGCATTTCAGAGTTCGAAATATCGTGAATTGGGATGCTATTGTATCGAGACTTCCTGCTACAAAACCCCGATAAGGCATGCCACCTATCTACCTGCTAAACCTTGTGGCCCACACTATTCCCTTAGCCGCCGGGATATCGCGTTTCACGATTTCATGATTCATGTTGCCCAACCTTCGACTCTCTCCCTCACAAAATCCTGATAGGCGATTTCGCGAGTGATCCAACGGCCCCGGATGGCTTGGATCAACGGCTCTATTCTTCCCAAGATTTTAACCTCTCGAGAATACGTCGATGTATCTCCCCTACACCTTTGTGAGATCTAACGACTCACGGAGTTTCGCTAAATCTATGGCACAAGTTCCTATGCTACTCTTCGATGGTTTCTCAAAGGTCCTATACCTCCTGAGCTCTACCAACTCTGAATCCTTCAAAGAATCTTGCATGCACTCCTTGTGGAAGACATTCAACCACTTCCAAGTGTTGAATCTTCAACTCTGTGCACACCTGTAGTAGCAGTTCTTCAACCCTTTTCTCAGGTTCACAACCCTGAACTTCACTTGGCCTGCGCACTTCTTGCACGGCTCCTATGCCCAACTGCACCTTTGGGTGAATGAGAACAAAAGCTAAACTACCTGGGCCTCCTGTCAACGCACTCCTTGTGAACACTTCAACTGCACTCCTTGCAGGAACTCTAGCTCAGATAGAGAAACAATTGAAACTCATTCCTTCTTCCCTTCAGACTTCAAACTCAACCATGAAATCATATACACAGAATATAAAGCAAATGTATAACAGGAAGAAAACATTCATGAGCATATCATTCAGCATCAATACACAGAGAACAAACACAAAACCATGAATTTGAATCAATCTCTTCTATTAACTCAAATTTCTTGTACATGGGTGTTCTTACACAATCCTCTGCATTCTCTTGCTCTTCGCCTGCTTCAATTATGTTACAATACACAATGAGGGTCTCTATATCTCGTTTCCCTCTTGCGCTCTAAAATTGTCTAATCTACACATTCAATTCTACCTACTTGCATTAACTACTTTAAATGCCTTCTACCTACTAAGGACGAGAGTAATCTCTCAAGGTACATTTACATTATACAAGTGCGCCTCATCTTAATGACTTCATTTAAGATCGCGCAACAACTCCCAAGGTGATTTCAAAATTTGTGTTGGCTTGTCCAGTTGTCTCTCGCTTCCGCACTGGCTCGCTTGACGTGGGAGATGCTCCTATATCATACTCCCTCGCTTGAAAATTTTCATGGGCTCCTATCCATGAGATCACGCATGGTCTGCCCATGCTTTTGTATCTCCGCTTCGCTCTCCCAACTGGCATATTCAACTGGATGGTTCTTCCACTAGACCAGATACTCAAAGTATTGCTTTCGTCTGGTCCTCTTGTTCACTCTCTTATCCAGTATGCATTCCATTTGCGACTTATCTGCAACTGGCATATGTTTTTTCCACTGGATCACTGAATGCTCATCTCCTGTCTCTACTTCCTCAGGCCTATATGGGTACAAATCTGAGACATTGAATATCAAAGAAATTCCTATCCCATCGGGTAATTCAATCTCATAAGCGTTCACCCCAAATTTCTTCAAGACCCTACACGGCCCGATTTTCTTCATCTTCAACCTATTTTATGCTCCTTTTGGGAACCTTTCTTTCCTCAAATGTGCCAGAACCAAATCACCAACCTCAAACTGAAGTTGTCTTCTATGCTGGTCTGCCCTACGCTTATACTCCTGACTTGAGCTCTGTAATTATTCCTTCACCTGACTGTGAAGTTCTCTCATCGCCTCTGCGAATTCTTCTGCACTAGTGCTCCTAGTCGCATTCTATTCTGAATCCCTCAGTTTAGAAATTCCCCTCGACTACATACCATAAACAACCTGAAATGGACTCTGTCTTGTTCTCCTATTCACCAAGTCATTATACACAAATTCTGCCTATGGTAATATACTGTCCCATTGGCTATGGTGCTCTGTCACCAAGCTTCTCAACAAGTCTCCCAGACTTCTGTTTACCACTTCTGTTTGCCCATCCATCTGAGGATGATAAGCTAAACTAAATGACAAGTTAGTTCCCAGCTTCTTCCATAAGGTCCTCCAAAAGTGCCCTATGAATTTCGTGTCTCGATCCGAAACTATACTCCTCGAAAACCCATGAAGTCGAATGACCTCTTTGAAAAATAGGTTCGCAATGTGAGTTGCATCACAGGTTTTCTGACATGGAATGAAGTGTGCCATTTTGGAAAATCTATCCACCACCACAAATATTGAATCAACACCTCTTTGTGTCCTTGGAAACCCCAATACAAAATCCATGCTAATAGCATCCCACGGCCTTTCTGGTATGGGCAATGGTTGATAAAACCCTGCATTCTGCTTTCTTCCTTTTGAATGCTGGAAAATTCTGCACCTATCCACAAATCTCCTGACATCCACTCGCATTCCTGGCCAAAAATATGACTCGTTCAACTTTGCGAACGTTTTTTCATGACCAAAGTGCCCCGCCAATCCTCCATTGTGTTTCTCTTTTAGCAAATTCTCCCTCATGGAGCATTTCAGAATACATAGTTGATTTCCCCTGAACAAAAATCCTTCTTGGATCATGTATTCTATCCACGGGTTTCTGTCTCTGAGAATTGGATTCTCAGCTGCTTCATACGCCTCTTTAAAATCTGGGTCATCAGCATACATGTTCCTGAGATCATCAAAACCCAACGTTTTGACTTTGAACTCCTGCAACAACAAACATTTCCTGCTCAAAGCATCAACAACTTTGTTAGCAGTACCAGAAATATGTTTAATCACAAAAGGGAAATTTTGCATATACTCAACCCATTTGACATGTTTCTAATTCAACTTCTCCTGTTGAGTCACAAACTGCAGTGCATGGTTGTCACTGTACAATACAAACTTTTTCGGAATCAAGTAATGCCTCCATTTCTTCAATGCCTGTATGATAGCATAAAACTCCTTATTGTAAGTGGAATACTTTAGTTTCGCCTCATTCAGCTTCTCACTAAAATATGCTATCGGTCTGTCTTCTTGACTCAAGACTGCCCCAATTGCAAATCCGCTTGCATCGCATTTCACCTGAAATGTCTTCTGGAAATCCGGCAACACCAAAAATGGTTGTTTCGTAATATTCCTATTCAATAAACTAAAACACTTTTTAGCCTCTTCAGTCTAGTGGAAAGACTTGTGTCTTTTCTTCACTATATCCATCATTGCTACGCTAATTCCACTAAAATTCCTGATGAATTTCCGGTAGAAACTAGCCAATCCGTGAAAACTTCTCACCTCGAATACATTCCTCGATGATGGCCGATTCTTGATTACCTCCACCTTATTTGGATCCATCCTCAACTCATTTGTTGAAATAACAAACTGCAAGTAAATGAGTTGTGTCTTCATGAGTGAGGATTTCTTCATATTTGTCAACAGCTTCTCCTGTTGCAATCTCTTCATCACTGTAGCCAAATGCTTCAGATGCTCTGCCACTTTCTTACTGTAAACCAGTATGTCATCCAAATACACAATGACAAATTTCCCGATGAACTCCCTCAGGACTTCGCTCATCAACCTCATGAAGGTACTCGACGCATTTTTTAAGACAAATGGAATAACAAGCCATTCATACAAACCCCCGTTTGTTTTGAATGTTGTCTTCCATTCATCACCCTCTGTCATGTGGATCTGGTGATAATCGCTTTTCAAATAAATCTTTGAAAAATACCTTGCTCCACTCAAGAAATCCATCAGATCATCCATCCTCGACAATGGAAATCTGTATCTGATGGTTATCTTGTTGATCACCCTTGTGTCAGTACACATCCTCCATCCTTTGTATTTCTTCGAACTGAGTATTGTTGGAACAACACATGGACTCAAGCTTTCTCTGACCAAACCTTTGTCCAACAACTCCTGGACTTGCTTTTTAACCTCTTCATTCTCTTGCGGTGTCAATCTGTATGTGGCTTTGTTTGGAAAATTGGCTCCTGGTATGAGATCGATATGATGACTCACACTTCTTATCAGTGGCAACGAACGAGGTAATTCATCCACTATTATGTCAACGAACTCTTCCAGCAGTTCCTAAACTTCCTCTAGTAAATCATCTACCCTTGTTCTAGTCAACACAATCTTCGACTTTCTGACCATAATGAACTATGGATCCTCCTTCTTCTTAACCTCTATAAGAAGTTCCTTCCCACTCATGAGAAGTACAGTGTTGCTTACTTCCGGCTTCACCTCCTTATCCTTTATCGGAAGCAACATGTGTGTCCTCCCATTTTTCTCCAGGGTGTATGTGTTCATTCTTCCATCATGAATCACATTCCGGTCATATTTTCATGGTTTACCCAACAATAGATGAAAAACATCCATAGGAATGACATCACATAAGATCTTATCATTATATCCTCCTATTTTAAATTCAACTAAACATTGTTTAGTGACAGTTACCTCGTGTCCCTTTTATAGCCATGAAACTCTATATGGGCTTGGATGATCAGTCGTCTCTAGCTCCATCTTCTCTACCATATTTGTAGATACAAGATTATACGTGCTACCACTATCTACAATGACCTTGCATACCCTATCCTTGGTCTTGCAAGCAGTCTGGAAAAGTTTGGTCCTTTGGATTGAATTCTCCACCTCCTTCTCGAGTGTCAAAAGGACTTTTCGTATCACCAGCAATCTTCTGCCTTCAGCGTCTTCTGCCTCAACATCCCGCCTCTGTGCCTCGACGATGTGAGTTTCTCCAGTTTCTTTCTTTTTATCTGGACACTCATAAGACTTGTGCCCATTCTTTCCACATGTGAAGCCTATACTTACTCCACCTCTTCCTCTTCCTCTACCTCTAGTACGAGGAAAAGTGTTGTTGTCAGCATAATCTCCTCTCTTCTCAGTATGTTTCCCTCTCTGTTCAGCATATTTCCCTCTCTGTGAAGTTCCACCTCTCTCAGTTCGAGTCTGAGGTTTCTTCCAGTCCTCCTCGGGATTCTGATATTTATCCCGGGCAACTAATTTGCCTCTGGGCTGACTTCTGCCTCGGCCCCTTTGACTCTTCTTTTGGCTCAGCTTCTCCTCATCTTTCAGAGCCATCTGATAAGCATATTCCACTGATCGGATGGTCACCATACTCATCTAATCCTGAATCTCATATCTCAGGCCATTCATATATCTGGAAACCTTCTCATCATCGCTCTCCTGATGACCTACCCTGATGTTCAGTCTGTAGAACTACTCGGTGTATTCTTTCACTGTCATTAGCTTCTGTCTTAGGTTCTACATTCTCCTTCATATTTGTGATCATTCTATCCCATCTCTTGATCTTTTGCTTGCCCTTGTAGCGTCTGTCAGCTTGTAGTTCATCCCACCACAATGTTTCATGTCCTTTTAGTCTCGTGACATCATGCTTGACTTTCTTTTCTTCTTCGACATATTCATAGTCAAAGTATGTGTCCAGAGCTCTAATCCATTCTAGAAGCTCCTCTGCATCCAAGTTTCCCTCGTAAACTGGAATGTCCATCATTGTTCTTGCACCCATTATGGCAATAGCTCTGATCAAATGTTCGTCTGATGCATCTTCGGCTGCAACTTCTTCTTCTCCTTCAACCTCAACTTCACTTTCGGAATCACTGAGATCCCCTGCACTGTCTATACATCTTTGCGTTGTTTCCATGTCTTCAAGTCTAGCTCATAGATCACGTATTTGCCTCTCCAAAACTGGATTTGTCATCTTCCTGCCTCTTCTTCTCGGCATTTCCCTATCCTCTGGTGGATCGGGTGTTTGCATGTCCCTTCTCCTTGGTGGCATGGCGAATTCTTTTCTCTCTACTACAGAAATCAAAGAAACTTTATGTGCTCTGATACCAAAATTGAATCAGTCGTGCTCGCGAGCACTCCTGCTCACAGGATATTTCAACTTACATGGCCCAAACAACTGTAACGCTCTTCTATTTCCCTATCGGGAAATCGTTACCCACAAAACTTTTCGCACGATCCCCTCTCTGCACTCGGAGGATAGGACTTCGCAACTCCGCGAGGTCAGTTGTTGAGCATTGTACCCTTGAGTCCCCGAGACCCGATGACAGTCAATGCTGACCTTCCCTTCTATTTTAGAACTTTTCTTATCACGATTTCGCCACTCGCGATATCAAACAACTCACTTTACCAACTCTTGACTTCCGATATGCCAAAACCCTGACGCACGTGCGAGTTGACTATTCAATGTTCCTTCACTCCATTAGCATTTCGGAGTTTGAATTATCACGAATCCGGATGCTATTGTATTGGGACTTCCCACTGTGAAACCTCAATAAGGCGTGCCACCCGTCTACCTACTAAACCTTGTGGCCCACATTGTTCCCTTAGTCATCGGGATATCGTGTTTCACGATTTTGCAATTCCCGTTGCCCAACCTTCGACTCTTCCCTTCACGAAATCCCGATAGGCGATTCCGCGAGTGATCCAACGGCCCCGGCTAGCTTGGATCAATGTCTCTATCCCTCCTGATATTTTAACCTCTCGAGAATATGTCGTTGTATCTCCCCTGCACCTTTGTGAGATCTAACGGCTCACGAAGTTTCGCTCAATCTCCTCAGAGAATTTCGTTTGTCTTTCCTTCCTTGGTGATCCCTGCGAAGGACTAAGTGTTCCTCCGTGGAAACTTGTCTATCTGCGTGAAAACTTGCAACGCCTTCTAACCACTCTATGACACAAGATCCTGTGCTACTCTTCGATGGTTTCTCAAAGGTCCTATACCTCCTGATCTCTACCAACTCTGAATCCTTCAGAGAATCTTTCACGCACTCCTTGCAGCAGACATTCAACCACTTCCAAGTGTTGAATCTTCGACTTTGTGCACATCTGCAGCAGCAGTCCTTCTACCCTTTGCTCAAGTTCACAACCCTGAAATTCACTCGGTCTGCGCACTCCTTGCACAACTCCTGTGCCCAACTACACCTTTGGGTGAATGAGAACAAAAGCTAAACTACCTGGGCCTCCTGTCAACGCACTCCTTGCGAACACTTCAACTGCACTCATTGCAGGAACTCTAGCTCAGATAGAGAAACAATTGAAACTCATTCCTTCTTCCCTTCAGACTTCAAACTCAACCATGAAATCATATACATAGCATATAAAGAAAATTTATAACAGGAAGCAAACATTCATGAGCATATCATTCAGCATGAATACACATAGAACAAACACAAAACCATGAATTTGAATCAATCTCTTCTATTAATTCAAATTGCCTGTACATGGGTATTCTTACACAATTCTCTGCATGCTCTTTCTCTTCACCTGCTTCAATTATGTTACAATACACAATGAGGGTGTCTATATCCTATTTCCCTCTTGTGCTCTAAAACTATCTAATCTACACATTCAATTCTACCTACTTGCATTAAATACTTTAAATGCCTTATACCTACTAAGGACGAGAGAAATCGCTCAAGGTCCATTTACATTATACAAGTGTGCCTCATCTTAATGAATTCATTTAAAATCGTGCAACAACTCCCAAGGTGATTTCAAAATTTGTGCTGCCTTGTCCAGCTGTCTCTCGCTTCCACGTTGGCTCGCTTGACGTGGGAGATGCTCCTGCATTGCCTGGACATTCTATCCAACAGAAGCAGGTCGAGAAGGTTGCAGAAAAGTGCAAAGATTCTTTCTGCACACCCTCCTATGATGTATATCGACTTGTTGAACAACCTCAACTTCAACAGGTTCATGACAGACTTCCACAAACTAAGCATTGTGACGTCTCCAACAATATAAGCAGTTCACCAAGATGAAGATCCAAGAAACGCTTTTCCCTCTCCCTTGGGAACTCAATGAAATGGAGACCATTTCTTCTTTAGGAGGGAATATTGATCCAGGTGGATATCAGTGGCCACCCACCTTTTTCGACAGGCTCAAAACAATTTTCTGGCAATTTTGGCAATTTACTATTTTTAGCAGGTTTTAACTTCTGGGGCCATTTTGAGGGCCTAAATGAAGGTTTTTTGAGATCGAGGTTCTCAATTATTGTTGAAAGTATTATTGAGATCCCAAAATTAATCTCCTCGATGATACCTTTCCAACGAGCTATCAGATGCCTAAAACGGAGATCGTATGCAAAAGTTACGACCTCGGGAATTTGATGTACTAACTTACCCAAACAGGGCACACATGACTTTTGGCGCTTCATCTCCTAGGGTTAGGTTTTTGGATGTCTAGGGTTTTTTTCATTCCTTATTTATTGTAAAAAGGCCTTCAGAGCCTCATGGTAATCATCCTATGGTGAATGCGAGTAGTCATTACATCTCTTCTCAGAGATAAGATGCCACCATTCTAGCGAGTCTTTCACTCTGTATTTTTACAGTCTCTGTACATTTCTTTCATTAATAGAAATCGTGTGTTACTGTATCTCTGTGTTTATGGTTGCATATCTAATATATTTCTGTTATATTATTGGATATACGCGATATCTCTGTGCATTTCTTTATTATATCTCCACTCTCATTTTGTGCCAAAAATAATTCAGATCAGTGGTATCGGAGCAGGCTGCTCTTGATCATTTTTTTCAGTGCATGTCCCCGATGAGGTCTACGTATAGAAAGTTGGTTCTCGAGCTTATCTCTCTTGAAGAAAATCTCTCTCACACACCCAATAATCCCTCAAAGGTGGAAGAAAAGAAAAACTTCGGAGCAGACGATCCTATCAATATGTTGCTTGAGGAAGCTCTCACGCGACAGAGGGATGAAATGATGGAGAATTTTGCCCATGTCCTTAAATGTCTGTCAATAGCATCAGGTGCATCTTCATCAAGCGACCACTTTGGAGGCACCTCGCCTTTCAAGTTACAAGTTAATTTTTATATTCCTGTATTTGAAGGACAAATAGATGTAGAAGCCCAAGAAAAATGGTTAACTCTACTAGAAGGCTATTTCTCTGTTCACAATTTTTTCGACAAAGAAAATATCACCTTCGCACTTCTTAAAGCTCTCCCTCATGTCAAATATTGATGCGAAACTTACTGGGAGCAAAGTTCCATAGAGGAGTCTAGAATATATGGGGTTGATTGACCAATACATGAGATGGAACACACTACGACAAGAGAGGGGCCAAGGAGTTCTGCGGTTCACCAATACCTTCCATACCTTGCGAACCAAGCTAGGTATCAAAGACTCAAAGAGACATTTGGTTCTGAAATAATGTGGGGCTCTACACATATACATCCACACTGAAATGGATTTTCTGGACATCTCATCACTCAGTGATGCTTATCGATATGTTGTTAAAATTGAGAAGAAATTTAAGCACCAGAACAAACGGGAATTCGGGTCTACAAATCCGCAACAACCAAATTATGACAAAGACAACCCTAACAAACAGTCTCCTGACAAAAAGTACAAGACACAGGAAAAGAAGGCTCACCAGAAGACAAAGGACACTGGAAAATGGTGTGATTTCCACAAAATCCCCTGGCAAAACACCGATGAATTTCGCTCAAAAATGTCATTGGTGGATGAGATCAAAGACAAGGAACCAAACCTTGATTCAAAATTTGATTCTGAAAATAATGGTAAAGGACAGATCATTGACACAAACCCCACTACTATTGTTGAGACCGCAAAAATTCAACCAGAAGAACCAATAGATCCTGAAGAGGGGGAGCACCTTTTTCATTCACAGATGTGGGTGAAGGGGACCCTGTTGCATTTTATTATTGATAGCAGAAGCCAGAAAAACCTCATCTCAGTAGAAGTCATCAAACAGTTGGGATTGTCGACAACACCACACCCACAGCCATACAACATTAGGTGGCTTTGGCAAGGACAAGATCTCCATGTCAGCCAACAATGTTGATTTTCATACAGCATCCAACCCTTCAGGGATGATGTATTATGTGATGTTGCCCCACTAGATTTCTGTGATGTTCTCTTGGGCCAACCATAGATGTGGAGACGCCATGTTGTCTATGAGTCTCAACCCCGTAGTGTCATTATTACTTTGTGGGGGTCATCTCTACATAATACCAGAGGTAGTTCCAACTATTGTTCCACCTAAAACGTGTCACAAGGTAGTATCTCATATTTCAAAATTCAGCTTCTTCACAATCTGTTCAAAAGTGGAACGAAAGGACACTGCAACCACTACAGCCTCGCCCCCTGCACCTTCTATCTAACAGAAGAAGGTCGACAAGGCTGCAACAAAGCACAAAGATTCATTTTTCACACCTTCCTCTCATGTATCTCGACTTGTTGAACAACCTCAGCTTCAACAAGTTCATGAGAGACTTCCACAAACTAAGCAACGCAATGTCACCAACAATACAAGCAACTCACCAAGATGAAGATACAATAAAGGCTTTTACCTCTCCCCCAAAAAATCAACGCAATGGATACCATTGCTTCCTAAGGAGGGAGGATTGATCCAAGTGGATATTAGTGGCCACCCACCTTTTTCGACTGGCTCAAAACAATTTTCTGACAATTTTGGCAATTTACTATTTTTAGTAGGTTTTAACTTCTGGGGCCATTTTAAGGGCCCAAATGAAGGTTTTTCGAGATCGAGGTTCTAAATGATAACCAAAGCCACGATTGAGCCCCCAAAATGAATATCCTTGACGATACCTTTCCAACGAGATATCATATGTCTAAAACGGAAATCATGTGCAAACGTTACGACCCCAAGAAGTTGATGTACTAACTTACCCAAACGAGGCCCACATGAATTTTGGCGCTTCATCTCCTAGGGTTAGATTTTTGGATGTCTAGGGTTTTTGGAATTCTTGTTTATTTTAAAAAGGTCTTTAGAGCCTCATGGTAATCATCTTCTGGCAAATACGAGTAGCCGTCACATCTCTTCTCAGAGATAAGCTGCCACCATTCTAGCGAGTCTCTCACTCTGTATTTTTACAGTCTCTGTACATTTATTTCAATGATAGAAATCATGTATTACTGTATCTTTGTGTTTATGGTTGCATCTCTGATATATTTCTATTATATTATTGGATATACGCGATATCTCTGTGCATTTATTTATTATATCTCCACTCTCATTTCTTGCCGAAAATAATCCAAATCACTTTTTCCAGCACGACTCATTCGTCCAATACCTCCTTGATTGATGAGTTTTACCATGATCATCCTTATTCACCTCCTCCTCTTCCTCCTTCACCTCACCCAGATCATGAGGAGGTAGCACACATTTCTCCTCTTTCACCTCACTCAGATGAGCATGCCATACCTATTCCTCATCCTCGTCTTTCACCTCACCTAGATGAGCAGGGAGGACCTATTCATCATCCATCATCTTCCACTATAGACCAGGCCTCCACTACTATTGTAGATATGCAGATTATCCCACTGGTGGGACCAGATATGTTATATCATTTATTTGACTTGTCCATGATATATAGATAGATAGATAGATAGATAGATATGTCATTTTTTTTCTATTGATCATGTTCATGATGTACTTAATTTATATGTTGATGTTGATGTGTATATTGTTAGGTCATGTTAGATATGTTTATTAAATGTTCTTGATAGACGTGTATGTTATAACATTGTTAATTAGACGTGCATTTTTCCTGTTGATTATGATAATATACTTAATTAATTTATATGTTGATGTTGATGTGTACATTTTTAGGTCATGTTAGGTATGTTTAATGTTAAATGTGATTGATAAATGTGTATGTTAAATGATTCTTGTTATATGTGTGTGATGATGATGTTATAAAATGCTTGTATTTTGTTAGATTTGATCACAATGATGATGCCCTCTTAAATTATTAGATATGTGTGCTAGCTAATTAAGACGTTTATATGTGCTAGAGGTATATATAATTATATTATTTTAGCTAGCGAACATAAATGTGTATTTTAGATGTTTTTTAAGTTTTTTATAAGATGGTTATCATCATCATGTTTATTTTTATAAATTACAAAGTTCAATATGGTTGAAATCATAATTATAAAATTAAAACTATAATTACATAGATAGTTCATTATACATATTCAATCTAACTATTTTTTTTTCAAAAAACAAATTACATATGAATAAATATTAGTTTCCATTGTACTAATTACTCTTTTTAAATAGACTCTTCTACACAAACAAATGTTGTTATAAAAATCCATGATCTCCAATGATAATCATTCTATTGGCTTTAAAATTTTATGGATGCAGATCTTCCTATTGCCATTTTTGTCATTATTTCGTAAGTTGATTGCTATCAAATTTTAAATTCATTAATTGTGGTTTTACTCAACATTTGGGGAATAATTTAATAAATATTTTCAAAAGAAATGATAAAAGTATGTAAAATAACAAACATTACTTTAGTTAAAAAACAAATTATCACAAAATCATACTATAAATTTATTTTTTTAATTATAAACCACATTTTTAGTTAATCTTACTTTTAAATCTACAAAATAAATTAACATAAACTCATTTTTTGAATAATCATGTTAACATATTCTCAAAAATGTTGTACAATTAAACATGCATATAAACCATATCATTACATCTAATTATATCAACACAAAAAATAGAATTTCATATCCCATTAAAAGGTAAGTGGACATTTAACATTTTTTCAAGATTTCACAATTGGAAATAGTTAAAGAAGATGAAACCTTTTTAAATATATGCAATAAAATATAAATATGTTCAAATAAATATATTTCCATGCAATCACAAATAATTTGAAAGACAAATACATTAAGCATCAATCTGACTATTAACCAACTAAAATTGCTCAAATATTTGTTATAATTGACTTAACATTTTCTCTGTGAGAAGAAGAATAAAAAACAATATAATGAGAGAAATAAATAATAGAAAACAAAATACAACAACAATATTAAATATTAAATAAAACATGTACATATCACTCTTTGTTGTCATCACCCTCATTATCTTCCTCACTTGGCCTGATAACATCGTTGTTCTCAAAAAATGTTTTGATCTAGGGTTGTGTCTTAATACAAACCACCAATCTCTTTCTAATACTTATGGGTAAAAAACCACTTGGTTGCAGTGTTTTGGGAAAACATGAGGCTCATTAGCTTCATCCCGCATCTTTTTAGAGTTGATATATATCATCCCACTATCACGATCTTCCTTTACAATATTTTGATCAATGGTTCCCCACCACTTGCACCTAAAAAGAACACATTGGAAAGAAGAGAAGTCCACTCGAATGATCTCTTGTATATTTTCGGCGTAACCTAAATTCCTCTATATGGTGTTTTTATCATGGTGGCTAGCATGATTAGATTGATCAAAATTGACTTCCACTGCACAATCGTGTGTCATGTGTCCATCACTGGTATCCTTTGTGTGAAAATGATGTCCATATTACCACATAGATGGAGAAAAATGCACCTATAAAAAAGTGAACAAATCAGTGTAAATATGTGTCTAAGAACCCGACTATTTAAATATAAAATAATATAGATGTATTTACAATTCAAATGTGCACTACGAAGTTAAAAATTATGTACACAAAAATTTGATTACCTAGCTGTTGCAACCAATCCCTATCTTTAGTGCATCATCTTCTTCACGCGGGTAACAATAGGATGCACCATATTTCTCTTTCACTTGGTTAGAAACCCAGTTGTCGAGGAATATCATTGTCATATTTTCTTTTAAATGATCAGGATAAGGCATGATTCTACCATTCAACTATCTGAATTATTTTCCGTCACTTTCTCATTTACTCCTCATTTGTTTGTACAATGTGACCAATGACTGTGTTTCCTCCGAATTGTAAAGAATGAATTTATTGATGACATCAATTTTTGAATTCCCTGATGTATTCATGAAATAAAAATAACATATAGTACATATGAGATCATGAAAATATACATTACAAAGTTTAGTATGAATAGTTACTGTGTATAAATTTGACAAACGATAAGTCACTTACTATTTATCGAGCACCTTTTTCCATTCATTTGGAGAAGCTTCTCTTATATTTTGTCTTCATCCCTTTTGTCATCCCAAATCAATGCACCTGGTGTGTTGTCGATATTCTTGATGTAATCACTAGCATAATATAAAGGCTCATATGATATATACCCCTCTTTCATAGACCCCTCGGGTTTTTCCCTTTGACAAACAAGTCCTTTCAATCTCTTCATGTATCTATATAAAAAAAACATCCAACGACAACAGACCACCTCGACTAATTCAACCTCGTCTACTAGGTGAATTAGAAGATGAACATGCAAGTCCATGAAACTTGGCGGTAGTTCGTTCTCAAACATACAAACATTCTCAACTATCTCTTGACACCACCATGGAATGTTAGCCATATGAATCTCTTTTGATGTGATCCAACGTACAAATGAAGATAATTTATATATGGAATGCCTTAAGTCATGGGGGAATTCATGGTTCACACACCCATGAATGAGCCAAGGATAATGACAATACAAAGTAAACACATAAAAAGTTAATTATGTTTTATCCCATGGCATAAAAATAAAAATTACAAATAATAAAATCATATTTTTGACATATGTTGTACCTTTATAAGGATCAAATGGTAATGTTATTTCAACCCCATAAAATGGTATTGATGCACACTGAAGAAACATCATAGAGAAAACCCATGTAAAGAAGGCACCTTCACACCTGATATAACTTCCTTTGCCAAAGAAAGATCTTTATTCAAAATCCATGGGAAATCAACTTCTTTGAAATACCAAGAGGGACCAACCTCTCCTCTACTTTCTTGTCTTGGCCAATGTTTCTTTTTATTTTTTTAATAAATATGATCTCTCCTCATAACCAATGTGTGAATATCTTTTGATGATATGTGCCTCCATAAAGAAGATGAAACATTTTTAAATATATGCATGGGATCTAGTAAGTGAGCAATCTTAAAATGATCCTAATAGTGGATCTCATAAAAAGATAGATTTCCTTTTCATCCCAATGGGAAATTTTTCAACATATATGTCAAAGAACTCTGGATCATCGAACATAGGCTCCCCATTTGAATCGAACATTTATGTAATCTCCTTATCCTTCTCTATCTAATATTATCTAATCCATTATGTTGGTGTCATTATTGCAGGCCTTTGGGTTCTCTCTGGTTTCCCATTGAAAGTGGATGTTTACCTAGCCTTCAGAGAAGGTTTACAACATTTATATCCACGATATCCTTTAGTTACAAGACCTACGAAATCATTGTATACATAACACATTAGTATTTAAGAATATAATATCAATCATAGCGAATTAAATATGAAAATAAATATTGTTACATTTATAAACAAATAAATAAGCATGCTAATTACCAGAGTAACTCCTAAGTCTGGTTAATCATGTGTGGTGTAAGTACATATTCCATACAATATAAAACTCCTCTCTATTGTGATGGTCATGATACATTTTATACATGTATCCCTTCTCACAGTTCCTTCAATTCATCTACCAATGGTTGTAGGTAGACATCCATATTCTTCACTTGTCTTCTACTAGGGATTATAAGAGACAACATAAGATGTTGATTCTTCATGGAAAACCATGGGGGGATATTGTTATTGATCACTACAACAAGAAAAATAGAATTGTTGGTGTTTTGTAAGGAATATGGGTTCACACCATCCATTCTTACGCTAAGTCATAGACTTCGTACTTCATCCTTGAAGTTTTTTGGTCATGTATTCTCTATATGCTTCATTTGTATTGAATCTATTAGGATTCACATAAATCCCGACTCACTTTTGTACAAGGCATGTCATCCCTACAACATAGCTAATTATTTGCAATGAAACATCCTTTTAATCCTTGGAATTATAGGCATATTCCTCAATATATTATGAGGAGGTCCATGTGATTTACCATTTTTATTTGATTTATGGTACCTGTCATGACCACATTTCAGACATATCTCTTTGTCTGCATATTTCCATATATATAGAATACAATCATTCATACATGCATGATATGATATATACTCAACACCCAATATTATCAACAAATTATTTGCCTCTTTGCAGTTACTAGGAAAAACATTATAACTAGGAAGAACCTTATCTTTCAATATCCTATAGTTAGTGGGAAATAAAAATGTACATGATCATTTAACGTTTATAAAGAAACCATTTCTAATGTTTCTTGTGTGACAAGATTTATCAAAATTAATATAAGACACTTTTTGGTCAATTACCTCAATATTTAAGAGAAGCATGTGTTTGACATGCCAAACTTTCTTTCACGTTGCACAGTAACATTGTTGTCCCAATATCGGTATACTGTGACTGGGAAATAGGTCCAAAGAGAGGAGTGTTGGAAGAATATTTTAGGGTTTCGAAAATGGTATCACTAATATGAGAATCATCTCCTAGGTCATCATTTCAGAATGCATCTAACAACATTGTCTCCATCGAAGTTGTATCCCGTAACTAATAATACATACCAACCTATTTTTTATTGTCTCCATTGCCAAATTTTAAACAACTACTATTGTTGTATTCATTCCTAATTGGTGAATCTGGACATAGTGGGAATTGAATATATGGTTGATTCAACCATTCTTGGTATGCTTCCTCTTCGAGTTCTACTCTCATTGCAGCCTTCTCTCAAGTTGACATTGTTGTGGGGTTCAACGAAAGATGGTAGGTAGGTCTCTCATCATCAAATCCTAATTTAAAAAATTTTGAACATTAGTACATTGATGATATTAGTAAGAACAATGAAATAATTTGTTTGTTCAAATTACATTATACCAAAAAATCATTACCATCGTTGACCCAAGATTGTGGCTGGAAGATGGAATGTCATGATTGGCATGGTAAAGAGGTTGTTCATTTTCATCTACAAACTGCTTGTGGTATGTTTCTCCTGATAATACCTTCTAATGTTTTTGAACCGACACTAAAATATTTTATACATCTGAACTCGATTCTGAATCAGAATCGTGCAAATTTGGATACATTTTTATTCAGATTGACATGGATAAAAGAATTCAATGAGATAATTGAAACATAAATAAAATAAGTTAAACTTACTGGATATGGAAATGGAGAACTCCAGGATGGACTTTGAGCAATATGGAATTGGATGAAATTTGAAGAATTGGCCATTTGATCATATAATAATGTTTTCTCCTTGCATTTTAGAAAAAATAACAATAAATTTTCCTATACATATCTGAAATAAATTTTGAGGACCATACCACAATTTGAGTTTGAACATAGTTTTGAAACCATTTTTTAAGAATAAGGTGATATAAAATGTAAAATGTATACTTAAGTATTGTAAGTCATGTGAATTCACTATAAAAGATAATTTTAGGTGAATATACTATTTTATGTCCCCTAGGTGTAGGAAAATCGGTGACAAAATGTTCTGTTAAGGCACTCTGTGATGTTAAAGTCATCAGTTCGAAACCTGTGGGGACAAAAAATCCAGCCATATTAGGGGTTGGTGTGGCTCAAGCGGGGTGCGATCCTTGGGTGATTTTGATAGCTTAGATGCCCCTGAGTCGTGGTTTCTCAAGCCACAAGCTAGTTCCGCTAGTCGCAAACAAACTAGAAAAAAAAAAGAATATACTATTTTATGTGAAAATAAAAGTTCAAATAACTTTTAAAGCATCCTGGTACGATTCTAAACCACAAACGCATCGATGCGTTGAAAAATTAACCATATCGTGTTTCGATATTTTTTTAATAAAAAATAATTATATGTCATCGGTGCATCGATTAATATGGACACAATGGTGCGTAATGTAATATGGTTGCACCGATGCATCTTACATAAATGCACCATTGTGTCGAAAAAGTTAAAAAAAAATATTTTTTTAAACACTTAAAAAAAGATAGGGAATCAAATTTCATAAAGTCATTTAAATACTAAAAAGTTGTTCACTATTTCATTATTTTGCAAAATGATGCAAGGGGAGAGACTTGTAAGAGAGACATATGGAGGAGTATTGTGGAAGACCAGAGTACATTGGAACCACAATATTATTCAAAATATGAGAATTTGAAGGGTATGGTGATTCACTTTAAACCATTTTCATAAAGTTTTTTTAATATTAAGAAGGTATTCAATATTTTCATTATTTTTTCAATATTTACAGGAGATGGATTTGGAAAAGAGACATGCCATGGAGCACTGTGGAGTAGAACAATACCTTGGAACAACAAAACTATTCAAAAAATTAGGATTTGAAGGGTATGGTGATTCACTCAAATATCTACACAATAAAACTTTAAAATTTTACTGTTGATTTTGATAATAAAAAAATTTACAAACTATATTCCTATTTGGATTTTAATTAAAATTCATATTAAGAAAATGATACTTACTTTAAACCTTTATTATATTTTCTTACACAAATGTAAAATTTCACCTTACGGTTTAACTCCCTCTATCACTTCAGAATTAAGGCTTTTTGGTTTAGGTATTTTAGATCTAATGGATTTGTTTTTCTATATATAAGTGTTTTACATGTGATGCAAAGGGACCACTTATTGCATCAGATCCCAAATGCAGTCAACACTATGACTTTTTTTTTTAAACGGATTTCGATTTGACATTTAAAAAAAAAAACAATTTTCGATTTTCGAGTGTGCCATTTCAACATAAACGCACTGGTACATTTATGTTTTCTCATCTAAACAACATAGAAAATGATGTCACATAATTTATTATTTTTTTTTTTTCTTCTCATCCGTGTGTAATTTTTCTATTGTTTTTTGTATGAATGTTTAATTTATTTGCTATGTTTATGTTTTGTATTGTAGTTGTTGTGATGTCTTCTATATATATCTTACCATTTTAATTCACAATATTAAAAAATAAATAAATAATTTTCCAGTGTGTTTTGTTGTATGGAATGCATTGGTGCGTTTTATCTAATAAACGCACTGGTGCTTTGTATATAAAAACCGCAATAGTTACAACGATCTTTTTTTTCGCTGAAAATTATGTGATTTATTTATACAATTTATTTAATAATTTTTGTATTGAATGGTACAGGTTGTATATTGATAAAAATATGAGTGAGGAGAGTTTAAATTATAAAAAAATTTGTTGACACAATGATGACACCTCTGGAAAAACAAAAAAAACATCTTCTCTGTAAATTCTATATAAAATTAATATGGTTGAACTATATGTAAGTTTAACTAATATGTATTGGTCAGTGTGTGTCATGCAACAACACAAAATGAGGAATTTCGATAAGATTATTTTTTATCTATGTCCAGAAGAGTGTAAAAGCTTGATGGAAAAATTGCAGAGGGATGAATCAAGTAAATGAAAAAATATTATTCAATATGATTTTTTTATTTTTTTTTCATTAATAATATACTTAGGAATACTAGATGACATGTTTCAAACAATCTATTAATTCACAGATGTTAAATTTTCTATAGCCACCAACAATGAGGGAACAAAATGTTATCATGAAAAAACAAAATTAATTAATATAAAAGATGTAAATGATGACGAATTGGTCCTTAGCTCATCTGGAGTGGTGTTGGAGATTAATCAAAGGGGAAAAAATATTTACATAATTATGAGGGATATAGTGGAACAAACATATAGATGTACTTTCTACTTACAATATAGAAATAGCAATGGTCAATGAGATCTGTCAGACTTGCAATAGAAAAAACCAGGTTATATTTAAACTACAGGAAGCATTTCCATAGAAATAGTCAATGAGACCTGTGAGACTTGCAATAGGAAAAACATACAACAACAAAAGAGAATCATTCAATAACTAATATTCCTTAAAACACACACACACACACACACATACACACACACACACACACACACACATACACACACACACACACACACACACACACATATTATACAAAGTTTCCATTTATTAATATATCAATTTTGTGGTATTTAATTTTCATATATCAATATAAAAATAATATATTGTCATGTTATTTTTCATAAAAATTATGAAAATCTCAAAGGACCAACGAGCTAATATCTGAAAGATGCTAGTATGAATGTACCAAAAAGTTTACAAGAATATGATCAAAGAATTAGACGTAATTGCATCGCAGTATTAGGTACAAATAATTGTGACATCCCGCTCTGGCACACTGAGAAAACTTATTCTTTGAGGACACTTGCTCGCAAGTGATATGGACCTTTATGATGTTAAAACATTTATCCTTGATTATGAAACGTTATGATAGATGACATGATGTTTTACTTCTTTGACATAGACAGGTGCTCTTGACTTGGCTTTATTGGGTGTGCAGGGTTTTGAACCTTGAGGATGCAGAGGCATCGATGGAACCCCTTGGACTCCAGATTAAGTCAGGGAGTGGGCTATTTGGGTTGATTTATTTACTGTGATATTACATTGATTTGATGATATGATGTGGACATGTTATGACACGTTTTTTGATGATGTAGGCTGACGATATCTTGCCGACCAGACTCACATATGGAGTAAAGGGGCCACACACATGATTTCCAGAGAGGTTGAGGGAGAGGTGGACAACAGCCCTGCCACATCCTACTAGCACTCTCGTCGTGGCTCGAACTGTAGGTTAACGATTACCTAGTTTGAGAGGATCCACGATGTCGTGAGGGAAGACTGGGACATTCGCTCACGATGACTCTAATGGGTGTGAAATAAGGTGGGGGCCTTATTCCTTAGAAGTTGTTAGTCTCCCACAAGTTCACCTGGTGGAGTGTTGACTCCAGGGGTTATTGATGTCTACCAATCAATCAAGTTGGTGAGTGGCACCCTTGGAGCACGTGGTGCATCCTGAAGGGCATGTCGTGCAAAAGAAACCAACAAGTTGGCGAGTGGCACCCTTGGAGCACGTGGTGCATCCTGAAGGGCACGTCGCGCAAAAGAAACACAAGAGGCGAGTGGAACCCTTGGAGCATGTGGTGCATCCTGAAGGGCACGTCACACAAAAGAAACCAACAAGTTGGCGAGTGGCACCCTTGGAGCACGTAGTGCATCCTGAAGGGCACGTCGCATTGATGATGATGAAGGAACAAACCTAGATGGCCCTAAGACATTAACACCTTAAGAAATTATTAAACAACTTCCCTAAATAATTGTCACCCAGTTCAGAATCTATGTCCTATGTCTAAAACTTCTCTAGGATAAATTTTTGTTTAACCTTAAGAAAAGACCCTATAAAAATAAAAATAAAAATTTAAACTAAAAACCACTTAAGTACTAGTTTTAGTCTTCATAAATTTTTGGGGTAAAATAAAGAGAGTAATAATTTAATTAAAATCTGTGGTTTTAAATTGTAAAGAAGGAATAAATTATTTAACTTGTGAAAGAGTAAAAAGATTTTAAATTAATAAAAAGGGGAAAAGATTAAAAAGTGCAGATGCCATTTTGGCTCTAATAAAAGGGGAAAGAAGGGAAAAATAAAAATTAGGAAACTAAGGAATGGAGGAAACATAATAAAGGAAAGAATGGGACGTATGGTAAAAAGAAAAGTCAACATAGTAAGGAATCGGCAATAAAGAACCTTCTAATTTGATCTAATTTAGCAACATTATTTTTAGGGAAAGTATTTAAAACATAGGGGATCTAGGAACACCTAGGAGTAAATTTAGGAGCGACTCTAGGTGGGTGAGGGAAATGAGACAATTAATAAATTTAAAGAAAATAATTAATGGAGAAAAGAGGGGGATGGACGACACTTGTGCGAAGGAGAATATTTAGAATATTTTTATTAAAACTTAATTTCAATGTGATTAGGGGAAAGATGGAGGTTATAAAAACTCTATAAAAGAAAGGGAAGAGGAGGAAGAAGGGGATCGGTTGTTAGCGTAACGTTGCACTACTGGAATTGGCCGGAATTGTGACTTGACTGATTACTTGTGGGGAGTTGGGATTTTCTAGCTCGGATAGGAGTGGTAGCTCAACCTTGCGAGGCGAGCTGGGAAGCTAGACTTACCATATTGATTTTGTGTGGCCCCTTTGCACCTCGTGGGGCTAAGGGGGAAGAAGAGTACCCCTAGCATTGGCTGGGAGGTATCAATGAGGTCTCAACGATCGGCGAGCGGGAGCGGCACGGAGCACGCGGATTTCATAGAGGCAGGCGATAAGGAAAAAGGTATGCTCGTTGTTTGGTAGAGTAGGATACTCAGATTGGTATTTTCGCATTTAAATTATTGCTATATAATTTTTCAGTCAATGACAATCACATATATAGTACTAATGCCTGGTAGAATGTACATGGTTGCGTTGTTATTTATATAGTTACTGTGTTGAATTTCACCCTGTTATTTACATAGAAAATGTGTGGTAGTGGCTAAACGGTGTGGTAATAAACATGACCCCTTTCACCTCTGTTACTTACAAAAGAAATGGGACCTTCCTGAATTGGGTGTAATGGCGAATTGGGTTTTCCTCGCTAGTTAGGCAGCCATTTATAGATGTAAGGAAAGTTGTAGATGTCTTTTAACTGACGAATTTACCTTTTAAATGCCCATGATGTTTCATTTTGGGTTATGATTCCTAGCTGTGGTAGATGAAAGTAGCAAATTTTAGTGAAAAATTATTCTTACTTTGTTAGTGTGTAAAAGCCAAGGAATCTCCGCCCTTACCCTTACCTCTTATTGACAGCACTCCCGTTATTGTTGTATGTGTTCACTACGTTGCCTCATTTATAATGCGAACCCCATAGTTAGACAGTGTTTCCTAACCGTAGATGTCACTATTGGAAGGAACCAGTAATGCACTATTGTTCTTAGCCGTTCGGCTCTGTTGTTAGTCTTTGGGACTTCATTTCGATGGAAACTTCCTCCCTTTCGAGACTGATCACCCACCACTATCCAGAATTCAGTGGGCGATTTGTTTTTTTTGTTGAAAGAACACGCCTTACTTGGGATTCGGACTGAGACCACATTGAAGATTACTGTCGCGCATTGACACTTGTCGAAACCATAGTGGGATGCTAGTGATTTCCTTCTGCTCGAATTTACTTGCCCTCCATTTTAGCGATGGCTTCCAATCTAACTGCTTACCCTTTCACCATCCAAGGCACCTCCAGTTATAAAACCTTGGACGTATTCCAACTGATGTTTTACCACTTTGTATGATTTGGTGTTCATTTCTAAATTTTTATAGTTCTGTAATGGATGTTAGTACGTGGAAAAGTAACAGGATGTTACTAAGTACCATGTAGCATAGGGTTACGGATACCCAAACAAACACTCTCGGGATGTTTGTGTTTTAGACCACGTCACCCTGCCCATTCGAACCTGAGTTTTCAGACTTGAACACCGTATAATCTTGTAGATGGTTCAACAGCGAAGACGTATCCACCCCTGATGTAGGCGAGATGGGTCTCAACTCACACCTAGATTCAGGTTGGGATGTTTCCTCTGTCAGCGTTCTCATTTCAGTGTAGAACCTCAAATCCTGACCTCTCCTCGCCTTCTACTCAGAATTTTCATACCCACACTCGACCCTTGATAGACTCTTAACTCGTATTATTTGTCGATTCTTTGAGTAGACGGAGTACTAAGAAGGTCAGTAGGGTAACTTGTTGTATCATTTTTGTTTCACTATTAAACAAGACTTAGATGTCTAGGGAGTGTGCCCCTAAGTATGTTAAGTAAATGAGTGATGTTTAATATTAATTAATACTATCTGTTGGACTTTTAATGTTCTGCCTTGTATTAGGGGTACTAGATGTGCTTGAACCCTTATAGTTAGGATCCCCTTTTTATTTCAGAATGGATGATGGATATGGGTAGTTAACTTCTGTAATTGGATCTCTTTGTATGATCATGAGGAAATGAGGGTTGTCATGATTAACACGTTGGAGTGATGAAGTGTTTCTACTTGTTTACTTGGTAATTAAGAGTAGTATTAATGACAAATATTATTACCATATCTTTGGTGGGATGAGGAACCTAGCGTAATGGAATGTTAGTAAAGGTAATGTAATGTGATGTTATGATTGATGAAATGTAATGTAATGTTGATGTACAACATTGTAATGTAATGGAATGTTAGTATAAGGTAATGCAATGCAATGTAATGTAAGGTTAAGGTAATGGAGTGTAATGTTAGTTTAATGCTAATATTCATGGTAAGGTAAATGATTATGTGTACATCACTTATGGTAGAGATTCGCAATTTATTTACTATGGTTAACACATAAAATGCATTGTGGTCGTTATTACTACAAGTCGTTGTGATATAAAAGGTATCATGGGTATTAATTCATGGTGATGCTATTATCATTTTGCCATTAGTAATAGCATACAACTGTAATGTCCTTGAACCAAGTACAATAAGATGTTGTGACTTAATAATTGGGGAAATTTAGAATAAATGGGATTACCTTATGTTTAAGGTACTCATCGATTCATGGAATTGAAATGGAATAATTGGCCTGTAATTAATCACATTTGAGTCATAGACAATGCCTTGTCTTAATTTTTAGTTGGTCATTGTCTAAGTCCTTGTCTTGCGTCTTCCTTAGAAGGTGTGGTTGCTCAAGTATTTATTGGTGTGCTTGGTTGTAATATTTTTTGTTGCTTGGTCTTCTTGTGTCGGGCGGGACATAGACACCTCCATGTTTCTCAGAACAGTCACCAGCCCTGAGACCTTATATGGTTAAAATTGATGGGAACCTGGGCTTGAGCATTGCTTATGTGTCTTAGAGGTCCTAACCATTGCAGGGTAGGATGGATGGGTAGTCAGTCTTACTTATTGTCAATTGATCATCGTTAAATGCATGCAGTTACTTGTTGTGAATCTTATGTCATCTTGTTGTGCTCGTCGTGCCTTGCGTCTTGCCCGTTGTCAGGTGGCGACGCCGAGTCGAATGTGTTTGTTTCCCTTGTACACGCACGCACACAATTTAACAAAAAAAAAAAAAAATCACTTGTTATAAGAGTTTGGTGTCATAACGAGGAGGATCGTTACAATAATTAATTTAACATTAAATATTAATTTTCAAATATTTTCTTATAGAAAATAAAATAAAATGAAACTCATTATGCACATAAAACTAGACGACAAGGAAGAAAATGGTTGATAACAAAGTTTGTGAGTGATTTTTATTTCCTTATAACAACTTAATTTATTTATTTTGTATATTTTAAGTTGTTTCACAATAGTCATCCTTCAATATCTTCAAACATGTGCTAACATACAAAGAAGAGCCATCAAAAAAATTGATTGACATTGGGTTAATTAAGAGTTGTGATTATATGTTTGCATATCAAAAATTAATTGTGGAATTTGTAAGTATAATATATGTTGTTTTATTTATATCATTTTATAATTAATGAAACAAAAATAATACTTTATATTAAATATATGATTTATTATGGGGTATAAAACTTGCAGGAAACAAAGTATGGAACTGAGCCAACAAAAGAATTATTGAATCAAGGCATGAAATTTTATTTTGAACATATGTGTATGATTCATGAGTCAATTTTTTCTTTGCAAGTACGTCGTTTTTCAATTTACATTCATGTATATTATTTATTTTAATTTTTATTATTCTCACCAATGTAGATAGACTCATTACAATTTATTTGTATGTTTGTATATGGAATTTGAAGAAGAACAAAACAATTGAGGCAATCAACCAAACATTCATCAAAATAACCCAATGCATGGAAGTAGCTCGATCACTAAGAACATTTTGAGTGAAGAATGATGACCAATATATTTGGATATCAATGTAAGATGCAATTGTATTTTTTTTGAAATAATTGTCTGTGAAAATCATACAATTTTGGTTAATGTAATGGACATACTGTCCCAATTGAAAGACAAGGGATTGTCGATAACTGTCCCATTTTGTATCAAAAAGACCCTCTTATTCATATAATAAAATATGTTTTAATTTATTCTATTGTCTTGTCCAATGTCGTTGTGAAATGTTACGTCACTTTGGATGACTAAATATTATAATGAAGAGATGCAAAATATGATGATATAAAAAATCAATTCAAACATCATATCCAAATTCACTAATCAAAATATAAGATATATGTAAATTTTTTGATAAATAATGGAATTACAAAATAACAATAGTTACACTATCGCGGGTCGATGTTTCTTAGTGTATTTTAATTATTAATCTCATCAACAGATTTAATACTAAAAACCGTTGGGTGTTTCATACAAAATGTGCACTAGTGCTTTTATGTAATCAATTATCATTGATTTCAATATTTAATTAATACCACAAAATTATATTTAAAAATTGCCCTTCGGTGTGTTAAGCTTATACGAAGCACCGATGTTTTTTTGTTATTAATAAGCACTGATACTTTAGGATTATTAATAAGTACCGATACGTTTATGTTATTAATACACACCAACTCTATTGTGTTATTGATAAGCATTGAGGCTTGTTTGTTACGAAAAAACACTGGTACTTTAGATTTTTAGTGCACCGGGGGGTTTTTCCTGGTAATGCACTAGTGCATATTATTTTATACAACATCAGTGCCTTCTTATTAATAATGCACTAGTGCATTCTAAGAAGAAATCCCCAATGCTTAGCTATTTTTAACTCCCCCAATGCATTTTATTGTTAAATCCCTAGTGCTTATAAGATAAATGTCTCGGTGCTTAGATATTTTACTACCCTAGTGGTTGCATATTTTACTGCCTTGGTGGTTGACGTTAAGTGTACAACACCAAAGTTTTAGGTCTATGTATGCACCAGTGCTTGTTATTTATACAAATACAATGATTTGTAAACATCCTCTAACACCTCCGACCACCCATAGTTTTTTAGTTATAATCAACTTCCATTATAGTATCTACAAAAACCATTCGCCATAAAAAACAGATGTTGTAGCTCAGGTTTGTTTGACAATTTTTGTCAATTTTGTAACACTAGAAACCTCCAATATAACCTCCACTAAAAGGTCTTTTCCTTGTAGTTCTTAAGCCAGATCCATTATCAAGACAAGGATTGGTAGATTAAAAATAAAAATTAGGGAGATGGAAATTCTAGATGATATCATTAAAAATTAAAAGATACCGTTGAAATATTCCAATGTCAGATTCCAAGAAGAAATTCCCTGGTTGAAAAAGGAAAGTAATAGTTCGCTAAGGAAGGCCCGACGATGGTACATGCATTCCAAGAAACTCCTCTTGAAGAATCTAAGGCTCAAATATAGACTTGAAGGGTTGCATCCAAGGACTTTTGAAATAATTTTTTCTACTCATGCATCATTCCAAGCCTACCATAGGACTCATAAGGTATCAACAATTTTGGAAATTAGTTTTGAAGGGTGACTAAAGGTCCAGTTTTGTATGAAGACATGCAACTCCTTAGTCATTAGGGAGATATAGGGTTCTTGTTTTTATGTGTTTTGGTATAGTCTACAAGACCTTATCTTAATATTTTCCTCTCCATTTTCCATCCTATTATCCTATAATCACATATATTTTACCATCTATCCTTCAAAATGCATTTTTGGTTCAAAGGTAATTGTCTTAGCCTAAGTATTTCATTTTTCCTTGTTTAATGAACGAACTGTGTTAATTACTCAAGATGATGACATTAATAGAACATTCCTATAGTTTGTTGAACATGTCATATAGTTGCCTCGACGGTTGAGATATTAACTATTCCTTCCAGTTGATTTAGAGATATGGGTTACATAGAGAATCAAATACACATGGACATACACTATCCAATTTGTCCAACACTACAAGAGTAGAAGCATTATGTATGGTCAACGTTCTAACAGATTCCTGTAATGCACACGAGTTCATTTCCATTTCATTCCTTCGGTCATGAAATCATAATGAAATGACTTCTCATGAAATTATGTTGTCTAAATTTGTTTGTCCGAAGCTTAAATTGTAATATCTCGATTATGTTTTGTGGATTTGATGCAACCTTCCCCACTCCTCGTAGAATGATCACTCTCACCAGGACCTTCTCTAACTTTGGCCCGAAGAGATAAAATTCCCTTCAACCTCCCCCATCGGAAGTTCTTTACCCACAAGAATTCTCCACTGATCCCCCTTCCAAATCGAGATCTCGGAATTCACGATTTTGCGAATTCTGTAGTCGCACGCCTTGCCTTACGATTCCTCGAATCCCGATACGGGTCAATCGCTAATTTTCCTCCCCCCTTTCTATCAGAGGTTTTCTCGTCGGGAAATCGCTAACTGCGATGTCAACAAATTGAAACTACAATCCCCGAACCCCAATGTGCCGATTCTCCGATGCACGTGTGGACTTGAATCACCCACCTTCTATCCTTCTATCGGGATTTCAGAACTCCCAGTATCGCGAGTCTGGATGTTGATGAACTTGGGTCTTATCCTTTCCCGATTCTCGATATGGTGCCTCCTGTACTCCACCAATACCCGTGGTCCCACACTGCCACGTCACCGTTGGGATATCGCTAATCGTGAATCCAACATGCAAGCGCTCTCTGTCGTCGAGAACCCCGATCCTCCGAACCCCGATTCTCTGGGATTCCTTGACATGCATCCCCACGATCAACGGTTATGATTTTGTCGGGACATCGCGTATCGCGATATCTCCACTTCCGCTCCACCAACTTGGTGCTCCAACTCATGATATGTCGATATGCGATGGAACGCGCCAATCCAACGATCCCTATGAACCCAAATCAACGACGCTACTTCCTCCTAAGCTTAGAGCTCCTAATACTTGCACGGTAACTTCCTTGTACCTTTGCACGATCTAACAACCCTCGGTTCCTCGTGAAATATCTCCAGGGGATTTCAACTGTCCAACCTTCCTTTATGTTTTTTCTATGAAATGAATCCAAACGCGCCCTCTGTGAGAACTCGTTCAACCATTCGCCAACCTGTGGAGTTTCTCTCCAGATTTCCACAGATCCCCTGCAATTCTCCTTTGGTGAAATGTAGGCCTATCTCTCCTGAGATTATTCTCGCTTCACGAATCTTTATGAAGACTTGTTTCCCGCACTCCTTGCGACAGATCTTCGAACACTACTAAGTGTTGAAGCTTCCTCGATTCTGCTCACTCCCCAACAACAACAGTCCTAGTTCCCTTTTTCTCAAAATCGCAACCCTGAGTCTTCGTCCAGCCTGCGCACGCCTTGCACGGCTCCAGTGCCAAACCTGCACTTCTAAGATGAATAGAAACAAAATCTATCCCTAAGTAAATCCTGCAGTCATGCACTCCTTGCGGACAAATTCCACTGCACTCCTTGCAGGAATTCTCTGGCTCACTTAGAGAAACAATTGAAACTCATTCATTCCTTCTCTCAGATTTCAAATCAACCATGAAATCACATACACAGCATATAAAAGCAAGTGCATAACAAGAAGAAAATACTCATGAGCATAACATCAACACACAGAGAAATAACACATAACCGGGGAATCAAATCAAAGCTTTCTTCTATTAATTCAATCTCTGTACATGGGTGTTCTTCATACAATTCTCTCCTCTGCTCTTCTCTTCTTGCTCCTGAATGAATGATTATGAATTCTCCAATGCTAATATTACAATGTACAAAGGAGGGTGTCTATATCCGTTTTCCCTCTCGAAAACTGAAACTGTCTAATCTAGACTTAAACATCTACCTACCTGCATTGAATCTATTAAATGCCTTCCTATCTACTAAGGATGAGAGATTAAAGGATCAAGGTACATTTACATATACAAAGTGCACTTCTTTATTAATGACTTCATTAAAGAGCGGTGCAACAACTTCCAAGGTATTTCAAAATATGCGATGTCCAGCTGTCTTTTCTGCTCCATGTGCTGGCTCGCTTGATGAGTGAGTGATGCTCCTGCATCATACTCCTCGGCTTGAAAATTTTCATGGGATCCTATCCATGAGCTCCTGCATGGTCTGTCCATGCTTCTGTATCACTGCTTCATTTTCCCAACTAGCATCTTCCACTGGGTGATTTTTCCATTTCACCAGGTACTCGAAGTACTGCTTCTGCCTGGTCTTTTTTCCCACTCACTTGTCCAGTATGCACTCCATCTTTGGCTTTTCTGCAACTGGTAATTTATTTTGCCACCGGACCACTGGTTCCCCAGTTCCAGCCTCTGCTTCTCCAGTCCTGTATGGGTATAAATCCTAAATATTAAAAATTGGAGATATCCCGATGCCATCTGGCAACTCAATTTCACAAGCGTTCTCCCCGAATTTCTTCAGGACTCTACATGGCCCAATTTTCTTCATCTTGAGCTTGTTATATGTTCCCCTTGGGAACCTTTATTTCCTCATATGTGCCAGAACTAGATCACCAACTTCGAACTGAAGTTGTCTCTGATGCTGATCTATTCTGTGTTTGTATTCCTGGCTTGAATCCATCAATCGTTGCTTCACCTTGCTATGAAGTTCTTGCATCGCCTCAGCGAATTATTTTGCACTAGCGCTGCTAGTTGTAGCCTGTTCTAACTCCCTGAGTTCAGAAACTTCTCTTGGCTGTGTCCCATATAAAATCTGGAATGGACTTTTTCCTGTACTCCGATTCACCGAATCATTGTACGCAAACTCTGCCTGTGGTAATATCTTGTCCCAGCTGCTATGGTGCTCCATCACCAAGCTTCTTAGCAAGTCCCCTAGACTTCTATTGACCACCTTGGTCTGTCCGTCTGTCTATGGATGGTAAGATGAACTAAAAGCCAAATTAGTCCCTAGCTTCTTCCATAGCGTCCTCCAGAAATGACCTATGAATTTCGTATCCCTGTCCGAGGCTATGCTTCTCGGTAATCCATGAAGTCTAACAACCTCTTTGAAAAACAAGTTTGTGATGTGATTCGCATCGCTGGTCTTTTGACATGGAATAAAATGTGCCATCATTGAAAACCTATCTACCACCACAAAGATGGAATCAACTCCTCTCTGCATCCTTGGAAAACCCAATACAAAATCCATGCTTATCGCCTCCCATGGTCTCTCCGGTATGGGCAATGGCTGATAAAAACCTGCATTTTGCTTCTGGCCCTTCTAATGTTGACAAAATCGACATCTGTCAACAAACCTTTTAACATCTTCTCACATTCCTGGCCAAAAATATGATTCGCTCAGCTTCGCAAAGGTTTTGTCATGACCAAAGTGACCTGCTAAGCCCCCGCTATGCTTTTCCTTCACTAAATTCTCCCTCATGGAGCAAATTGGAATACATAGTTGATTGCCTATGAACAACAATCCCTCCTGGATCATGTAATCTATCCATGGGCTCCGATCCCTGAGAACTGGATTCTCGGCTGCTTCGTATGCTTCCCTGAAGTCTGCATCTCCTGCATACATATCTTTCAGATTTTCAAAACCCAAGGTTTTGACTCTGAACTCCTGCAGCAACAAACATTTCCTGCTCAACGCATCAACCACTTTGTTAGCAGTTCCTGAAATGTGTTTGATCACAAATGTGAAATTTTGCATATACTCTACCCATTTTGCATGTTTCTGGTTCAACTTCTCCTGTTGACTCACAAACTGCAATGCATGATTATCGTTGTACAATACAAATTCCTTGGGTGTTAAGTAATGCCTCCACTTCTTCAATGCCTGTATGATGGCATAAAACTCTTTATCATATGTGGAGTATTTCATCTTTGCTTCATCCAGCTTCTCGCTGAAATATGCAACTGGCCTGTCCTCCTGACTTAAGACTCCTCCTACAACATACCCGCTTGCGTCACATTTCACCTGAAATGTCTTTTGAAAATCAGGCAACACCAGAATTGGTTGCTCTGTGATCTTCCACTTCAACAGATTGAAGCTCTTCTCAGCCTCTGTTGTCCAATGAAAAAACTTATGTCGCTTCTTCACCGTTTCCATCACTGCTGCACTAATTCAACTGAAATTCCTGATGAACTTCCTGTAGAAACTAGCCAATCCTTGGAAACTCCTCACCTCGAAAACATTTCTCGGTGATGGCCAATTCTTGATCACTTCCACCTTCTCAGGATCCATCTTCAACTCATTCGCTGATATAACAAAACCCAAATAAATAAGCTCTGTCTTCATGAAGGAACACTTCTTCATGTTGACCAACAGCTTCTCCTGCTGCAGTCTTCTCATCACAATGGCCAAATGTTCTAAATTTTTAGCATTCGTCTTACTGAAAATCAGTATGTCATCCAGATATATGAAAACAAATTTCTTGATGAATTCCCTCAGGACTTCATTCATCAGTCTCATGAATGTGCTCGGCACGTTTGTCAAACCAAATGGCATGACCAACCATTCGTACAAACCTTCGTTCGTCTTGAATGTTGTCTTCCATTCATCACCCTCTCTCATGTGAATCTAGTGATATCTGCTTTTCAAATCTATCTTTGAAAAATAATTTGCCCCACTCAGGAAATCCATCAGATCATCCATCCTCAGCAGTGGAAATCTGTACCTGATGGTGATTTTGTTTATCTCTCTGGATTCTGAACACATTCTCCAACCTCCATCCTTCTTCGGACTTAGTATTGTTGGAACAGCACACAGACTCAAACTTTCTCTGACCAGTCCTTTGTCCAGCAGATCCTGTACCTGCCTTTTGACCTCCTCATTCTCCTGCGGCATCAATTTTTACACTGCCTTGTTCAGAAAACTTGCTCCAGGTATGAGGTCTATGTGGTGACTCACACTCCGCATCGGTGGCAATGAATGAGGTAGTTCATCCATGATGATATCAACGAACTCTCCCAGCAGTTCCTGAATCTCGTCTGGCAATTCATCCACTCTTATGCTAGTCAGGACAGTTCTCGGTTTCCTGACCACAAAGAATTGTGGATCTTCCTTCTTCTCCATCTCTGTGAGAAGCTCCTTCCCACTCATGAGAAGTATGGTATTGCTTACTTCCGGCTTCACTTCTTTATCCTTTATCGGAAGCAACCTGTGTGTCCTCCGATCCTTCTCTAAGGTATATGTGTTCATTCTCCCATCATGAACCACATTTCTGTCATATTTCCATGGTCTACCCAGCAATAAATGACATACATCCATGGGAATAACATCACACAGAATTTTATCATTATACCCACCTATTTTAAATTCAACTAAACACTGTTTAGTGACACTCACCTGATGCCCCTTCTGTAGCCAAGATACTTTATATGGACTCGAGTAATCTGTCATCTCCAGCTCCAGTTTCTCCACCATCTCAGTCGAAACGAGATTATCGGTGCTTCCGCTATCCACGATGACCTTTCATTTCCGGTATTTGGCTTTGCAAGCTGTCCTGAACAGTCTGCTTCTCTGAGCTGTGTTCTCCACCTCCTTCTCGGGTGTTAAGAGAACTTTATGCATCCCAAGCGACCTTTTGCTGTCTGCATCTTCATTCTCGACATCACGCCTCTGTGCTTCAGTGATGTGAGCTTCTCCTCCGGCTTTTTTTTTCTCTGGACACTCAAATGACTTGTGCCCATTCTTTCCACATGTAAAACATGTGATCACTCCTCCTCTTCCTCTGCCTCGACCTCTAGTACGAGGAAGAGTGTTTGCATCAGCATAATCTCCCCACTGATCATTTTGTTGTCTTCTCTGTTCAAGTTGTGGCTGTCCTCGCTGTGAGGTTCCACCTCTTTCAATCTTACCCTGAGGTTTCTGCCATTCCTCTTTGGGATTCTAGAATTTGTCTTGGGCGATTGCCTTACCTCTGGGCTGAATTCTGCCTCGCCCTCTCTGACCTTTCTTACGGCTCAGCTTCTCCTCGGCTTTTAGATCCATTTGGTAAGCATCCTCAACCGTTCTAATGGTTACCATTCTTAACTCATCATGAATGTCATATCTCAGAACATTCAGATATCTAGCCACTTTCTCATCATCACTCTCCCGATGACCTGCTCTGATATTGAGCCTGTAAAATTCTTCGGTGTACTCCTTCACCGTCATCAACTTTTGTCTCAGGTTCTGCATTCACTTGAAAAGTGTGATATGATAATCCCTTGGGATGAATTTCGCTTTCATCTTCGCGATCATCCGATCCCAGCTCTTGATCTTCTATTTACCCTTGGAACATCTATCTTCCTGTAGCTCGTCCCACCATAGTGCTGCATGTCCCTTCAATCGGGTGATAGCATGTTTGACTTTCTTGTCCTCTTCGATCTCCTCATAATCGAAGTAGGTGTCAAGAGCTCAGATCTAATCCAGCAACTCTTCCGCATCCAGGCTTCCCTCGTAGATTGGAATGTCCATTTTCGCCTTCGCAGCCATTCTGGCAATGGCTTTTATCAACCACTCGGTTGATGCATCTTCTGCTATGACTTATTCTGCATGTCTAGCTTCCTCTTCCACTTCGGAATCACTAATATCCCCTGCACCAACTCCGCATCTCTATGATTTCATCATCTCCTCGAGTCTTGCTCGAAGATCTCTCATTTGGCGCTCCATTTCTAGATTTCCTGTCGGCCTACCTCTTCTTCGTGCATCCCTGTCCTCTGGACCAAGTGACTACCTTTCTCTTCGGGGCGGTATAATGACTTCTCTGTCTCTACTACAGAAATCAAAGACTTCTCGCTCTGATACCACTTCTGACGCAACCTTCCCCACTCCTCGGAGAATGATCGCTCTCACCAGGACCTTCTCTAACTTTGGCCCGAAGAGCTAAAATGCCCTTCAACTTCCCCCGTTGGAAGTTCTTTACCCACAACAACTCTCCACTGATCTCCCTTCCAAATCAGGATCTCGAAATTCGCGATTTCGCAAATTCTGTAGTCACACGCCTTGCCTTACGATTCCTCGAATCCCGATACGGGTCAATCGCTGATTTTCCTCCCCCCTTTCTATCGGAGGTTTTCTCGTCGGGAAATCGCTAACCGTGATGTCAACAAATTGAAACTACAATCCCCGTACCCCGATGTGTCGATTCTCTGATGCACATGTGGACTTGAATCACCCACCTTCTATCCTTCTATCGGGATTTTGGAACTCGCAGTATCACGAGTTCGGATGTTGAAGAACTCGGGTCTTATCCTTTCTCGATTCTCGATATGGTGCCACCTGTACTCCACCAGCACCCGTGGTCCCACACTACCATGTCACCGTCAGGATATCGCTAATCGCGAATCCAACATGCAAGCGCTCTCTGTCGTCGAGAACCCCGATTCTCTGGGATTCCTTGACACGCGTCCCCACGATCAACGGTTATGATTTTGTTGGGACATCATGTATCGCGATATCGCCACTTTCGCTCCACCAACTTGGTGCTCCAACTCGCGATATGTCGATATGCGATGGCACACGCCAATCCAACGATCCCTATGAACCCAAATCGATGGCGCTACTTCCTCCTGAGCTTAGAGCTCCTAATACTTGCACAGTAACTTCTGTGTACCTTTGCACGATCTAACAACCCTTGGGTCCTCGTGAAATCTCTCCAGAGGATTTCAACCGTCCAACCTTCCTTTACGATTTTTCTGCGAAATGAATCCAAACGCGCCCTCTGTGAGAACTCGTTCAACCATTCGCCAACCTGTGGAGTTTCTCTCGATCTTTCCACAGCACCCTTGCAATTCTCCTTTGGTGAAATGTAGGCCTATCCCTCCTGAGCTTATTCTCGCTTCACGAATATTTATGAAGACTTGTTGCCCGCACTCCTTGCGACAGATCTTCGAACACTACTAAGTGTTGAAGCTTCCTCAATTCTGCTCGCTCCCCGGCAACAGTAGTCCTAGTTCCCTTTTTCTCAGAATCGCAACCCTGAGTCTTCGACCAGCCTGTGCACGCCTTGCATGGCTCCAGTGCCAAACCTGCACTTCTAAGATGAATAGAAACAAAATCTATCCCTAAGTAAACCCTGCAGTCACGCACTCCTTGCGGACAAATTCCACTACACTCCTTGCAGGAATTCTCTGGCTCACTTAGAGAAACAATTGAAACTCATTCATTCCTTCTCTCAGATTTCAAATCAACCATGAAATCACATACACAACATATAAAAGAAAGTGCATAACAAGAAGCAAATACTCATGAGCATAACATCAACACACAAAGAAATAACACATAACCAGGGAATTAAATCAAAGCTTTATTCTATTAATTCAATCTCTGTACATGGGTGTTCTTCATACAATTCTCTGCTCTGCTCTTCTCTTCTTGCTCCTGAATGAATGATTATGAATTCTCCAATGCTAATATTACAATGTACAAAGGAGGGTGTCTATATCCGTTTTCCCTCTCGAAAACTGAAACTGTCTAATCTAGACTTAAACATCTACCTACCTGCATTGAATCTATTAAATGCCTTCCTATCTACTAAGGACAAGAGCTTAAAGGATCAAGGTCCATTTACATATACAAAGTGCGCTTCTTTATGAATGACTTCATTAAAGAGCGGCGCAACAACTTCCAAGGTATTTCAAAATATGTGTTGGCGTTGTCCAGCTGTCTTTTCTGCTCCATGTGTTGGCTCACTTGATGAGTGAGCAATGCTCCTGCATCAGGATTGCATAGGACTGAATGTTCAAGAGTTGCTAGTATTTAATTTGAAACTCTTTGTACAAATATCAAAGGAAATCATGCCTGAAGATACGATTTGACAATTTGATAACATGAGCAAATCAAACTCTATGCAATATATCTCTATGTACTCTGTTAATTATGGAATATAAAGATTGGTTCATGTGCATTTCTCTATTGCGTTCTTGATCTTGTAAGTGTTAGTGAGAATACTTTTGAGAAGGCATGGCCCCCTTAATCTCAAAAGTATCCCCCTTGGTTTTTTTTTATCTATTTGTTACATTATAATTAATTATAATTTTGTTATTGGAATTAATTAATTAATTTCAATTCTTATAGATCGGAATTTTGTAGTGAGATCAATTAATTTATGTTGCAACTTCATGTATGTTATAATTCAATTAATGCTTGTGAATATGAAGATTATGCTTGATTTTTTGATGATCTAGTTCGTGATTCTTTGGACAAAAGTTGTCTAGAGCTCTATATCAATCCAATTGATGATTGTCATACTTCACTAATTGACAATTGCCCATGATTTTTACCTTGATCACATGTATTAGGTATTTTGATTGTGTTGTTGTTGTTTCAAGTTAATGGTTATCAATATGACTAATAGAGTGGATCCAACAGAGTATTATTAGGTTTAAAAATCTATATCAAACCTATAATTTGACCTTAGAATGTCCATTGTGAGATGAACAATTAGATTGAATTTATTTCATAGCATATTGGAATGGTGTGTCTCTAATATTTTTTCTACATATATTTTTCTTGGTGCTTAGTAAGTCTATAAACCCAGATTAATAAATAATGTACAAAATTACCGAATTATTGTTATATAATTCACCTAACAGTAATATGGAAGAGATCTTTAATAAGTGCTCCTAAATTAGATTAGATTGTAGTTAATGATTTTCATATCTAGATCAAGTATTGTGACTTTCTTTTATCAAATTACTTGTACAAATTTAGCTCTAATTGAATAAAATGTGTGTACATGTGAGCTTTGAATTGTTTTTCTTCTTCAATTCATTTACAACAATATTTTTTTCAAAAATTTGTTGTTTTGAAAGTCTTAAATTGAGATGATATTGGGAATGAGACTAAAGTAGGGGAATTATGTGTTCCTACATATTTCCCTTCAATAGCCATATCACAAGTTTTTACATATCAATAAAATTAAGAGAAATTTCGAAGTCTTTTATTAAAATGGATTAAAATTTTCAAATTGAATTTTTTTTATAATTATATAAAAATGAGTTTTATAAAATATTTATATATATATATATAATATTTAGTATCTAAATAAAATTTTATAATTTTTTGTTTTTAAATTGTTTGTCTTGATAAATATATTTTTTGTTTTATTTTTAATAATATATTTATTATTTTTAAAATATTTAAAATTTGAAAAACGAAAAATAAATAAATTATATATATATATATATATATATATCAAAACAAGTAAAGTCTACAAAAGTATATATACCCTATCCCTCTCTAGATTTAAACTCGTAACCTTTTAAGAGGAAACACATGTTCTTAATCATTAAGCCCATATTAAATTATTGATTATATATATATATATACACGAGAGATTAGAGATAGATGTGACTAAAATGCATATGATCCCACATTAGACATACTAGTTTTTTTATGAATACTACATAAATTGTAATTGCTTTTTTTTTGGTTCTACAGTGAGATCTAGAACTGTTCTTCTTCCAATACAATAAAAAAATTTAACTACATAAGATTTAACATATTTGACAAGAGTGGAAATCTTTTTTTTAGATTACCAACAACATCATGTTAAATGGCATATTTTTTACTTAAATAACAATGACAAATTAACCTACATTCACAAAATAACAATGAAAGAATCCTCATTACAATTAACTTTACAATTAACTGTTAAACAATCACAACAAATTCCCACGATTAGGATTTTAGATCCTATAATTTAGTATTTGTTGTAAGTAATGAAACTAAGTTAGATTTGGATATGACTGCATTAAATAAATCTGTTTTTTTGTATATGTATGTAGAGTTTGGCGGAGTGAGGAAGATATGTATGAGTGAAGCTACTATAAATATCCTTAATCTGAATAATAATACAATCGATGCCTTCGTTTGGTGGACATAGCCCAAATATTGGATGAACCACGTAAATCCTCATGTCAAATATTTGATTAATTTTTGTATTAATCTGTTTCATATTAGCTCGTTAATGATAACTGAAAGCTAACAAGTGGTATCAGAGATACGTTTGGAGATCCGTGAGGCCATCAGAGGAGTAGCGTGAAAAATTGCAAACCCGTGGAGGAGCGTGCAACAAAGCCAAACCGTGGATGAACGTGGCCCACTTGATAGGAGGAGCATTGTTTCCAACTCAGCGTTGGGCGCCCCTAGTGAAGGGAGCGTTGATCTCCCTCTAGAATTACGAAGTTTTCAGTTTTAAACATAAGTGTTGGGGTCTCTATACAAAGAGCGCATTTCTATCATCTTCCGATAAGAAATTTGCACGCGAATGGTATGTATGGTATAAGTTATTAAAAGGTATGTATGGATACACTTTATGGTATCTCATCACATTCAAGGTTTTCAAGAAAAAAAAGGTATGAATGGAATTAAATATTAATTTTAAAGAGTGGAACTTTTGTGGATTTGGTAAAAGGTTTTATTAAGGTATAAAATATTTTTTAAAATATTTTTAAAACTTTTTTATCATTAGTTTTAAGTTCAATCTTTAAGTATAAGATTATTTTTTAAATCAAGGGATTGGTTTTATAAGCAGTGGTTTTGGAATTGTTTTTCTCTACTAATGGTGAAAACTCAAAGTCTTAAATTTGAAATCGAGAAGTTCAATGGTAAGAACAATTTCAAGATCGGGAAGGTTAATATGCACGATATGATTGTGCAAGAAGGTGTGGTGAAGGCACTTTTGGGATTAGAAATGAAACTCGTGACCATAACAGATGAAGACTAGGATGAAATCGATGCAAGAGAACTGAGTGCCATACGCCTGTGTTTGGCCGATGATGTTATCTTCAACATTGTTGCAGAGAAGACAACAACTTGTTTGTGGATGAAGATGGAAATCTTACATATGACGAAATCCTTGACGAAGAGGATCTTTTGGAAAAGATAATTGCACAGTTTGCAAGGAAGGTACTAAAATAGTTGATCATTTAAATACCTTTAATACTCTTTTAGTCCAGTCGACTAGCATGGGATTAAAATTCGATTCTAAATACAAAAAAATTACATTATTGTGTTCTTTGCCTGCATCATGGGATCACTTTGTTACATTTATTAGTTTCAGCGCAACAAAAAGTATTGAGTTTGATGTTATTGTTGGAGCATTGTTGTCTGAGGAAACAATGAAGAAAACCAATTTAGAAACCTCTACATCCGAGGTGATTATGGTCAGAGGCATACCTAAATTAAGAGGATAGGGTTAGAGGGATTTCTCTTAGTCAAAGTCGAAGGGAAAAAAGAGCAATCTTAAGTGATGGTTTTGTGGCATATCAGGACACCTGAAGAAAGACTATTGGAAGTGACACCAAGATTCCAAATACGACCCTCCAAAAGAAATGAAGGAAGCAAACGCAACTGAAACAGGTTCAGTAATAGGTCTAGGTATGACTGATGAAGTTTTATCAATTACTGTTGGTTCACGTCATGATCAACAGTGGTTATTAGATTCTAGTGCTTCAAATCACATGTGTCATCATATAGACTGGTTTATTACTTACCAGTCTATAGATATGTACCCGAGCTTAGGAAGAACCTAATTTATTTGGGAGTCTTAGACACTAGAGGATATAAGAGTATTGTTCAAGGTGGAGTTATGAAATTCTACAAAGGAGTCCTACTGGTTTTGAAAGCAAAGAAGGTTGGTAACCTGTTTCTATTAGAAAGAAGAACTGATTCAGATCATGTGACAGTGGTATCTGAGAATGAAAATGATTATGTTCGACTATGGTGTCGATGGTTGGACCATATGAGTGAACAAGGATTGAAGGTATTATCTGATCGCAAGTTACTTCCTAGTCTAAAGTCTTTAAAGTTAGACTTGTGCAAGCATTGTATTTATGGAAAACAGAATAGGAAGAAATTTAAAACCGAAAAACACACTAGCGAGGAAATCCTTGACTATATCCATTCTAATGTTTTCAGACCATCTCCCACTATTTTGTATGGAGGATCATCATATTTTGTAAGTTTTATAGATGATTTCTCTAGGAAGGTTTTGATCTATATGTTAAAAAGAAAGGATGATGTATTTACTATTTTCAAGCAGTTTAGAGCTTTAGTGAAAAAGAGCACTGGTAGATCCATTAAATGTTTAAGAACTGATAATGGTGGTGAATTTACATCGATGGAATTTGAGAACTATTGCAAGGATTTTGAGATTGATAGGGATAAAACAATTGCCTCTACTCCTCGAAAGAATGGAGTTGTTGAACACATAAACATGACTCTTCTAGAAAGAGAAAGAAGTATGCTAAGTAATGCCAACTTGTAGCAGAAACTGTGGGAAGAAGCAGTAACTACAGCTTGTTATCTGGTGAATTGATCGCCATCAACAACAATAGAGTGAAAGATTCTTGAAGAGGTATGGAAAGGTCACCCTTGTAATTATTCTAATCTTAAAGTTTTTGGTTGTGAAGCCTATGCTCTAATTCCAAAACATCAACATTCTAAATTAGATCCAAAATAAAAAAAGGCTTAGCTTTGTTGGATATGTGATGGTATTTATGGGTACAGGTTGTGGGATCCTACTGCCCATAAGATCACCATTAACAGAGATGTAATATTTGATGAATCATCTCACATCAAATCAAATGTAGATGTTCAAATGAAACATGAAGAAGTACCTAAGTATCAATAGATTTAGTTTGAAACCAGTTCAAATACACATGAAAGTGAACATGAACAAGTTTCTGAAGATGTTCATGAAGAGTTTCATATAGAGGAAGACACGGTTGATGATAACAATAAATAAAATGTGGATTAGCCACAAACTTCCCTAAGGAGGTCTACGCGGGTCAGAAATCCTCCAAGAAGGTATGATGATTTCGTTTCATCAGTTTCTTTAAGTACTAATTATGATGAACCTTCGTGCTATCAAGAAGTTGTGAAGGGTTCTAATAGTGATAAATGGAAAGAAACAATGAAGGATGAAATGAAGGCATTAGAAAGGAATGCCACATGGGACCTAGTAGAACTTCCAAGAGACAAAAAAATTGTAGTTTGCAAGTGGGTCTATAAGATAAAGAAGGGTGTTGATGATAAGGTGGAAAGGTAGAAAGCAAGGTTGGTTGTGAAAGGATATTCTCATAAAGAAGATATTGACTTTCATAAGATTTTCTCACCAGGTGTTAATATTGTTTCAATTCGAAGTGTGTTAGCATTGGTTTCATTACTTGATTTGGAGTTGGAGCAGCTAGATGTTAAAACTGCCTTCTTACATGGAGATTTGGATGAGGAAATTTACATGGAACAACCTGAAGGTTTCATTCAGAATCAGAGCAGGAAATTTGTTTACAGGCTCATGAAATCATTGTATGGTCTAAGCCAGTCGCCCAGACAATGGTACAAGAAATTTGATTCTTTCATGGTGAGCCAGAATTATACAAGGAGTGAGTATGATCATTGTGTCTACTTTAATAAATTGAATAATGGCATAATCATTATATTAGTATTGTATGTTGATGATATGCTTTTAGCAAGCAAAATCATAACTAAGATCAATAGGTTAAAGGCTCAGATGGCTAGGACGTTCGATATGAAAGATATAGGAGCTGCAAGGCAGATTTTGGGCATGGAGATATTCAGAGACAGGAGGAATGGTAAGCTTTGGTTGTCACAACATAAGTATGTTGAGAAGATACTTTTGAGATTTGGTATGAACGATGTGAAACCAGTCTCAGTCCCTTTGGCTTCCCATTTTAATCTTTCTTCAATTTTATGTCCTACTACAAAAGAAGAAAATGAATATATGTCTCGAATACCATATGCTAATGCAGTAGGAAGTTTAATGTATGTGATGGTTAGTATAAAGCCATAAATTTCACATGCAGTTGGGGTTGTCAGCAGGTATATGGAAAATCAAGGTAAAGAGCACTCGGCAACAGTGAAATGGGTGCTTCAGTATTTGAGAGGCACAAGTGATTATTGTATCACATATAACAATGGTTTTGAATTAGTTTGTGGATATGTTGATTCTGATTTTGCAGGTGATTTCGACAAGAGAAGGTCAACTTCAGGGTATGTTTTTACTCTTGCATGTGGAGCTATTAGCTGGATGTCAAAGATACAAAACATTGTTGCTTTATCCACTACAGAAGTAGAATACATAGTTGCTTCACATGCTTGCAAAGAGGCAGTGTGGTTGAAAGGTTTGTTTGGTCAGTTTGGAAGGATGCATGACAAAATAAAGTTACTTTGTGATAGTCAAAGTGCTATTCACTTGGCTCGGAATCCATCCTACCACAGTAAAACAAAAAATATACCTATCAAGTACCATTTTGTAAGACAAGTCATCGATGAACGTGGAGTCTCTCTTGAGAAAGTGCATACAAAAGAGAAATTCACAGACATGTTCATAAAATTAGTATTGTTAGAGAAGCTACGATGGTGCTTGGCTTTTCTTGTCTTGTAGAAAAGGTGATGAACAAAAGAAGGAGCAAGGTATAAATTTAAGTGTTGTCAAGGTAGAGATTGTTAAATGGTGACAATGAATTCTGAGGACTAGGATTTTAGATCCTCTAATTCAGTATTTGTTGTAACTAATGAGACTAAGTTAGATTTGGATATGACTGCATTAAATAAATCATTTTTTTTGTTATGCTCGTAGAGGCTGACAGAGCGAAGGAGAGATTTATGAGTGAAGCTGTTGTAAATCTACTTGATCTGAATAATAAGACAATCGATGCTTTTGCTTGGTGAACGTAGCCCAAATCTTGGGTGAACCACGTAAATCCTTGTGTCAAATGTTTGAATTGATTTCTGTATTAATCCACTACATATTAGCTTGTTAATGATGGCTGAAATCTAACATTAACAACTAATTTATAATAAATTTTACCACCTTAAAAAATAATATTCAATGCAACAATATAACATCACTTTTCAATCAATTCAAACATGTCCCTACACTATAAAGACTTCACTTTTCACTCAATTCAACATGTCCATACAATAGAACACATGGAACACATGTTTCAATTTTTTCATGGTGTTATTTGAAATGATTGGTTCAATGGGACAATAATGACATCAAACGAATCATAAAATAGAAAATAAATTATCTAAAGATAATATTGGTTTACATGAGGATGGAGCGTTCACAAAAATTAGAAAGATGCCTTTGGTAAAACTCACATTTATATATCTTCAGTTAAATCACTAACAAATTTATGGAGAACTTCAACATCCAACAGTGGACCTCGTTTCCTGCTTATGGCTTTGTTGATATACAATCCATCCTGCGTGATATTGTAGTGAACACAATGAATTTCACAATTGTTTACACAAATGAAGCAGGATAACTTTCGATCCCCCACCTCATCCTCGGTGTTATCTCCTCAAATAAATTAATTGAGTTATTTCATTTTAGGTGATAGGATGTCTTTTAAAAAATACATTATTAATTTTTGAAAGCTTTATGCATGTAATAAAGTAAAAATAAACTTTTGTTTAGTTTTTATTTGATCTAATTCAAATCTCAAGTTTTGGTGGCCTAGGCAAACATTTCAATTGTTCATTAGCCACCGAAAGCCTTATATTTCAGTAGCTTAAACAAAGGAATTCAGGGCTATTTTAGCCATCGAAATCGCAGAAGTGGGAGAGGAGTCAGCACGTCCTTTCACACTTTCCAACCGTAGGGTTTGAAGTTTTATAATTGCAAATTAGCCATCGAAAAGACAGGAGAGAAAACCATTCATGATCGGGAGTTGATCTCTATATGATATAAGAGAATCTTTTCAGGATTGTTGTATCATCAAGCCATATGCTTACGTACCCTCCATCATTATAGTTATTGACCATGATTGCTGCAAATCACAAATTGTTATGATGCATCCCTTGTAATCAGTGCCATGTTCTAAAGCTTGCCTCAGTTTTCTCTTTTCTGTCATAGCTGAGCCGAATCTCCCTAACTATACGTTGTGTAACTCTCCCCCGAAATCCGTTTCTTCGATCACAGGTGAACATAAGCATTGTTGCAGATGAAGAAAGGAGGGTCAACCCTGAAGAAAGAGATTGATGACATAAATTACTTGGAATCACACTCAGAGGTATGTCAATTGTTTAGGGATGCACGGTGTTATATTTTTTGCAAAAAAATACAGAGTTCTCATCAGCAGGTGGAAAAGGCCTTTTCCCTTAATTTCGATAGAAAGAAAGCAATCATAGGTCGGTATGAATTCGATATAGATGAATCCCTCATAGCCGAAGTGACATAGCTTCCCAGGACTGGAGAAAAATGGTTTAAGACTCCTGTCACTAAGAATGTTCAATTCAGGTCTTATTTGAAACCAGAACACAGGGGTTTGATATGGATGAAAGACATCCTTGTGTATTTCCTTGAAGAGAAATAACAACAGTTATTGAAAGACTTAATGATCTATATAACTTATGAAGGGTGATATAACAGAGTGATGATTTACTATTTAAACTCATAAATAATTTGACTAGTAAAAACCCACTCAATATTTCCTATTTTCTCCACAGAAGCTTATCCAAAATGGCTCATCAATTCAAGGCCGAACCTAATAAATTTGCAGGTAGACTATCCCACCACAGTCTAATTAAAATTTTTGTTTGTGAGTTGTTGCAAAGAAGAGGGAAAGAGTGGAATTACTTCTTTTTCTAGAATGATTTCCAGACTGAGGTACAACCAGGGGGTAAAAAGAGTCATGATTCCAAGAAGTCTTCTACTCCCAAAAGTGGAAAGAGGAGGAGGAGAGATATCTCTCCAACTCGAGTTAATAAACCCTCTCATTCCTCTAAGATAAATAAAACTAAGAAGAAATTAAATTTCAACAGTGAAAAAGAAAAGGCCAAAGAATCCCCACTGAACAAAAGCATTCTTTATCGTCCTTACACAGACTCAGAGGATGAAGAGCACTAGATTGAAATAGGGAACGAGGATTCAGTTACCATAGGGCGTGAAAATTCTATTTTTGTAGATATATACACAACAAGTTATGAAGACCTTCCATCACCTACACCTCAAGAAGAACATGAACCACAAATTGCAGATGCCTCATCTAGAAAATGAGTGAAGCAGAGTAAATCAAAGGAAATCAAGAAGCCTAAGAAGAAGTTAGTTGAGAAAGAAGTGCTAGAAAGGGTAATTAAAACTGGGTATGAAACCCCGTCGAAGAACTTTGAAAAAAGCAACTCATCCTTGGAAATATTAGTTCATGAAAGCATAAAGGAAAGGAAAAAGAAGGACAAGATTGTAAAAGACTAGAACAACTTATGGAGAGTAGCTCAGGGCTTGAAGAAAAAAGTCAAGGTTTTGATAAAATAAGCTATGTCTTCAAAACAATAGGCTCAAACACATGCTACTCTTGAAACCCTAGCAGAGGTGGCAGTTCAGTGCAATGAACCAGAGGCAGCCAATAACCCTACAACCTTTGAGAAAGATGCAAAAGCCTTAAAAGATCATCCCTAAGGCATTTTTGAGCTAAGACTAAAGGCATTTTTGAAATTTTGATAATTTCACTAGTCTCGGGTTTCGGTGGCTTAGGTGAACATATCGATTGTTCATTAGCCACCAAAAGCAGAGCTTTTGGTAGTTAATTGGTCCGATTTCTGCCTACTCTAGCTACCGAAATCATTGATAAGGAAGAAAGTTAATATTTTCACACATGTCCAAGTGTTCCTTGTCCAAAAGCCTCATAAATGGTTCCAATTGATGGAAAATAATTAATGACATCCGTATCAAGAGTTTGTTTTGGTTTTAGAGATGCTTTACAAGACAGAAAGGTAAAAAACAATTAGCTATTTTCAAGGATAAAAAGTTGTTTGACTGTCAACAGGCATCATGTTTGACTCCTCCCATATCACATGAAATTCAGCAGCCTCAGAAGGCTCACTACACCTACCAAAGAATATGAAGAACATAAAGATCATTTGAGGATTTGAATTGACCTAGTTTATAGGATCTTTTCCTATTTTCTTGGGCCAGTTATTGATTTTCTATTTTAGGCAAAATTCAATCCAGTAGTATAGGATCTTGAAACTGTTTTTAAAGGGCTATAAAGTCCAGAACATTTGATGAACAATGGGTTCGATTTTGAGTTCTGTAATCCACTGTTATTATGATAAAGACACTGTCTTTAATATATTAAGCTTGCAAGATTCTTTCATTGTTATTATCAGACTCTCTTTATCTTTTTCTTTGTCTATGAGTTGAAATCATTTCTTTGTCTATGTTTAAAGGTCCCATGGTAACTATCATCTTACCTTTGATTATTAAGAAAGAATCATAAGCATCCTTTGCTAGTTTGTTGACCCATCATATATATTGTTATATATGTTCTGGTTAATTGATTGGTTTTCTTATCCATTTTATCTACAAACCTATCTGATAATAGCTCTTGAAGGCCTTGTACTGCATGAATATAGCTAGACTGTCTTGAAGATACAATCCAGTGATTTAGATATTCATCTTGATCCAAACCCACACCCATTATTGAGAAAATAATTACAAAAAGGATAAGTTACCAGGCATCTCTGATATACATCCTAGGAGAGTTTCATGAAGTGATAACAAATTAGCATCGTAGCTAGGGAGAGGAGATTGAAGCTCAGCTTCCTTGGGAGACGACAAGATCCAACTTTGATGATAGACAAAGTTTGGACACATTTTTGGTTGTGGCTCTAAGAAGGGCTCATACAAGAGAAAACCAAGAAAGACCATTGGCAACACCAGTTCCAGACCCTGAGAAGATCATCAAAAGTCGAAAATCATTGCAAAGACAAACTTTCGGATCTGAAAGAGCATATAAACCAGGTATTTCAAGAAACACTTCTTCTTTGGTATCTAGAGAACCTCTTGTCGAATCCCCTTCTACTGAAACTTCTAGTTCTCAGAAAATTGAAATTGTGTTAGAAAGCTTGAAGGGTGATGAGCCTTCAATTTCCTCTGATTTTATAGATTATATTTCTGAGCATGCTACTATATCCAACTTAGGGGAAGAAGTTGTAGAATCTATCCAAGAAGAGGACTCTTCCTCTTCCTTGAATTCTTCACCAATTGAGCCTGTAGAAAGTTTTTTCCATACTCATACCAGTCTGCCCATTCTTGAAGATATTTTACAAGATCATTCCCCGAAGGGTAAAGAAAAATTGGCCTTGCTTCTTGGTCATTTTTACAGAGCTTCTTACTTTCCACCTTATTCAGGAAAAAAATTCCAGGGTAGTCATCCTACCATTGCTTCCCCTTCATTCCTCAGTGATGTAAGACCACCATTGTCCATAGTCCCATCTATCCCATCTCATCCATCATCTACAAAAACCTCTTCATCTGCATCAACCCCCAAGATTTCCATGGTTTCCCCTTTGACAAAAATGGAACAAATCTTAGGCAATAGTTATGCCCCTCTTGTGTTTCCCAATCCCTTATCAGCCATGCCAATAGGAGATTATCATAAATATATGCCAAAGTTTACCGGATCTGGGGATTATACTACTGAAGAACATATAGAATCTTTCTATGCTTATATGAGAATATTAGCATTTCAGAGGATGATGTTTGGACCCGAATTTTTGTGCAGAGCTTGGATAGTCAAGGCAGGAAGTGGTTCAAAGAACTTCCAACAAATTCAGTGGTAGGTATTGAGAAATTAGATGAAGGTTTTTTGAAACATTGGGGAGAAAGAAGAGACCTCTTGTATTATATTACTGAATTTGGAAATCTAAGAAGAGAAAATGGGGAGTGTGTCTCAGACTTCACCAAAAGATTCAATAAGATGTTTGGCAAGATCCCTATAGAGATCAAGCCAAATGATGCATTAAAAAAGATTACTTACTCTTTTTCCTTTGATCCAAAATTTTGCTTAATCCTTAGAGAAAGAAGGTCACCCACACTAGCTTTAATGCAAGATGTTGCTCTTGAGGTTGAATCTAACATTATGCAATCTCAGAAACTTAAAGTAAAATTTGAGAGACAGAAGTTGTATATTGATCCTCCTTCTTCTTCAAATACCAAAATGGAAAATATGACCAAGATGTTGGACAGCTTGACCTCGGAAATTTCAAAACTGAAAATTTAGAGTCAGCAACCAACAAGAAGTAAAGAGCCTAATGCCTATGCTCCCAGGAATCCCAATGCATTCCATTACAGAAGGAACAACCAGTAGGTTCAAATCCTTCAAATAGACAAGAATGCAGTTGAATACCAAAGGATCAAGGCCCCCTTCCAAAATGTAGTGCTAGAAGAAGAACAGGAGCTATCTCATGATGAAGTTGAAGAAGAAGATGACATCAATTTCTTTGGGGTTGATACTGATTCCTCCTTATTGACACAAACAGATTATGAGGAGGCCCAGATGAATGAGTAGATTAATGAGGCAAGAATTGAAGAATATTTTTATCAGACAGATGATTATCCAGGTTACAATCTAATATCTAAGACTGTTACTCCAAAACCATTGCTTGCTACCCCCA
>ML789528.1:250962-291225 GCA_009831015.1 Picea engelmannii | reverse complement strand
TGTTGTTGCCAAGCAGCTTGCTGCTCCTACAAAGTAGACCTCCACTACTACAAAACAACAACATAAGCAATTGAAGCCCCAAGCTAAACAACAAGTGTCCCTCAGAGCTCCTTCTAATGAGGTAAAACCTTCTGACAAAATATCATATTCATTTAATTTTGAATCAAAAATTCAGAAGGTGAAAATACCTATGCCATTAATTGAACTTATGAAGAATGACATATTCAAGTTTTCTATCCTGAAGTCCCTTCAACCAAAGACTCCGTCAGCTACTGATTATGTAAACCTTCAACATGACAAGCCCATAGTGACTATAGGACCTATGGTAGAAGACCGAGATGACTCTTGTCCACCCTTCTATATATCCCTGAATATCCATGACAAGATCCTTCACAACTACTTACTTGACTTGGGAGCATCACACAATCTTATGCCTAAATTAGTGATGGATGAACTCAATCTTGACATCACAAAACCTTGCCATGATATCTTCTCTTTGGACTCTAGGAAATTCAGATGCCTCAGACTCATAAAAGACCTTGTCATAAACCTTGCCCATCTGCCAATGAGAAGCATGGTAATGGATGTTGTAGTGGTTGATATCCCACCCATGTTCGGCCTCCTCTTGTCACATTCATGGAGAAAAAGGTTAGGACGTACCTTGCAGATGGATCTTTCATATGCCACAGTATCGGTGTTTGGAGGAGAGATAAAGAGACTTTATAGAGAAAATTAGCTTGTCTACATCATTAGTGATGGGAAGAATTATGTAAACCATCCCATCTATGCATTAGACATAGACTTTGGGGCATGCATTCTGCAAATAAATGATTCTCAACTAGCTCCTTTGTAGCTCACAAAGCCTACTTATCAACAGATTGATGGAGAGAGTACTCCTGTGTGGAGCATGTTCTTTGATGGTACTAGTACCAAAGACTCAGCAGGTGCAGGTGTAGTTTTGATTTCTCCTTCAAAAGAGGCTATTCATTTGTCTTTTAAACTTGATTTCAAAACTACTAACAATATAGCAGAGTATGAGGCTTTGTTGTTGGGATTAAATTATGCCAAGGATATGGGAATTAAAGGACTAAATGTGTTTGGAGATGTGGATCTCATCATACAACAAGTGAATAGTACTTTCCAAGAAAAACATGTCAAGTTGAAAGCTTACAGGGATGAACTGTGGAAAATCAGGGACTCTTTCTCCATTTTTGATATTTCTTATATACCCAGAGCTATGAATCACCTTTTTGATTCCCTTGTTGTCTCAACAAGTATGTCCATTCCTCCCATGCCTCCTAGACTAAATTACGAAATCCAAGTCAAATATAGACCATCCCTGCCCGACAATGTCAAATATTGGAAATTTTTTGAAGATGATGATGAGCTTAGTAGTTTTCTTCTGCTTGTAGATGAATTTTGTGATATGCATATTGACCAGGAAAATCAAAATGTAGAGGAATCCAAGAAGCCTAAGATAAAAAGAAAAATGGGTCAACATGATATCGTTCAACTGCCCAACAATTATATACCTCGGGGTTTGGTGCCTCTTGAGAAGCTTTTCGACCAAAACGATGTCCCCTACAAGCCTGATAAGAAGGAGAAGGATCATGTTTTCCATGAGCACAATATAGGAAGCCAAAATCATCCTAATTTCATAAATCTGTCCACTGAATAAACTGTTGATCAGAGGTCAAAATATTGCAACATTATGAAAGAATTTGCTAATGTTTTTTCCTGGAAATACAATGATTTGAAAACCTATGATCCTAATGTCATTCAACATAAGATTCCCCTTGAGAAATATACCATCCCTTTCAAACATAAATTGAGACCTATTAGTCCTCTCCTATTGACTGTAATTGAAAAAGAAATAAAAAAGATCCTTGATGCCAAAATCATAATCCCATTAAGATACTCTAAATGGATTGCAAATCTAGTAATAGTGAGAAAGAAAAATGGTGAGATCAGGTTATGCGTTGATTTTAGAAACTTAAATAAATTCTCAAAGAAAGACAACTATCCCCTACCCAATATGGAACACTTGTTGCAAAGAATTTTAGGGGCCACTGTCATGTCTTTCCTAGATGGCTTCTTAGGCTATAACCAAGTTTTTGTACATCCTAATGACCAAGAAAAAATTGCCTTTACTAGTCCTTAAGGTACCTTCACGTATGCCAAGATGCCATTCAGGCTAATGAATGTCGGGGCCACTTTTCAGAGGGCCATGGACATAGCTTTCATGGGAGAGAAGGACAAGTTTGTCCTCATCTATCTTGATGATATCAAAGTTTATTCTAGCAGTCATAAAGAGCATTTGAAGCATCTAAAAAGAGTATTTTTGAAATGCAGATAGTTCAGGATTTCGTTGAACCCCAAAAAGTCTCAATTTGCTCTCAAGAAGGGTAAGCTCCTAGGCCACATTGTTTTAGCAGAGGGAGTGAAAATTGATCCATCTCGAGTGGAACCAATTCAGAAGCTGTCCATACCAAGATCAAAGAAGGATATCCAATCCTTACTCGGTAAGATAAATTTTGTTAGAAGGTTTATTCCTAATTTCTCTAAGTTAGTGAAACATATAACTTCTATGCTAAAAAAGGGAGCTGAGATAAAATGGAAAGACAATGCAAGAATTTCATTTCAGGATATCAAATAGGCTATCATGGAATCTCCCACTCTAATCAGTCCGGATTACACCAAGAATTTCTATATTTTCTCTTTTTCTTCCTATGACATAGTGGCAACAGTCTTGTTACAAAAAGATGATGAAGGTCTTCATCACCCGGTGGCTTTCTTCAGCAAATCACTTAGGGATGTTGAACTAAGGTATGATTCTATAGAAAAACAACCTTATGCTCTCATCAAGTCATTAAAATATTTCAAAATTTATATCCTCCATGCAAAGGTTGTGGCCTATGTTCCTTCAGCCTCTGTGAAGGATGCCTTGACCCAACTCGATATTGATGGAAAGAGAGCTAAATGGATTGCAAATCTGATTGAGTTTGACATAGAAGTAAGGCCCACTAAGTTGGAAAAAGGCCAAGGCCTTTCCAAGATTTTGACAGAAGAGAACTATGATCTTTTGGACATAAATTTCATTGGGGAAAGTTCAGCAAGTTTGCAAATAGGGATAGTAGTGGAAGAACAACATGACAGCCAACAAGTGGCCAATAATTTGTCTTCATGTGAGTGGTATTCAGGTATTTTTCATTTTTTACAGAAGTTGGAGGTTTCTCCTGAACTTAGCATGACTCAAGCCTAAGCCCTTAATCTCAGAGAAATTAAATTTTGCATTAATGATAATCTTTTATATTGGAAAGATCCTACTGGTTTACTACTGAGATGTTTAGACAAATATGAATAAGATAAAGTCATGCATTGGTTTCATTTGAGTATTTGTGCAGGCCATCATTACTGGAAGACCACATCTCATAAAATCCTAAGGGTTGGGTATTACTGGCCTTTTATTTTTTCATATGTGTGCACCTTTGTGAAATCTTGTGATAAGTGCCAAAGATTCACAGGAAAACAACAACTAAAATCTCTACCTATGAGACCTATTGTAGTGAATGGTCATTTTCAGCAGTGGGGCTTATATTTCATAGGCGATATTAATCCTTCATCTAGTGGTCATCATAAATGGATCCTGGTATCCATTGACTATTTTACCAAGTGGATAGAGGCAATCCCCACTAGAAATGCCACTCATCAGGTCGTCATGAAGTTTCTCTATGAAAACATTATGAACAGATTTGGTTGCCCAAAAAGGCTAGTGACAAATAATGGAGCAACCTTCAAAGTTGATGCATTAGTTGACATGTGTAAGTCAATGGGCATTCAATTGGTAGACTCTACTTCCTACTACCCTCAAGGAAATGGTCTTGCTGATTCATCCAATAAGAGTCTAGTCAGAATCATCAAAAAGATGTTGGAGGATAATCAAAGGAGGTGGGATTCCAAACTAAAGTTTTCTCTTTGGGCAGACAAAGTGACTAATAAGAAATCTATAGGAACTTCTCCCATTAAACTGGTTTATGGCACTGATGTAATTTTCTCCATTCAGCTAGTTCTACCAGTGGCTAAATTCTTTCAGGAGGAACGAACCAAATCAAATGATATGGTAAGAAGAATGATTGACTTGGTAGAATTGCAGCAGGTCAGAGAACAAATGGTGAATAAATCAGAAGCTCATCAAAAGAGGATGAAGGATACTTTTGACAGAAAATCAAAGGTGGACAACTTTCAGGTCGGTGAATAGGTTTTGAAATGGGATGCCCTCAGACAAGATAAAGGAAAGCACAACAAGTTTGATTCTTTCTAGACCGGTCCTTTCATGATAACTCAAGAACAACACAACAATACCTTCATTCTGCAAAGTATGGAAGGTGAATAAATGTTTGGTGGCCCAGTCAATGGGCATTTTCTGAAACTCTATTTCATCTAAGGCTTCAAAGCCTTGTCATTGTAAATTTTATTTTAATTTTTTTGTTTTTTGCAAAATAACTCCATGCCCAATGGAAGCACTAGCAGATAGGTTTGAACTTTTTTTGCAGGAAAGGCATTGGTTCTGTGGTTCTTGAAACCTCACAGGGAGGCTTTCACCCCCAATAGGAGCCAGTGCTATCTCCTCAAATAAATCAATCGAGTTATTTCATTTTAGGTGATAGGATGTCTTTTAAAATATATATTATTAATTTTTGAAAGCCTTATGCATGTAATAAAGTAAAAATAAACTTTTGTTTAGTTTTTATTTGATCTAATTCAAATCTCAGGTTTCGGTGGCTTAGGCGAAAATTTTGATTGTTCATTAGCCACCGAAAGATTTAGCTTTTCGTAGCTTAAACAAAGGAATTCAGGGCTATTTTAGCCACCGAAATCGCAAAAATGGGGGAGGAGTCAACATGTCCTTTCACATGTTTCAACCGTTGGGTTTGAAGTTTTATAATTACAAATTAGCCTCCGAAAAGATAGGAGAACGAACCATTCATGACCGAGAGATGATCTCTGTATGATATAAGAAAATATTTTTAGGATTGTTGTATCATCAAGCCATATGCGTACGTACCCTCCATCATTACAGTTATCGACCATGATTGTTTCAAATCACAAACCGTTCTGTTGCATCCCTTATAATCAGTAAGCTTGCCTCAGTATTCTCTTTTTTGTCACAGTCGAGCCAAATATCCCTAACTATACATTGTGTAACTCTCCCCCGAAATTTGTTTCTTCAATCACAGGTGAACAGAAGCATTGTGGAAGATGAAGAAAGGAGGGTCAACCTTGAGGAAAGAGCTCGATGACATCCATTACTTGGAATCGCACCCGGAGGTATGTCAACTATTTAGGGATGCATGGTGTTATAATTTTTGCAAAAAATTACAGAGTTCTCATTAGCAGATGGCAGAGGCATTTGCCCTTAATTTTGATTGAAAGAAAGAAATCATAGTTCGGGATGAATTCGAGATAGATGAAGCCCTCATAGGCAAAGTGACAGAGCTTCGAAGGACTGGAGAAAAATGGTTTAAAACTACTGTCACTAAGAATGTTGAATTCATGTCTTATTTGAAACCAGAACACAAGGGTTTGATATGGAAGAAAGACATCACTGTGTCTTTCCTTGAAGAGAAATGGAAACAATTATTGAAATCCATAATGGTCTATATAACTTGTGAAGGGCGATATAACAGAGTGATGATTTACCATTTTAAACTCATAAATCATTTGACTAGTACAAACCCACTCAATCTGCCCTATTTTCTCCACAAAAGCTTATCCAAAATGGCTCATCAAGTCAAGGCCAAATCCAATAAAGTTGTAGGTAGACTATCACACCACAATCTAATTAAACTTTTGGTTTGTGAGTTGTTGCAAAGAAGAGGAAAAGAGTGGAATTACCTCTTGTTCTAGAATGATTTCTAGACTGAGGTACAACCATAGGGTAAAAAGATTCCTCATTCCAAGAAGTCTTCTACTCCCAAAAGTGGAAAGAGGAGGAGGAGAGCTATCTCTCCAGCTCCATTTAATCAACCCTCTCTTTCCTCTAAGATAAATAAAACTAAGAAGAAATTGAATTTCAATAGTGAAAAAGAAAAGGCCAAAGAATCCTTAGTGAACAAAAGCATTCTTAATCTTCCTTACACAGACTCGGAGGATGAAGAGCACCAGATTGAAACAGGGCATGAGGATGCATGAAAATTCTTTTTTTTGTAGATATATACACAACAAGTTATGAAGACCTTCCATCACCTACCTCAAGAAGAACAAGAACCACAAATTGTAGTTGCATCATCTAGCAAATGAGTGAAGCAGAGTAAATCAAGAGAAATCAAGAAGCTTAAGAAGAAGTTAGTCGAGCAAGAAGTGCTAGAAAGGGTAATCAAAACTAGGTATGAAACCCTATCGAAGAACTTTGCAGAAAGAAACTAATCCTTGTAAATATTAGCTCATGAAAGTATAAAGGAAAAGAAAAAGAAGGACAAGATTGTAGAATACTACAACAACTTATGGAGAGTAGCTCAGGGCTTGAAGAAAAAGGTCAAGGCTTTGAGGAAACAAGCTATGTCTTCAAAACAGTAGGCTCAGACACATGCTACTCTTGAAACCCTAGAAGAGGTGGCAGTTCAGTACAATGAACCAGAGGCAGTCAATAACCCTACAGCCTTTGAGAAAGATTCAAAAGCCTTAAAAGATCAGCCCTAAGGCGTTTTTGAGCTAAGACTAAAGGTATTTTTGAATTTTTGATAATTTCACTAGTCCCAGGTTTCAGAGGCTTAGGTGACCATATCGATTGTTCATTAGCCATCGAAAGAAGAGATTTTGGTAGTTAATTGGTCCAAATTCTGTCTACTCTAGCTACCGAAAGCACTAATAAGGCAGAAAGTTAATATTTTTTCACAGGTCCAAGTGTTCCTTGTCCAAAAGCCTCAGAAATGATTCCAATTGATGGAAAATAATTAATGACATCCTTATCAAGAGTTTGTTTTGGTTTTAGAGATGCTCTACAAGACAGAAAGGTAAAAAACAATTAGCTATTTTCAAGGATATAAAGATGTTTGAATGTCAACAGGTGTCATGTTCGACTCCTCCCATATCACATGAAATCGAGCAGCCTCAAAAGGCTCACTACACCTGCCAAAGAATCTGAAGAACATAAAGATCATTCGAGGATTTGAATTGACCTAGTTTATAGGATCTTTTCTTATTTTCTTGGTCCAGTTATTGATTTTCTATTTTAAGAAAAATTCGATCCAATAGTATAGGATCTTGAAACTGTTTGTAAAGGGCTAGAAAGTCCAGAACATTTGATGAACAATGGGTTTGATTTTGAGTTCTGTAATCCACTGTTATTATGATAAAGACACTTTCTTTAATATATTAAGCTTGCAAGATTCTATGCCTATGCCTATGATAAAGACACTCTCTTTATATTTTTCTATGCCTATGAGTTGAAATCATTTATTTGTCTATGTTTAAAGGTCCCATGGTAAGTGTCATCTTACCTTTGATTATTAAGCAAGAATCATAAGCATCCTTTGCTAGTTTGTTGACCCATCATATATATATATATATATATATATATATATATTGTTATATATGTTATGGTTAATTGATTGGTTTTCTTATCCATTTTATCTACAAACCTATTTGATAATAGATCTTGAAGGCCTTGTACTCCATGAATATAGCTAGACCGTCTTGAAGATACAATCCAATGATTTATATATTCATATTGATCCAAACCCACACCCATTATTGAGAAAATAATTACAAAAAGGTTAAGTTTGAGATACAGCCTAGGAGAGTTTCCTGGGGTGATAACACTAGGAATCACAAAAGCGTTGAAACATATAAACTAGCTCCTTTACTATGTCCAAAGCTCGTCCGAGAATGCAAGCAGCTAATGGAATTTCTTCCATTACTGCGCCTGCACTTCAGAATTTTGTTGTGCCTGCACTTCAGCTTCAAGATGTTGTCCCATCGTAAGGCCACTCATCTCTTTTGATTGATCAATTTCCCTAGAGATGCAAATAGTTACAGCATTACCCAGTGCTCTCAGGTACAATCCTTTGAAATATAAAAGTGAGTTCCTCGTTCTTCCCAGAATAGAAATCCCGTCATTCAAGTCTTTGGTGCTGATATACATTGCACTCCTTTCACATAATATCTCGAGGGCGCACGGATATCCCAAGGACGCTCGACTACTGTTTCCAAGGACGATGTTAGCCTCCGTGGCAATCTCATCAAATACTGTAGAAAATGCTCGCAAAATAAACGACTGGATTTTCATATAGCCTTGATTATTCTTATAAACATGGCCGAGAATTTTAATTAAACTTGAAAGTTCACGTTCCTTTGAATTTTCTCTAAGCCTCTCAATAATTCCCATGGAATTTTCTTTGCATGATTTCAGTGCATTTATTATGATGTCGATGGCCCTCACTATTTCCTTACCCACATCCAGAGAAACTTGTTTGGCTTCCTTTTCTATTAAATATTTGTGAATGACTTTCTTAAAATATCTGAATCCGTGTAGAGATAAGAAGGTTTCTATGTTCTTAGAATGAAACTCACAAAACAAGCGAACTATATTCATTTTCTTCCATATGTTCACCCATTGCTTCTGCGTTATCTGTCTCCCTCGAACAGATTTAGGCAACCTCCTTAAATATCGCTCCATCTCTCCCATTTCCAGAATTTTAGAATACTCAGCAATTACAGTATTTGAAGGAAGTCTGCGAAGTTTAACATAACGCTTCATTTATTTTCTCAATTATGTATGGGGGATGGCGCTTTTAATGTCAAACCACTTTTGAGTAAAGGGATTTCGGGCATGCTGCTCAATTTACGAAATGTTCTGTATTGTGTTTCTATTGTAGAGAAGCTGAGTGGGATCCTGCTCCATGGTAATCGCACAGGTGTTAAATATAATGTAACCTCAACAGGCTGACTGTACACTGCCAACTGTCGTGGTCAGCTGTACTTTCTATTCTTGTTTTTCTTGAGTCTATTTAGTTCAACTATTTTCCTTTGCATACTGACTTCTTCATGATCTTATTCATGTACTTGTTTTGTACTCTTCTTCTTATATTCTAATATACTATTTTCTGTTATATTCTTTCTCTCTGCATTTCTTGCTTCCCAATTTATCATGGTATCAAAGCTTCAACAGTAAGCCTCTTCACACAGGCTAGAGGGCAACACGATCCTCAAATAGCGTAGAGCTTACACGGATCTTGACAACATTCGACACAGGCTTTTCACAAGGCTTGGAGAGATGTCCTTCATACTCTCAAAATATCCTCGTAGGAAACTTCCACGAGGAAGCAAACCGTCATACGCTCAAAAGATCAGCGTAAGTAGCTCACGCGAGGTTGCAGAGCGTATTACGCTCGAAAGTTTCAAAGAGAAGAAACATGAGAAGGAAGAAATAGTAAAGATTCTTGTTCAATTTTCAAAGAATCATCAAAGATTCACGAAGAAGAGCTAAAGGAGGCGGGAACTCTTGAAGAATTCAAAGGATTTGTTCAAATTCGTAAAAGATAGTTGCAGAAAGAAGAAACGTTTAAAGAATTTCAGAAATCGCTCAAATCTGTCAAAGATTGCAGCAGAAAACAAAGAACTCGTGAAATTCTTTCAAATCTTTGAAAGATTCACGAATTTTTCTTCCGCAGAAGAAAATCCTTACAAAGGTAGTAAAGAACGCATCTCAGGTTCAAAGAACAATCGTCGCGGCCGTAAGATTTGTCCTGCGAATAGATCCAAGGCAGAAATCTAGTTCAGAAGGGATGAAGAGAGCATGAAAAAGGCGAAAGAATTTTGGTCGTTAAATCTTGCGCAAAGGACCGACAGCTCGTTGGATCTGCGAGAAAGTGCATGAGGTTTAGTCCTCTGGAGAATACAGGAGAAACGTCTTGTGAAGTCACGAAATCAAATAGACCGTCTATCAAGAGACATGTGGTGAGATCTCGGCATTTCGCTGACTCACAAGGTGTAAAGGTCAGAAGACTGTCATGAGAATTTGTGAATCGAAAAATCACGAGTTATTCTGGACTGTTGGATTGAGATAGATCGTGATTCATCGATCTGATCCAATCGCAAAATTGGGGATCGGGAGTTGGACGAGCGAAGGAGAATGCTCTCCAAAACCCCGATACACAAAATCTCGACATCACAAATCGTGAAATCCCAAGAGGATTGTGAGCCGTCCATCTCAGAGGACAAGTGGCAGCAGATCCAAGTTCCATCATTTCATGATTTCGGATTTCGGGATATCGGAGGTCTTGTTGATGAAAGGTCGCAACACTCCATGGTGAAAATCTCAAAACCCTGAAAATATCACAGCCGTCCATTCGTTCAGACACGTGGCAGAGATCGAGGAAACCATTGGCATTTCAACTATTGGGGTTTCAAGTTGCCAGAGGATTTGGAGTCACAAGTCATGAAATCAAAAAATGATGAGGACCGTCCATCTTTCGAGGACGTGTGGCATCAATCCAGTATCTCGAGAAATTTTCCGAAAAAGCAATTTCGGTAAGATCGACAATTCGGACTTCGCGTTTTGGAAGTGCAGCGTGACGAGGAATCACGAGTCGCGAAATACCAATTCGTGAAATCTCGATAGGATCTGGACCGTCAGATCATAGAAATATCTGGACCGTTGAAATTGTCCAAAGGTGAAATTTCAACGTTTTTTATACCGGGAGTCTGAAGGACCTAGGATCGTCGCAGCAAAATAGCCGAAGTCCTGAAACATAAAATCCCAAAAAAGAGTTTGAATAAGCACTAGGATACTTTGAATTTCGACGATTTGAGGGACAGGGAACCGACAAAGGAATCATTATTCTATGATTCACAAAAAGCCAACAATGCTTTAACCTTTAGGTGTGTGGTCACATCGTTCGAAGACAAAGGGCCAATCTAAGGTCGTTAAACCCTCTTCGACATTTCGGCGATCAGAGGTTGGAGTGACAAGAGATTGGAGGACTCGTATAACGAAGTCCCGAAGATAGAATCGCGAAGCCAAAAATCATGAAGTCGAAACTCGCAAAATCTCGAATCGCAGAGTTCTGAAGCCATTGCAAATTACACGCAGGAGACAAATAAGTAAGATTTTTTTTTCTTTTTTCCTGTTTTGCTGAATTCTTTAAAAGATGGCGACGTCTAAAAATTTAGGACCAACTCAGGGTCCAATTCTTATTGGAAAGAACTATGAGTTCTGGTCTCTTCAGATGAGAGCCTTCTTGCAAGAACAAGAGTGTTGGTATCCAGTGGTTCATGGATATGTGAAACCAGATCCAGTAGACCTATTCGCCATGACTAATCAACAGAAAATTGATCAAGCAACGTAGAGAAGAAGAGAAAATAAAGCTAAATTTTGGATTCAAAATTCTGTGGATGACTCGATTTTCTCAAAAATCACAGGTATAGGTACTTCAAAATAGGCCTGGGACATCCTTAAATCTTCCTACCAAGGAAATGACAGGGTCAAAACAATTAAACTATAGACCTTGAGAATGAAATTCGAGACTCTAAGGATGACAGAGTCTGAAAATGTGGATCATTTCATGACCAGAGTCATGGGCATCGTAAACCAGATCAGACTAACTGGTGAAACCATCATTGATCAACGAATTGTTGAGAAAATATTCAGAAGTTTACCAAATAAATTTGAAATGGTTGTAACAACAATCCTTGAATCCAAGGATCTATCATGTTTTTCAACAGATGAGCTAATTGGTTCTATGGTGACACATGAGACTAGAATGCATCTCACAGATGAGTCAATCGCCAATTCTTTCAAAATGCAATTCTCCTTTAGCAGAGGGAGAGGCAGAGGGCAAGGAAGAGATCAACAAGGAAGAGGGAGCAGTCATAGAAAACTTCATTCCAGTGGAGGACACAAACAACAACAACTAAATCAACACTTCCAAGCACACACACAACAAAATCAGAATCCGAGTTTTCAGCCTCAAAGAGGCAGAGGGAGAAGATCAAATGAGAAATCAAGCATACAATGCTATTACTACAAGAAGTATAGGAACTATGCATTTGAATGAAGGAAGAAGCAAGCAGATCATCTCTCAGGCAAAGCACATGTGTCAAATCACACGGGAGAAACCTCAGGAGGTATGTTTCTCTTATGCCACAAGACTGAAGAACAACCTAAAGATCTCTGGTTGTTGGACAGTGGATGCAGCAATCACATGAAAGGTAACAAAGATTTACTTTCATGCATTGATTCTTCAATCTCATCTGATATTACAATTGGAAATGATTACTTAGTCAAAGTTCAAGGAAAAGGAACTTTTCCTATTCTTACTAAACAGAATGGAAAGAAAGACATAAACAATGTCTATCATGTTCCAGATCTGAAACATAATTTGCTAAGTCTAGGATAGCTCATTGAACATGGTTATAAGGTACTTTTTGAGGGAGCATCTTGCAAGATATATGACAAAATCCCAAGCAGAAAATTGATTTATGAAATCCACATGACTCTGAATAGGATGTTTCCCCTTACACTTAGAACTGAAAATCTAATTCAACCATATGCACAAAGTGCATCCACCCTGAATGAAACAATGGTTTGGCATACAAGATTTGGACATCTACCATTTCAGAGTCTAAGTCTTCTTCAGAAGCACTCCATGGTCAAAGGTCTTCCTACCTTTAAAGAGAAAACTTCCCCATGTGAGTCTTGTATACTTGGAAAACATAAGAGAACTAGTTTTCCATAGTCTTCCAATCAAGCCAAACAACATCTTGAACTTGTTCACACTGACCTATGTGGACCAATGCAAACAGAGTCCATAGATGGAAGATTTTATTTTCTAACGTTTATTGATGATTTTAGCAGAAAAATATGGATCTATTTTCTCAGACACAAGTCTGAAACTTTTGCAAAATTCAAAGAATTCAAGGTAGAAGTTGAAAAATAGAGTGGAAAATATCTCAAAGCACTCAAGTTAGATGGAGGAGGAGAATACAACTCTAGAGAATTTGCAAATTTCTGCAAATCACAAGGCATTATCATGCAAACAATAGCCAAGTATACTCCATGACATAATGGAGTGGCTGAAAGGAAAAGTCAGACAATAATGAATATGGCAAGAACACTTCTTAAAGAGAAAAGTTTGTCAAATAGGTTTTGTGTTGAAGCATCAACATGCTCAGTTTATCTTTTGAATAGATCTCCAACCACCAAACTAAAGCTAAAAGTCCCTCAAGAAGCATGGAGTGGGACAAATATCAATGTTGTGCATCTAAGGACATTCGGAGGCATGGCCTACACTCACATACCTTCCGAATTAAGGAAGAAACTTGATGACAAAAGTGAGAAATGTATTTTCACTGGATATAGTGAAACATCTAAAGCTTATGGGATTTACAATCCAATCTCCAAGAAACTAATTTTCAGCAGAGATGTAAAATTTCTGGAAAATCAATTCTGGAATGATTCAGAAAATCAACAAATGGACAGTCAAAATCCATTTCTGCCACGTTCTGAAAACACAGAAAATTCAGGACATCAAGTACCTCAAACTATTATTCCAAGATTTCAAGTACAAATACAACCTGAAAATTCTCAGGATAACTCAACTTCAAGCAGAGAATCATTCTCTGAACCACAAAATCAGAGAACTCGAAGTTTGAGAGAAATCCATCAGCAGTTGGATGACTTTGAACAACACAACCTTTTTGCTTTAATGTCATGTCAACTTACATCTTTTAAGGAAGCAGCTAAGGAGCCTCATTGGGTTCAAGCCATGAACTAAGAATTTGACTCCATTGAGAAAAATCAGACATGGGATCTTGTTGATCTACCAAGTCACAAGAAGAGTATTGGTGTCAAGTGGGTTTACAAAACTAAACTCAATGAAAAAGGGCAGATCAAAAAACACAAGGCAAGACTTGTTGCCAAAGGATTCTCACAACAACCTGGTACTGATTATGGTGAAACTTTTGCTCTAGTAGCAAGACTAGACACTGTAAGGACTCTATTGGCCATAGCAGCCCAACACAAATGGCAAGTATACCAGATGGATGTCAAGTCAACATTCCTGAATGGTTTCTTAGAAGAAGAAGTTCATGTCGATCAACCACCTGGATTTGAAGTCCAAGAGTAGCCAACCAATGTATATTGGTTGAAGAAAGCCTTGTATGGCTTAAAGCAAGCTCCAAGAGCTTGGTACAATAGAATTGACACTTACCTGATCCAAAGTGGTTTCAGTCGAAGTCAAAATGAGCCAACTCTTTACACCAAAAGAGATCATCATGGTAAAATTTTGATTGTATGTTTATATGTTGATGATATGATCTATACGGGAAATCTTGAGTTAACAAATTTTAAACATGCCATGCAATCTGAGTTTGAGATGACAGATCTTGGCATAATGAAATATTTTTTAGGGTGTGAGGTTGATCAATCAACTAAAGGCATCTTTGTCTGTCAGAAAAAGCATACAACAGACATCATCAAAAGATTTTGCATGGAAGAATGCAATCCAACAGAAACCCCTATACCCCTAGGCACAAAATTGAGCAAGAAAAATGAAGGCCCTATAGTGGACCCTACTCTGTACAAAATCTTAGTAGGCAGTTTGTTGTATCTTATAGAAACTAGGCCTGACATTATGTATGCAACCAGCCTTGTTTCCAGATTCATGGAATCCCCAAAAAATTCTCATTAGAAAATGGCGGAACGAATTTTGAGATATGTTGCAGGAACTCTCAATTTTGGCTTATGGTACACTAAATCTAATAGTAATCAACTTTCTGGTTACATGGACTAATTTTGCAGGCAGCCTAGATGACAAGAAAAGAACATCTGGACATGTTTTTCAACTGGGCACGAACCTGATCTCATGGGCATAAAAGAAGCATCAAATTGTTTCAATATCTTCTGCAGAGGGAGAGTATGTCGCTGCTACCTCAGCTTCCTGTCAAGCTGTGTGGATGAGAAGAATATTGAAAGATATGTCACATATAGAAAATGATCCAACTCTTATTTTCTGTGACAATACTTTAGCAATTGATCTATCCAAAAATCATGTGTCTCACAAGAAAATCAAACACATTGACACTCGTTTTCATTTCCTACATGAGCTAGTCAATAATGGCGATATTGTACTACAATTCTGTGGTTCTCGAGATCAGCTTGCTGATATCTTTACAAAGCCACTAGGAAAATTGGTTTTTGATTTTCAAAGACAACACTTAGGCATAATAAGTGTTGATGCTTGTAATTGTTGAGTTTAAGAGGGAGTGTTAAATATAATGTAACCTCAATAGGCTGACTGTACACTGCCAGTTGTCCTGGCCAGCTATACTTTCTATTCTTGTTTTGCTTGAGCCTATTTAGCTCAGTTATTTCCCTTTGCATACTGACTTATTCATGATATTATTCATGTACTCGTTTTTTACTCCTCTTCTTATATTCTAATATACTATTTTCTGTTCTATTCTTTCTCTCTGCATTTCTTGCTTCACAATTTATCAACAGGATCATAAGCGACTTCTCCGCTGATGATGTCCATATACCTTCCAGGGACCGTTTGCATCTCCATTTCGTTTTCTATGGCCTCCACTGGATTCGTAGCCTGTCCATATCCATACTCAATATAAATTATAGTGTCTCATAGAATCGAACAGGCGATTTCTAAAATAACATATCCCTCCGATGGAACTACTTCCTTATAGTGGCTCACAGCTTCGAACAGGCGACTACTTCCTTTTCTAAAACTTTTGATTAGTGAAGAATACAATTATATATTTATAATCAACCACCTAATTCTTTTATTAAATTTGTGGTCGATGAGTCAACCATTTTTACATTCACCTTATAATCCATACTAGCCGTATTAACTAAAAATCCACTATGGATAAGTATGATTCCTTTGCTCATAGACTAGGCATACCACACATAGTGGTAGCTCACATTAGTTGGTGTTAGTTGGATACACCAAGAGAAGTTTCAAAGGGAACATTGAGAGGAATGACAAAGAGGGTTGCTACAGTTAGCCTCGTCAGCAAAACATGCACTTCACAATACAGATAAGATCAGCCCAAAAATATTGACTAGCTTGGGTGCTTAGACTATATACAAGGTAATAGAGTTGGGTGGCCCACACTTGGGTTTTGAGATAGATGACCAAAATGTCTTCAAGAAAAAGTATTGATGTATCGAAATTGTGGCATGCACTCATTAGGAGAACATCCATTGGGCATGCATCCATTAGGTGCACATCCACCAAATGCACTTGGGCGCATTGTTGGGAACACTTGGTTGCAATCAGGTGAACTAAGACAATTCAGACATAGTTGCCCGAATTTAGGTTGAGTTGGATGGACTCGGGTGGGCCTAGCACACTTGGGCCAAGTTGGATGGAGTTAGAAAGACTTAGTCATATCGGGCACACTTGGGTAGTGTTGGATGGATGAACTAGGTGGACATGGGATGACTTGGACATAAGAACTAGAAAGACTTGGGATTACTTGGAAAAACTTATGCAGAATTGGACACACTATCAAGAACAGTTGTTGGGCATGAACAATTGTAAAACAAGTCATCGAGGGAATCAAGTTGGCTATGTGGGAATTTGGGTCCACTTTAGAATGAAGGGGCTTGCAAGTTCAAGAAAATCCTCATAGGAAAGGAGGACACCTCAAAAGTGATAAGCCATAATTGGGAGGGATCATTCATAAGAAGTGTAAAGGATCTATGTGGTTGTACTAACTTGAGAGTTAGGCATATAGGGATAATTTCACTAGATAATTGAACTTCAGGGTTTGGAGTGACAATTCTTGTAAGTTGTTGTGCATTGGGTAATTGTAGTTTGTAAATTAGGTGGTTGACCCAGCTCCTTTGTTGTACATTGTAACATTCTCCCTATAAATAAAGTCAAGGCACTTGACTTGGGTGTCACCCAAAAAGGTGTGGCTTTGCTTATGTTGGCTAAGTGTTGATTTTGGCTATGTTAAGTATTGTTGGGATGTTTTAAAGGCCATGGATGGACATGTGACCATTGTTGAATGAACTTGGTTGAGTAGGCTTGGTTTCCTTGATATTTTTTACTTCAAGGTGAAGTTATGGGTAAACCTTAAGTGAATAGGCATATTCTAGTTTTAGTTAATGAGAGTTGGCCAAGCCCCTGCGGCCAAGGAAAGACATTGATGCATAGTCTTAGGTGTCAAAATAGATTTTTGAGGACCTTATTAATGCAAAGAAAAAATTGGTTAGATTTTAGGTCCATGACACGTGGTATGAGAGAATATTGTTCCCCACATATGAAAGGTGGTATATGACAGGGGGTTTCAGAGTTGATTTTTTGACAATTTCAGTGCTCTCAATTGTGACAAGTGAAGAAACTTGAAGCAAAGAGACAGACTTTGGGACAAGTCTCCAAACATTTGATTGAGTGCCAAAGGCTCAATAACATGCAAATGATAGAATCCATGGAAGAGATCCAAAGCCTCCAAGGATGAGAAATATGTTTTTAGCTTTAGAAGGGAATATCAAGAAGATGACAATCTCTCATTGTAAGAATGGATAGAATGCATAATATTTGGAAGAGGAAATGTCCACATGGACCAGAACTTTAACAATGTTATAGAGGAATGCCAAAATACCACGAACTTGATGACTACAATGTTGAACACCAATGTCAATGAATGGTTGAGAATTGTGGAAGAATTATTGAAATCTATTGTCACACAAGTAAAATACAAGGAAGACACCATTAATATGTTGAAACGAGTTATTTCCAATGCACATAATTTATCAATGCTTATGAGAATAAATATCAAGGAACCATAAGTGTACGATGGAACCCACAATACTAAGTTACTTGGTAACTTTTGTTGGGATATTGAATAGTACTTGGAATAAATGATTGGAAGTTCATATGCAACCAAGGATAATACTACTCAATGTTCTTGACAAATAACACAAAGCTTTGGTGAAGAAACTATGTGAAGGATTTGGTAGTTAAGCACAATACATAGAATATTGAAAATTGGGTAGAGATGAAAGTAACCCTCAAGGCTCAGTTTGGGATAGGGAGTCATTTTTATCATGCATGGAATCAATTCTCGGTTCTTAATCGTATTGGAAGGATTCATACATACATCAAGAAGATTTTAAGATTAATGTTGGAAATCAAAGAAATGTCTAAAGAAGGTAGGTTTCTCCATGACATGAATTTATTGCAACATTGGGCATAAAGTGATCTGTGACACCAGACTGTGTAGACCCTTGCAGTAGCCCTCATTGTAGCAGACATGATGTTGGACTATAAGGAAAAGGAAAACGATGGCCCAAGGATAGGTGAGGATTCTCTAGGGGAGAATAAATATGGAAAGAAAAAGAAGAAATAAAAAGGAAAGACAAAGCCATTTGGGAAGTCTAGTGAGAACAAGGACACACAACTAGATGGTCCTAAGGAAAAAGGTATGATTATTTCTTTTTGGATTTGTGCAAAGGATCATTATGAAAATAATTTTACAATGAATCATAAGTTATATGTTATCGAGCAAGTGGAAAAACCCTCCATTGGTGTTTTTCAAGTCTCGGGTATCGTGTTAGAAAAAAATCACACAATAAGCCAAGTGAAAGACTTCAAAAGAATTTTCCATGTTCTAGCAGTGTTGAATGGAAGATCAATCAATGCCATGGTTGATAGTAGGGTGGCCCACAATTTCATGAAGGAACATGTTACAAGAGATCTTGGGTTGTAGCTTGAGATAGTATAGACTTATTTCGAGGAAGTGAACTTAGAGGTATAAAAGGTGATTGGTATGGCCAATGGAGTCACATTAAAGATTGGATATTGGAGTGGAACTACAAGTTTCACCATTGTGTCTATTGATGACTTTGAGTTTTTTCTAAGGAAATAATTCCTAAGGAAGGTGAAGGATACATCTATGTCTCATTTATATTGTGTGTTCATCTTTTCAACCCAAGATCCAAGCGTCTTCCTTACAATAATAAATGGGCATGTAGTTGTTCGTGGAATGACTTCCTTAAGTATGGTTTCTATAACTAGTCAGTCAACTAAGCATCCTTGTAGCATAGAACTTAGAAGTGTTGATCTTGATCATCAATCAAAACGTAGGCCTTCAAGAAAAGGTCTTGTGCAATATTTGATAGAAAGTTTAGTGAAGGGATTGGAGTAGAGGCTCACTAGGTTTGAATCCATAGTGGACTCCACTATGACAAAAATGGCTATATTGGTGGATGTTTTGTTAGATGAGAAAGATATTCTAGTTATAAGAGGATGGATGAAGATAGTGAAAATTTAGCCAAGGAAGCCAGTGAATAATTCGATCTATATGGGATAGGATTGATAATAGACCAAGATTATAAAGTTGGGGCATAGAGACCCTGATATGTGAGCAACAAGAAAGAGGTTGAACCATCTTTGGGCACACTCTAGAAGGATGGTCGAAAGATGACCCAAAAATTGATATATTGATAGAAGATGGTCATGGAAGAATTGGTTCAAATGTTCCTTTTTTTATGTGTTTGACCTAAAAGAATGGCATCCATACAAAAATTTCATGTGGCTTGGTGGATTATGGATAGACTGTTGGTATAGATCTTAGTAATGGCTTTGGATTATATCTTTTGTCCCTAGAGGGGTGCACAAAAGAGCAGAAACATCATTTGGAGGAGTTGTTATTGCCATATAAAGGAGTGTTCTAAGATCCTAAAGGGATACCACAAAAGAGGAATATGGAGCACAAAATACAATTAACAATATTACCAACTTAACAAGAACTGTGACCTCAAAAAGAGAACTCTAACAAAAAAAAATCATATTTTTTCATAAAAAACATGAAAATCAACCCCAAATCAAAAAGTGTTGCTACGGGTAGCACCATTTTTTCAAACGGGGTCAAAATTACATCATTTTTCAAGCATGACCTTCAAAACTCACACAATAGCTTAGAAAAACCTTAAAATTAACACCTAAATAAAAAAGTGACTATAACTAAAGATTTTTTTTTTCTAAATGTTAAAATTATGGATCATTTCAACCTAATTGAAACCATGGTTTTAACAATAGATCCCTATCCGAAATAAATAAATAAATAATTTGATACAAAATGGTCACTTAAAAATTTATTTACCACCATTTTTTTCTTCTTCTTAAATTTACATTGAAAAAGAAATAAATAGAAACGAAAAAAGCTTCCTAATTTATTTTTTAAATGAAGAAAAAAACACATTCAAACTTGTGACCTCTTAGGAGGAAACACATGTTCTTAACCATTAGACCCACTCAAGTTGTGTATTATATATATATATATATATATATTCTATTATTATTATATACAATTTATATTATATATAAAATATATATAGTATATATTATATATAAATTACATATATGAAGCGTATATGTAGTTTATATATAATATAACCTATATAAATTGTATATAATTTTTATATAATATAAACTATATAGTTTATATATAATATAAATTATATGCAATTTTTATATAGTTTATATTACATATAATATATGTAGTTTATATATAGTATAAACTACATATTATAATATATCAATGGGAGCTAGGGTTTGCACAGTTTTGTTAGGTTGTAGGTTTTTTGCAGTTTTTTTGTAGACTACATGGATTGCAGTGATGGCCCAATCTGGTTCACTAGGTTTAGGTAGATGGAACTAAACCTTTTACATGGCTAGATGTTAGATCCAGTGGATCTCTTGTGGGATGATGAAGACGGCTTGTGGGCCAGTGAAGCCCTTTTCTTGGCTGATGATACCTACAAGATTATGTACGAGTCCTTGCGCCAGTCTTCAGAAGGGACAACGACATGGGCTACGTATTTGGCTCAACCTGCAGTGTGTTCCCGACAATTGGCCTCTGATCTAATATGTGGAAGAGCACCTAACCATGATCACATGATTTTCACATGCCATGGGGAGGGCCAACATATGGGAAACCTCCCTCGAGAATTGAGCGAGTACGTACTTTCAAAATCCACTAAAAAACCTTGCCCTAGTGTTAATGCAATGCTCCTTACTGTGTAGAATCCTTCACAAAGAGTAGGAGGTTCTGGGCGCAATAGAGTTACTGGTAGGCATGCATGCTCACAAAATAAACTGAAGAGTTGGAAAGTTAGGGAGGCCAAGTCCAGCTGCGTCCTCAAGAAGGATATCGCTATTGACATAGTAGTCAGTTTATCTGAAAAAACACTTGTGGGTAAGTTATTTTACACCAAAATGACTAAGGTCTAGCTAAAAGACTAGATTTTAGGTTTTTGAAAGCCTTTGGTTGGATATTGTCCTAGATTTAGCCTCATGTCCAATCATTGGATGGTTTTTCATTTTCTATCTGAGGGATATTTGTTGAGAGTTATGAACTCTCCTTGGATAATTGGTAGAGGTATCTTAATGCTCAAGCGATGGTACCCTGAGTTCAACCCTCTCTCTGAGAGTTTCACAAAAATATTTCTAGGGATGTTGTTTCTGGATTTCCCAATCGAGTATTGGTCACTAAATATTTTCGAAGAAGTTGCCAAATCAGTTGGGAAGTTTATTTGTTTTTATGAACACTTGCTATGCTAGAATAATAAGTGACTCATTGGGTTTCTGGTAGAACTGGATCTTGATAGAGGGTTACCATACATTGTTGATATTGTTACTGGAGACACACATCTCTATCAACTGATTGACTACTGGAGGGAACCCCTTCTTTGTCACTCTTGCTGGCAGCCAGGGAATATCAACACTTTTTGTCCATATTCCTTGGAGTGTAGATTCAACACAAATCAACCAAAGACTCATGCAGACCTAGATGGAGGCTCTAGATCTAAGAAAATTGACCATGACTTCTTCAGTAAGATGCAGTTTTTTTTCCCATCCTTTTTTTATAAACTCTCCTCCGATGAGTTTAATTTTTTAAAGGATAATGAAAGATGGGTTCATGATATTTTCAGAGATTTCTTGGATCTCCTTATGAAGAAGGTTTATGATTCAAGTTTTCTACTTGATTTAGTTACAAAAGGGTTGGGTATTGTATGTACTCCTCGACGCTCCCCCGGTGAAACGCAACCTATTCCTCCCCTAGACTTTGTTTTCTCTGATGACGACCCTTCTGGTCTTGTTGGTTCTAAATTTATTTCTTCTATTGGAAAGGGACTGCCTACCAGACATACAGTTTCTTCCTCTACTCCTTTTGTTTTGGAACACCCTACTATTCTCTTAGTCGTAGAGAATCTTATCCCTTCTTTTTCCAATTTCCCTATGATTGGTGATAATATTATTGAGGACACACAACTCCTTAATACCAAGTCAATTGTGGCCTTATCGACCTCACTACTCCCTATATGAAATAATTTTATGCCTTCTATTTCCAATTGCTCCAATGTGACTATACACAAAAATTCTAGACCCCACATCCCTAATAAACCTCCTAGGGATATTGATGGTGGTATGAAAAAATTTGGAGCCTTGTCCCTGGCATTATTGGTCCATTTTTTTCACTAGATCCTCCCTCCCTGATTCCTAACTATGATAACATTTCTTCCTTGGCCCTTACACTACTACATATAACCAAATTTTCCATGGTTTTTCATTGCTATTGCCACACATATCCATCGCATTTTCCACAAAGGAAAACAATATTTTTTGTGGAACTTTTTACATCGCTATATCCACACACTAAGTATTCATGGAAAAAATGAAAAAATCATGCCACCACGTGTCATCATCATAAATATTTTATGTTAAATTTTTTTGTTCACATCGTCATAATTACGAAAAACTATTGTCAGTAGACCGACGAACATACATCAGAAGATGGAATCTCAAAGAAAATGTTTAACTTCTTTCCATGAACATTCGGTGCTATAGGGACGTAAGTTCGTGGCAAGAAGAAGATACGTATATCTTCTTGCGATGAACATGTGTCTCTATAGCGACGAAGGAGTGTGGCAGGGTAGAAAAACCACCAACGGATTGCAACGCAGATGCCATACTTGCGACGAACATAACTCGCTATAACGACGACTTTTGTAGGTTTAAAAAAATAAAATTGATAGTTTTATAGTCTTCGATGATTGAATGGGGAACTCAAATATTTCAAATTACTATTGTCCATATTTATCCCTTCTATGATAGGCTGAATAATAGTCCCCTTTTTCAGTATAAGGGTTTAAAAAAATTCCTACCCCTTGTTTAGGTAACTAAGTAGTTTCTTTAATGATTTGTTGGATGTCTTTTTCACAATCCTCTTGCTGCTACCTTTGTTCAATTGTACCTATTTTAGAAATGTGAGTTCTTGCTAAAATTATACTAAATATATATCTAGGTTGATGCATACAAATGAATGAGTTTTTCTTTTTCTTTGAAAATTTAGATGGACTTAAATGTAGTTTTTAACACCTCCCCAATAGTGACACCAAAAAGTGATGGGCCAAATAATTGCAACAAGTTTGTTGAACTCCTTAGCTTCACTTTAACTTATAAATACATGTGCATGCTTATTTGATGAGGTAATAAGMACTATATGTGAAATTATATTAGTACAATCTAACTTCTAAACTTGATGAATGATGTGTAACCTAGGGTTGCCTTGAACGTTTTGTTGGYCTTTCCTTTTAAGCGKTTTTTCTCAKGACCTTCACTCYCTTTTATTAYCAGAAGTAGGAGAGTTTATAGGGTGACTTAGATGGATKCTACATGATTGATTCCATAAAGATATTGGAATATAATAAGATAATGTGTCATAGGTGCAATGACCTCTTCATCATCTTGTACATCAGGTTAATTTAAAGGACCAATTCAAGTTTCTTATCTATATTATCTAGAAACTAAAAAATGATGTTATGMTAAAACTAATAATGTAGAAGTCAATMCAATAGAAKACAATATGCTCAATMTTATTCMATTATCTTTAAATCTTCACTCACTTGGGCCGGTGACCTAMACTCCTATGTCCTAAGTCAAAAGTAGGGAATGAAGGGAGTGAGTATYGCAATTCTTTGTGAGGAACACAAGATCATATAACCTACTCATAAYGKAAAATGGTGATTATTTCATATTTAATAAGATTAACTRAGATAATTAAYRCCATTAAATCAAAGAACTGGAAATACAATACATAGAAAGTAAAATTGCAGAATTAAAATGGCTTGAAATAAAATGACATGAAGCAAATAAAACTATTGTAATAACTTGCATGAAACTACTACATGAACTTGTAAACTACTATAGAAATGAGAATATCATATAAAAGAGGGTTCTTTTCATTCCCTTGAGTGGTTCCTACTCAAGGTCTCTACAAGAACCCTTGGTGAAACCATAACTTCTCGAAAATGTAGTCTCCTTATTAAGAAATTTAACTCATGATAACAATCCATCCTCTAAAATTTGAATTCACTGTCATAATTATGAAAGTATTATTCCAAAGACAAACTATAATATACTTGAGTTCATTCTATCTCCTACTTATAATAAAATATTAAAACTAACCCTTCAATCAATCCTTGATTGAATGGAACTTGTCTCTAGGATCCCTAGAATCAAGCATCCTTGTTTCAAGGGACAAATTTCCCTCCTTAATTCAAATTCCCTAAATCAAAAAATAAAAGGAGCATCTGTCTTATTGAGTGACTTGAGTTCTTTGAATGTTTGTGTCCCTTAGATATTAGAGAGGGGGAATAACCCCCCTCTTCTCTCATGTGGAATTTTATGGAGACCACCCTTTTGACCTACTTGTACCAATCATTAAATCAAAACCTGAAGCATGCTTAAATTCATATAAAATAAAAATTAAGGAAACATATATCACATAAAATCATCAACTCAATTACTCATAAAATTCAATATGCATAACCCAAGATGTTTCATATTCACCATATTATTTTTACAAGTATTGTAGGATTTAGTCCACAAAAAGGCCATATCAACTACAATATGGGCCTCAAGATCCCATCATTTTGTGAGACATCGACCATTCATCTCATACTCTTTGAATTGGGAAACTAGAAAGTTCAACAAGGTGATTTTTAGAGTGCTCAACTCATCTCAAATATTTTGGTTTGATATTATTTGAATCGAAAATGATGGTCATTGACATATTGTTATGATGTATTTGGGTCACCTTTACCCATATGCATCTTGGTGGCTAGTTATTGATCATTGAGCAAGTTTTCATTTCTCCAAATTTTTCTTTCTTCTAAGATTATTACATGATCATGAATTGTTTTATTGCATATTGTAGGATTACCCGTGAGTTTCCTTAAGGAAACTTGCATGTTCCTTTGCAAAAAAGAAAAAGTAATTAAAATGTGCTAAATTTATTCCCTCGAGTTAAAATTATGAGATTTGTATACTTGTACATGACCTAACTTCTTCCCCCAACTACCTTTACTTCATTCCTTGGTTATAATTGTTGTCTAAACTATTTCTTCTACTTCTTCTTGTCCTACCCACATAGGTATTTTAGTGTCAATGAGAGGCTTGTTAGGGGGGTAGAGGACAAGTTTATTTTGTTATTGACCATTTTTTAGGGTCATGGTTCTTACCCTACAACTAATATATGCATTAATTTTAGCTAGCCAGGGCTTTCCCAAGATGAGGCGAGACCCATTTAGTTTGTATTTTTTTTGAAGTATAATAAAATATATTGGGTACTACAATTATTCAATGGACATTATTACATCCTCTAAGACTCCTTCAGTTTAATAGTTTATCTATCTAATAGTTGTTGTACTATAGTATGTGTGTGTCTCAATAGTTATCTAATGTCTAGTCTAAGCATGGTTTCCTTTGTCATAACATTGATATCTTCCTCTAGGTCTCTTGCAATTTTCAAAATCAGATATTTTTTTATGTATATATCTACAATAGAGATCCTTAGATATAAGTATATAGGAACACATATTTTTCCTAACATAAGATTTGCAAGTTGTCCTATCACATTGATTGTAGGAGAATCTTTCCTTTTCCTTCCTATATTCTTAGTGAATTATTCTTTTTTGAATTTGTTGTAGATAATAACATCCTTAATATCCTAGAGGAGATGGATTTCAACACATAGGTTTTTGAGTTCACCTAAGAGGTAATCCTATGGGCTTGTGTAAGTATTACTAGCTTCTATCCTTTTAGGATAAGGTGGTGTTGGTTTAGGGATAGGTTATTCTTATGGGGGAAATTCATCCTCCTCATATCCCTTATCCTCGATGGGATCTTCTACCAATCATTAGATCAAAACCTCAAGCATGCATAAATTCATAAAAAACAAAAATTAAGCCAATGTATATCACATTAACTCATCAACTCAATTACTCATAAAATTCAATATGCATAACCCAAGATGTTTCAAATTCACCATATTAGTTTTACAAGTATTGTAGGCTTTAGTCCACAAAAAGGCCATATCAACTACAATATGGGCCTCAAGATCCCATTATTTGGTGATCCCTCGACCATTCATCTCATTTTCTTTGAATTGGGAAATTAGAAAGTTCAGCATGGTGATTTTTAGAGTGTTGAATTCGTGTCAAATTTTTTGGTTTGATATTATTTGAACAAACAAAATCTCCTTGATTTTACTGAGACTAATAATCTTTTTGCATTTTTCACCTATGAATAACTCGGAAGATACGTTAAGAATTACCCTTTGGCCCCTAAAAGGATCAACATATACATGGGGAGATAAATGGTCCTAGAAACATGCCAAAGTAGATTTGTAGGTGCACTATTTCAATGGTTGATCAAAATATGTTTGTGTTTTTATATTATTCCACATCGACTTATAAAATTACTTATATCTCAAAAATATACTGATAGGTCACAACCTAGCGAGACACCAAATTGATGTATGAGACCCACTTGTTTGTGGGACAATGAATAAGCCCTTTATGCATCCCACAAACATAGTGGTATCATACATTAATTTGATGCTAGTAATGTCCTAGAAAATATGAATATCTTAGCAATAATCAAAATTATGTTTTTACATTTCTATGTCTCCATAAGTTCTACATTGAGTTATATACTTTAAAAAACACATCAAAACCCTTACCTTATGATTTTACTTTCACCAAATACAATATTCCATACAACTTGATAATATTTTTCCATGAGATGCATTTCCATCACCAAGACCTGGATGAATCATAAAAGAGTATGCATAAATAACATATAAGCAAATAAACATGCATTTAGTTATGTAAAATACTCTATAAAAAACTTAAGTGGTCGCATACCTTAATGAGATTCTCTTTGTTTCGATAATATGTTATTCTCTATTGAACAGGGCCAACCACATGAAGGTGGAATCTCATATGGCCCCTCCCCCCCCCTCATATCGCTCTCAATTCCCCATACCCAACAAATGATTTTGTTTATATAGAAAACATATAGACATTCATGCATAACTAGGCTAGTCATCAAAACATATGAACATATAAACATTGAAGCATAATGTTGTAATTCATATAAACAATGTTTCATACTAGCAACATCGATAAACATCCAAATACAAGTCATGAATTTATACATCTAGTTTTTCTTCGATTTAGATTTTTTTACATTCATAAAATTGATGATTGGGGTATCATAATCATCCTTTGACACTGTATTTCCTATGCCTTGTCCTTCTATTGTTTGTGTTTCCAGGTGTTCATGTACCATACTTCTGGTGTGTCACTGAGAAGGGAGTGGAGGTAGTTGTGCAGAGGCATGAACTGCAACAACAAAAATGATCATATTGATATGTTGAAATATAATTGAAATAACGATTTCATTATTTTGATTAGCATTACAATATTTAACTTTATCTGTCTATGTAGTTGTGATAGTTGGTGCGTTAATTTCTTTTCCACTTGGTTCCACTTGTAGTTCACCCTCCTGAGCTACATGTTCTTGCATTTAAAGAAGATAATATATAAGTATAAGTCAGGAAATAAATATCTACAATCATAGTAAATATTTCTAATTCTGAAGCATACATACTGAAATGGGTACTCTTCTCCCCACTATAATTGGACATGTGCTCCCTAGTATGAAGTGGTGTCTTTTGAATACCTCTAGATTCATTGTTGTGGTTTCACTGTTTCTTGAAAACAAACATAAATAGTTAGTTAAGGGTGATATAATAAAATATGAATAGACATTACAAGCATGCTACTGAAGTTTCCTTATTAATTTTAGTTACCTGCATTTGTGTGGCTGGGGAGATTGGAGTCTTCCCCAATATTCTCCTATATTCAATCACACTTTTAAAACTGTGCTTATAACCAAGCTTTAGGTCCTCCTCGATGGTAGTAGTTTGGAACATATTTAACTGCAATGCATAAAACCATTAATATTACCAATAACAAAAACAGATATTTGTTTACTATTGTTAAACAAATATTCACCATAGTTAATCATTTAATTCTTATGATTTAGGATTTTAGTTTTCCATAGCCACCCTAGCCTAGTTTATGTTCCCTATACTTTTCCATTAGAGCCTTGGTTTCTTTGGAGGTGTGAGGTAGCTTATATATGGAATTTTTGAAAAACATTAGATATCAGAATTGTTACTTAAAACAAGAAAGAAAAACATCAATGAGCATATTTCACTAAGAAGATGACATGTGTTGTACCTTTCTTTACTAGGTTGTGGATGTCTTCCTTGTTTTTTAAATAATTTATCCTTTGCATCCTCTATCAGGGCGTTCCACTCGTTCTCCGAAACCATGGGAGGGCACTCATGCTTGAGTTGTAATTGAAATTTCTCCCTATATTGGGCCTTGATATATTTTAAATTCCCACCGGCTAACTTTGTAACCACTTTCTTCTTGAACGTATTGTCGAACAAGTTTACCATGTGGCCTATCAATTCATATTTATTTTCATTATCTTGGCTATTCCACCATGTGCGAATGGTGGGGCCAAACAAATCCAATGATTTCTCATTCAAGTTTCTGTAGAAAACATTGTTTCCTGTAGAAACATGTTATCCATTAATTTATAATAATCTCAAAAAATGTCCATTTCAATTTCATGATAAAAATGAATCAATTAATTAAAAAATACCTACAATCTTCTGAATCTTGATCGGAACACATGCGTCATCCACCAAAAAGGGGATATCTAGTGATCTGGTGCTTTCAATTTGTGTTTCTCCATGAATAACTTCCTCTCCATCTATAATACATTCATCTCCAGAGTCATGTGGAGTCATAGGATCTAGCTCATCATGCTTCGACATGTCATGTTGTTCAACATCATTGGACTCATCAATGGATTCGAGGGGAACCTCAGGAGGGTCAAAAGGCCTCATTTGTAGTTTTCTTTTTCAACTTTTTTGTTGCATTGGACCATCACTCCTACCTATAACAGTTGCAGGCTCAGCAGGTTCCTAGGGCACGGGGTTTAAAAACTCCTACAAACGGAAAACTTTACTTTATCAGATCATATAGAAAATATAAAAAAAAAAAAACTAATATGTAATTTTCATAGTTGATAAAAATATGTGAAGATGCCACTTACCCCAAAATTAGTTATTAGATTTTGTAGCTCTACAATTATTTCCATGTCCTCCTCTCTCAGGGGTCTTTTGCGAAAAAAAGATAGATATTCTATGTTTACCTTCTTCAAGGCCTTAACGACAGTTTCTATTGGGTCAGTGGAATAAAATATTTCATCCTCAATATCCTCATCGTTCAAATCGACTGTATTGGACTAAAAACATCAAACAATAAATGAAATTAAAATAATTTTAACATAAAAAAAATAGATATTGTAATCAAATTTAGTTATTATTAAGCATTAATAGTTACCTGATGTTGTTGTGTGGCTGGTGACTTCCCACGGTCACCCTACTCTGATCTACTATGAGTGGGTTCCTTCCTACGGTGACCATGCCACATTACGTTAATGAATAAAATTAATGAGATGAACTTTAACATTTGACAAATTTAGTTATTGTACTCATAAGTTATTACTATATTTAACATTTACCTACTGAGGCACAGTGAGTGCCTTTCCACGGTCACCCTAGACAGATGTAGTGTGTGATTTTCCACGGTCACCCTGGACAGATGTTGACACAAAAAATAAATCAACAAAAGTTATGAAATTCACGTGTAACATTAAAAAAGTGAAATATTGTAGTAATATCATAAAATAAATGATGAAATTTCATAATTTAGTTGTTGTAGTCATAAGCTATTACTATATTTAACATTTACCTGCTGAGGCACATTGGGTGCATTTCCATTGTCACCCTGGACAAATGTAGCATGTGATTTTCCACGGTCACCCTTGACAGATGTTGAAACAATAAATTAATCAACAAAATTTATGAAAGTAATTGTAACATTAAAAAAATGAAATATTGCAGTAATATCAGAAAATAAATAATGAAAAATGAAATATATGCAGTAAAAAATTGAAATATTGTAGCACTAAATTATAACAATTATTGATCAAAGGTTGGGTTGAATGGTATGTAAGATATTTACCCCCATAGTCGCACCCTCTCCATCTATTCGATTTAAGTTGTAATTGATCAACAACTCTTCACCTGGAACTATTGTTTTTGTTGCACATACAAATATATGATTTCATTTGTGTCCCTCAAATATGCAATTCATTTTCTTAGGTGTTTCCACTGGTTGTTTACAATTTATAAATCCCACAATGTTTCCAGAATATTTTGGCCTTCCATCGATATACATAGTTGCCCCTTTATTTTGATTGTTATCTACTAGTTGTATATAATTTGTGCAACACTGTATCTGTGCATACTTCATGTATATCACACCAACATCAACCAATGATTGTATTTGTATAATGGTCTAACATAATCCATCAATTTAGTTACAGTACCATAGCTCAACTTTATTCCAAGCATGGAAAATAACCCCAATCCCTATAAGGACAAAGGAGAATGTGATACATCCTCCCATTGATGAAGAAATCTGTGTCCACTTCAGGTAGCTCTTTAGGTGCCCATCATTGCACTATATGTCTATAACTCAAGGGAATTTCAATTTCACCTATGCTCTTAGCATCATAATTACATGACCCTCCATTGGCAATAAAAAATTGCATGTGTATACAAAATCTTTTCCTTACCTTTTCAGATCTAGTTGATATAGACTTGGTAGATCTAGTACAACACGTCTCACTTTCAACCTCTCTAAGTATATATTTATCATCACTCGAGGAATATAGATCAGAAATATACCTATGTGGTGTTACCTACACTCTTTAAAACAAGAAGATAAGTTATCATGCGGATATAATTTTGTGGTACCAACACTTGAAAAAATGAGATATGTCAGTTAGCGAGCAAATATTCAGGGAACCCATGTTTTTCTTGGAGAATATACTTGATTCTATTTTATGTAAGAAACTTATTGGGGTCCTTGTTTACTTCATTCATATCATACTTGGAATCCCATTATTGTTATATCGGTGAAACTCAAAGGCACCCAATCCTTGAAATTCCTCTTCTAGGCAAGGTTGAGTGACAAATCTTACAATCTAGGCCATTCTTGAATCCAAAATCAATTTCATACTTATCCTTATCCGAAATTGTGTTATAAGTTCATTTAATTCTTTTTTTCCTTCAGACAATGGATATGTCAAAACATGCTCTTGAATAACTTTAAGAGTTCAACAAGGCTTTCCTAATTCTTGACACATTGTTCAATACTTCTCTAATTGGCTTGTTATAATAAGGTAGATTTTATGAAATTGGATTCTTCATAAGTTGAGGGTCTTCACTCTTCTTACGAAATCCGTTTGTACCTCTCATTTTCATACACCTTTGTATAATCAAATGAATGAGAGGTGTATGAAATTCGTTGAGATAGAAGGAGGCATTAAAGTCCCAACATTAGTCTTGGGAATCGATGTAGATAGGGTGATGAAGGAAATGCATCCTTAGAGAGGATATTTAGGGTCTATGATACTAAAAAGGCTTAGTGGATGACACTTTTCTTGATGATACTAAAAATGCTTGGTGGATACTCAACAAGATATGAAAATATTCTAGTTATGAGAAGAAATTATGAGAATTTAGTGTATTTGTTATAGGTTAGAATAAATGTTCTAGTAGATATGTTAATGATTCCTAATTTCATATTTGTATTTGACTCAAGGTACTAGCTGCAAAGTATCAAATTTTAATTTCAAGTTGATAAACCAAATATGAAATGAATCCTGAAACCATCAAGTGTTCGAATTTATCATTTAAGTGTAGTGTCATGTATCTATATTTTAAAACATAGAGAGAGTATTCTCTATACAAGTAGAGCAATATGATATTGGATTCTATTCTAAGTTGATGTTTATCATTTTAACCTTCAATAAATCTTGATATATATGGTTGTGTGAAAAGAAGTAGAATAGCTAGAGGAGAAAATCAAGGATAATTTAGTACCCATCACTTATGCAAACTTATATAGGAATGAGAGAAATATTATACCTTGGGAAATCCCTAAAATATCCAACATTGAAAGAAAAAATGCATACGAGAAACTGGGATGTCATTAAGAAGATTAGAACCTATATGGAAATGAAAGTCCATATGGATAAGAAGCTTTTAGAAAATATCAATACCTTGTTAGATGTTAAATAATTAGGGGCAAAGGGATCCATTAAGTTACATGATGTCATAGGGCGTATTATTAAGAAATCCAATTTGGATCAAGTGGAGGAAAACACCAATTTTAAAAGGAGGATAACAACTTTCAAATCTACATGGATTCCTAAACCATTGTTTATGTAACCATTGGCCAAGACACCATATGAACAACTTGAATACATTCCCAAGATAACTTCCATAGACAAATGAGCCCAAGGGTAATTGTAGGGGATTAGGGATACAATTACAACCAAAATTGAAAAAATATTGAATTAGTTAATGTATATATGGGAATTGATGAGAAAATCCTTTGTCCTTGACACAAAAATTATTTATTTGACCAACTCTTTGAATCAATGTTTTACCAACTTCTCTAAAAATGAGATAAAATGATGTCTTATTGATTTGGTTATTGAGAATTCTCGAATTGATTGAATGATTCAAGAGAAATGCATAGAACTAAGAAAATTCCATAATGAAATATTTCCCTTAAGCGTGAAATAGGAGGTGCCAATGGGACCCATGATGGGTTACATCAAGCCTTGGGTTGATAAAGCATTGGAAAATATATATAAGGCCCTGTAATATTTAGTTAAGAAGACAATTAGGTTTTAAGAACCTTTCCAATGGAATGAGAGAGTTCGAAATCATGGATTTCAAATAAGAACAAGCTCACTTACAAATTTTCAAGTCTTCTCCAATTTTGCAAGTTTGCTCCCTATAACTTCCCCTTCCATATTTTCCTCCTTTTTGTTCTTTGACATTACATTTTTTTTCCAATTAGTTTACTTCTTGCATTTTTCTTCCAGGAGTTTCTTATACTATTTTAGTTTGGTGGAGTCCCATCCCAAGTCCTTTGAGAGAAAACATGACCATTTTATTTAAGTTTTTTCATTGAAATTTGTATAGGTTTCCTCATCCCTTTACCCCATTAATGATAGAAACCCCAATGCTCAATTTACCCCATGAATGACCATATTGACATGGATTTCACTCTTATTACGACCAAACATACAATTTTTATCAATATCTAGGGTTTTATTAGTATTTTGTTCCATCTCATAATGCAACCCTAGGCTGCTAAATATCTTTCCATGATTTTTTATATCTTATGGTTTGACTTTCCATCGAGGGCATGGTCAAACGAATGAGGGAGAAAAATAGAAAATGCAGTTGATGACTCAACAATAGGGATAAAACTGTACCATTGACTCTGTAATGGTGCTCGATCTAGGGATGATTGTGGTCTCCTCTGTCTCCAATAATTCTCAAGCTAGGGCTGACACTCCCCTCTGTCCCCTAGTATGTCGCTCCAGTCAGGATATCTCTCCACATGAAGAGTGTCAAGGGTACTCACTCCATATTTGTCTCCATGCAAAGAGTACTCACTCCATCTTTGTCGAGGATACTCACATTTCTCTTATCAGGTAGCTCTGTCTCCACGCGAAGTGTGTCAAGGGTACTCACTCCAGATTTGTCTCCAGTATGAAAAGAGTAGCTTTGTCGAGGGTCTCTCATATCGTCGGATAGCTTTGTCTCCATGCATTTTGTCAAGGGTCACTCCTATCATCTGGTAGCTCTGTCTCCACGTGATGATTAAAATTAACATGAATGTGGCTCTATCTCCACGTGGTTATTGTATTATAAACAATGGGTGCAGGGATATATGTTAATTTTAAATTTGTTTATAATTTAAAATGGGCATGGAGATAGTCAATGGGAGTGGGGATATTCAATGATGGGTAGGTAACAAATTGGGAAAAGTCCCTAATTCACAATAATTTCTTTATTTCCCTAGGTTTTGTTTTTTAAATGATTTTTTTGGATTTTATAATTTTATGAAGAAAGAATCAACTAATGATAGGGAGAATAGGTGGACACTAACATTGAAATAAAATGGGTTTCCAACCATGCACAAAAAAATACTATCAAAAGAAAGTAAGGTGACATATACACAAAAATCAATGGACACCCAAGTGCATGGATCTCATTTAATGGTGATGGTTTGGATGAAATTTTCATAGAAATGAAACAAAATAATAAGAAATAGATGGAAGTGAGTAAAAAAAAAAAACTTCCAAAAAACATAAAATGAAGGGGTGGGAGCCCCCATGGAAATGGTTAGAACTAGATTACATATGAGAATGAAGATCCATATGAAAAATCAAGCTACATGGGATCTTGGTGATAAATATTATTAGGATGGGTGCCGAATGGAAAAATGTTACTACTCTAGGGTAACCCATCATACGAAGGCTCCACCATTAGATGTGTGCAAAGTGGAGAAGATGGAATAATGTACCAATGTTCAATAGGGATATTCCTAGGACAAGTTTAAGGTGGAAAAACATTTAAATGAAAGAATGAAGATGGAAATCATCCTAATTCTATATTAAAGTTGAATAATATACCTTACTCATATAAACATGGCTAAGAAAATGATCTATAGGTACCATAAAATTCAATGCAAGGTCATGCACCCAAAAAAAAAACTAGAAAGTCATATTAGATGCTTCATGTCAACACAAAATAGTTTTACAACATCTCGTTCAATGGAAACATCAATAATATTAAGTATGGAAATTTAATCCAAGGTATCATGTTCAAGTGAGAGGTGTTGTTGGTAGAGATGAATCAAAAGGATCAATATTTCCAAAGGGATGGAGTCTAAGGGAATGGTAGTGGAGTAGATATACCTAGGGTAAAATTAAATAGGAGATTCATTATGGATATTATCTTAAGGAATATATAAAAATGGCATGGACTCTAAGAAGTTATCATCATTAGGAAAGATCATGGTCGAAGAAGTAGGACCGAACACTTTTGCACATAGGGGGTGAAATTGGCTTTGTTACCCCTATGTATAAATGTCCAATTTTAATATTCCATCCTAATTCATGAAAATGAGTCAAAGGCTCATTCTTTATGGGAATTGATATTAAAAAAATGGTGGAAGTGGCCACATAATTCAACTGTGAAGAAGGTTTGTCCAACTAAATAGTAGGGATAAACTATGTATGATCCAGTAAAGGTGATACAATATCTTCGGTCAAATGTGGTTGTGGATCATAATATAAGCATTGATTGATGGTGACATTGAATACTTCATGTGGAAATTGCATCACAAAAAGAGTAAGGAATTACAACATTCATGGTGTAGATACAATTATGCCTAAGGAACAGGTTGGATTTTGTTGGCATTGTCACAACCACTACATCAATTAAAACAATATTGTCTCCACCCAAGGTATATTTGAGTATAGAAACCCTTCCATATGATTAAGGCATGCAAACAATCTATCCATGTCAAATTTCAATGCATATAAAAACATTTTGAAAGAATTTCAACATTGGCCCCATTCACAGGTTATAGTTTCCCATCAGGTTACTATTGAACTAGATTACATATGAGAATGAAGCTCCATATGAAAAATCAATCTACATGGGCTCTTGGTGATAAATATTATTAGGATGGGTGCCAAATGGGAAAATGGTACTACTCTAGGGTAACCCATCATAGGAAGGCTCCACCATTAGATGTTTTCAAAGTGAAGAAGATGGAATAATGTACCAATGTTCAATAGGAATATTCTTAGGACAATTTTAAGGTGGAAAAAGGTTTAAATGAAACAATGTAGAGGGAAATAATCCTAATTCTATATGAAAGTTAAATAATATACCTTACTCATCTAAGCATGACTAAGAAAATGATCTATAGGTACCATACAATTCAATGCAAGGTCCTACACCCAAAACAAAAACTAGAAAGTCATATTAGGTGCCTCATGTCAACACAAAATAGTTTGACAACATCTCTTTCAATAGAAACATCAATAATATTAAGTATGGAAATTTAATCCAAGGTATCCTCCTCAAGTCAGAGGTGTTGCTGGTAGAGATGAATCAAAATGATCAATATTTCAAAAGGGATAGAGTATAAGGGAGTGATAGTAGTGGAGTAGATAGACCTAGGGTGAAATTCAATAGGATATCCATTATGGAGTTTGTCCTAAGGACTATATAAAAAGGTCGAGGCCTCTAATAATTTATCATCATTAGGAAATAGCATGGTTGAAGAAGTAGGACCCGACACTTTTTCACATAGGGGATGGAATTGGATTTGTTACCCTTATGGATAAATTTCTAGTTTTAATCTTTGATCCTAAGTCATAAAAATGAGTCAACGACTCATTATTTATGGGAGTTTATATTAAAGAAATGGTGGAAGTGGCCACATAATTCAATTGTGAATGAGGTTTTTCCAACTAACTAGTAGGGATAGACTATGTATGATCCACTAAAGATGATACATTATCTTCGGTTAAATGTGGTTGTGGATCATAATATGAGCATCGATTTATGGTGACAATGAATCCTTCATGAGGGAATTGCATCACAAAAAGAGTAAGGAATTACGACTTTCACGATGTACATACAATTGTGCCTAAGGAACATGTTGGATTTTGTTGGCATTATCACAACAACTACATCAATTAAAACAATATTTTTACCACCCAAGGTATATTTGAGTCTAGAAACCCTTACATGTCATTAAGGCATGTGAACAATCTATCCATGTCAAATTTCAGTGCATATAGAAACATTTTGAAAGAATTTCAACATTGGCCCCATTCACAGGTTACGGTTTCCCATCATGTACTCTATCCGTAGTCCAATGTATTTTAGTTGTTTCCTTTAAAATACAATCGAGAAGCATGACGTCCCTGCATCTAGTACTGCAAAGGAATGCAATAAAGTCTATAAATAAGTACTTGATTAATCACAAAAGCTTCAATATCACTTATTTCTTGTCTTTGTTTTTTTCTCTCATCTAAGTACTCTTTTTATCCATAAAGAATATTAGTAAAAAATCCTTATTTAAATATGAAATCTCATCTATTTCCTTCTTCTCTCCATGACCAAATCATGGGCCTAATTGACATTATGTTTTTTAAAAAAAAACAAACGATGAATATAAAGAGTGGGTGTGTGAGTGATGTTTGATTCTAGAAACCCTCTCATATCGTCAAGGCATACAAACAATCTATCTGTAACAACCCTAGTTAAATAATTGTGAAAGGGTTATTAAGTTTAATTAACTGTCCTAATGTATATTAGTTAAATAATGATTATTTATTAATAATATTAATTAATTAATTATTGATTTATTGTTTAATGTGTATTAATTAACTAATTAATTAATCAATTAACTCATTTAATGTTGGGTAATGAATTAAAGTTTAATAAATTTTAATTTATGTAATAGAAAACTTAATGTATTGAGGGATGGTTGGCATTGAATGGAGGGATAAGTTGGCTAGCATTGAATGGAGAGGCAGTGAATGGACGGGGGGATATGAGGGGGGCAAAGATATTTGAGAGGGGACTTTTGGATTTTTTGGGGGGAGAGTGAGAATGTCGACAGAGGAGGAGATGGTATTGGAGCATTTTTCCAAGGGAGGGATGGAAAAACTGTATCCTTTTGTTTTTGACTTGAGGAATTTGTTGGACTGTTACAAGGGAGCACCGGTTGCTGTGGATTTTGGGCTTGGGGGCTAGGAATCCTTATGGAATTCTGGAGCTAGGGAGCAGGATAGGCTCTGTTCCTAGCTGGCAGGGAGGAATGATTCAGTTTTGGGCAAAGTTTGGGCAGAGTAGCTTGGACAGACAGAGGGGGAAATGGCATCACTGAGAGGTATTTATGTCATTATCATTATGACGGTTCACTATTTTACTAAGCTGTGTATTTTTATTTATTTATGATTTTTATATCAGGCTGCTCATTTATAATTTGTTGAACCATAAACTGTTGGTTTTGTTAGCTTGTTGAATATAAAACTGTAAAGAATTTATCAAAATCAATATTATGATTAAATTTAATAAATTTTGTATTTCTATTATAGAAAGGATCTTACACATGGTATCAGAGCTTCAGTTTGAAGCATTGGAGCCTTAAGGGCCTACCTACAACTGGATTTTCTTTCTTTATATATATCAGGCTGCTCATTTATAATTTGTTGAACCATAAATTGTTGGTTTTGTTAGCTTGTTGAATATAAAACTGTAAAGAATTTATCAAAATCAATATTATGATTAAATTTAATAATTTTTGTATTTCTATTATAGCATGGATCTTACACATGGTATCATAGCTTCAGTTTGAAGCATTGGAGCCTTAAGGGCCTACCTACGACTGGATTTTCTTTCTTTATATATATATAAATTCTACCCTTGAACAAAGGATTACGAAATACAGAATTGATACAAATAATATGAAATAATTACTTAAGCAAAGAGACAAAGCCCCAAGGCCTTTTCGTATGTTTAGCCTATTTTTCTTATTCAAAAATTGTCACCCGATCTGAAGGTATCCAATAAAAACAACGAGGAAAGTAACGACTTGATACAAGGTTGTAAGCATTTAAATTAATTTCTACCAAATGCTATACCATTATTTCCAGTAGATTGATAAGGAAGGGAGGTTGTGCCTTCTCCAACACAACCAATGATCTTGTTTGAACCTGCATAGTAAAATATATTAATCAGTTGAGCTGAAATTAATGTGAGATAAAAAAAAAATAACAATAATAGTTGTAGTGGATAATGGATAGTATAGTTTGGTTGAGGTGTAATGTTTACCTAGGTTTTTGGGCTGGCTATTTCTTGGAGAAGACACAATAAAAGGTTATTAGTCTTCGCCTAAGTGCTTCATGCCTCCTCTCGCCTCCACTATGAAGCGTCATTCATTTCTAGCCGAAGCATTCAAAGTAAGGTAACTAGTATGAGGTTTATTTGGTCCTGTCCTGAAACCATTATATAAGAGAGGGGTTCATAGCTCTCCTTTAGTCACTAAAGCTTCCGACACAGGTGATGAAATGAATTCTTTCTCAGTTAGATACCAATGATGTTGTTGTTGCTACCACCCATCATTGGTGCTTATAGGTAAGGTCAAGCAAGGGGCCTCTTGAGATTCACCGACCCAATATCAAAGTAGCTAGGTAGGGAAGATTGATGGTAGAGACAGTCATAGCATCACAAACCTTTCAGTATTTTGAGCCTGAGTAGGATACACCCTAGACACAACAATCACTTTCTTCAGCCCTTACCTACACTGGGAGTCACCCCAAACACACTCATGCCCAGAGGTTACGCCCTTCTCCAATCAAAAGAATAAATAAGTTTTCCCGAGAATGATAATTCGTGTGATCAGATTATAAAAAAAAAAAAAAAATAGTGGTAGTTGGGCTTGCCACTAGGTAGTGGCCTAATCCTCTTCCAAATCTTATATACTAGTTTCATGGAGCTCCCTAATTCTCTGTTGAGTCCCAATACCAGCCCCTCCCTAGAATGGAAAGGTGGATATGAATCCTATTCCAATGGAGATTCCTTCTCTCACCCTTGGAGTTCAAACTAGTAAAACACAGGATTCATCTACCTCCCTGTTGGCAGCCAACCCATTTTTTTTTCGATTACTCTCGAAAGATGCCTACACCCCTTACGGTATCATGACAAATCATTATCGCATTGTGTTAATGGACATGTGTCTCGTTTTTTTTAACCATTACAATTCAATTTCGACTCAGTTTTCACAATTGCAAATGTGAAAACACCTATCTCGTTGATTATATTGTCGTCGTCTTTTGATTT
>ML789528.1:227417-240953 GCA_009831015.1 Picea engelmannii | reverse complement strand
ATCAATACCATAACGGTAAACCCTCGAACATTTACAATCTCCATATTATCTTGCCTTTCCTTCTAAATTATTACCATACATTGGAATAACCTAACAATTATCGGCATTGCAATTAGTCCTTATCATTAACACTTCACTTTAAACGAATAATAACTTTTCAATTTAAACATCATCCTAATATTCAATTAAACAAATAATAACATTGCGATTCAACCATTATCACCAACATTGCAACTTAACAACAAATATCATTATTCCAATTTAAACAAGAATTACCATTGTATTTAAGCAAATATTAATATTGCGGTTAAGCTTCATCATTAGTATTTGAGTGTAAACAATATTAATATCGCCACTAACGCATATAATCATTGCAATTTAACAAATATTAAATATTCGATTCGACTTCATATTAACCATAACAATAATCCTTATAGTTAAAAATGACCATAACAATAACACTATCTAATGTTACACTGTTTTAAATACCAATGTTTTTTTTTTTGGCACATATAAGTAAATCTAAGAATGCTAATATCTAAAAATGAAAACATTTTAAGGGACAATATCAAATAACCGCATATTTTAATTAATATCCTAATTTAAACACAACAATAAACATCATTGTTTTTAAAAAAAGATCTAATGAAATCATAAAACTATAATTAGGATGTATAATACCCTAATTAAACACAACCATAAACACCACAGTTTAAATAGGTCCTATTGAAATCATCACGCTAATTATTATGACAATGTTTTAAATTACCAAATTTTAAAAGCCGCGTCTGTATAAATAACAAAATTAAAAAGCTAATAATTAAACATGACAACGTTTTAAAGCCAATAAAACTAAGGACAAGCCGCATTACTGCCCAAATTTCCCTCAGCAAATTTAATGCTGTGTTTTCCATAGCGCTTAAGTGGCATTTTATAATTGTCAGTACGAATAAGAACAGGCCACATTGCCACCAAGTTAACCCTAAACAATACTAACATGACAATTTAATCGGCATGTTATTTTGCAGGTTAGGGTTGCCATTTAATCAAGAAGTCACGGTAATTTAATTCGGTTTGCGTGTATGCCTACATTTTATAATTTCCCAATGAAATAACAACGGCCACATTACTGCCACGTTTTCCCTAAACAACATTCACACGACAATTTATACGGCAGGTTATATTACAGTTTAGGTTTTAAAAAGGTGAATATAACTGTCATGATTTTGGGGAAAAGGGATCAGAACCTTTCAGAATTTAAGATTTGCAACCAGAGACAGTTGTAATAAGGCATCCGTTTAAGCGCCTTCTAATTATGAACCCAAAATTATAAAATATGAAACTCATTTTCTGAAATAACCAAATCATTTTCTGGAAGTATAAACCTCATACAAACTCATTTCTCTAAATAGATAAACCTCGATTCTGGGAAATAACTGGATATCATCTAGATCACAGGAACGACAATCATCATTTTCTTTACCCACGTTACATTGAAAATGTTTTTAAATTTTAAATTTTAGTAAAGGTAGATATCAATTTTTTCTTTTTTAATTGATTTTGATTTTGAAATTTAAAATTATTTTTTTATTATTAAAGTTTAATATTTTTATTTATATAAAAATACAGATTAACCATTCGAAATCTAAAATAATTTTATAAGAGTGAAAATCTATCCAATAAATATTACCATTAAATCATTTTATATCACATGATTTTTTTTTAAATAAAAGTAATACATGACATGGTTTGCTTAATACGAGTCTCATATTTTATTCACAAATAACAATTATTATTTCTAAAATGACTGGATTTTGTTTTAAACACAGCGCCTACAACCCCTAGGAATATTCCACGCCACAACCAACAACCACACACAGGCGCGAGCTAATGCTACCCCACAACCACACGAATATTCAACGCCACAACCAACAGCAACACACAGTCAGCAAACACACAGGCTTAAGGGTTGAACGGTGTGGAGCAACCTCCTCCAGTTCGCAAGAGGTTAAAATACACAAGCAGAGAGGTAAAACCCCAAATCTCTGCGATGTCACCACCAAGAAACGATGGGCGTTTCGTGCAGGGTAAAACGCCATAAATAATACCCGGTCGCAGATGGGGACGCCTAGATCACAACAAACGCCCACTGTACAGGTGAAAATGCCCAATGGAAGGGAGAACCCATTGAAACGCGGGCCGTTGTATATGAAAAAAGAAAAATGACCAGGAGAAAAAGAAAACCCACCGAAAAGAGCCACCACGGTGTAAGTAAAAATGCCCAGGTAAGGCAAAAGGAAACCCACTGAACAAACTGCCATTATATAAATAAACACCCATAAACCAATGCCCATTGTAACTAATTCACCCTCTGTACAAAAACGAGGAACCGATGAAACAAAATCAATCGCCCACTGCATAAAGACGAAACCATACTGCAAAAAGACTGCCCACAGTACAACAACGAAATAGCATAAACCCACATCAAATTTACATGAACCCTCAACCTCACTGTTATAAAAACGAGGTCTTCTGAAATACCCCTGCTTTTTTTCTTACAGAGTATGAAGGACGAGTAAACATCATTCCACAACAATACAGCCATATTTGCGGTAGTAAATCACTATGCATTCTACTCTACTCAGTTCAGGAACATACCTTTGCCTTATTTGCTTGCCGCAATGATTCCTGTGCTCCTGCCGCTCCTGCTCCTTGTTGCCAACAGCAAGGAACTCACCAGTACCTCCCAACCAAACGCTAGGGGTACTCTCCTTCCCCCTCAGCCCCCCTGGCCGTAAAGGGGCCACACACAATCCAGAGAGTAACTAGCTTCTCAACTCGCCTCCAAGGCTGAGCTACCACTCAAGTCTGCTGAGAATCCCCAACTCCTACAAGAAATCATTCCAGTCTCTACTCTCGCAGCATAACAATACCAATAGCTAAAAAAAAGTCCCTCTTTCTCCCCCTCTCCTATCTTTTATCTTCATTTTTGACCTAATCCCATTAGGTTTTTCCTCAAAAACCCTAAATCCATTTCTTTTAAGTTTTTTTTTTAATCAAACCCTAAAACTCCCCCTCTTTTCAAAAAGTCACGCATCCCTACCTTTTCCATAATTTATTTTCTTTTTCTTAAAGTTCATTCCCCCCCCCCTTTTTTTTTAAAAAAACCTAAAAGGTAGTGCACTAAATAAATCTTTTCATTTATTATATATATATGTGTTTATTTACTTAATAGCCTTCAAATTAACTATATTAATGAAGTTTCTCATTTTTAGTGGGTTGTGGTTTACCTTTGTATTTTATAATCACAAAAATAAATCTTCATTTTAGTGGTGGTTATATTTTTATATTTCTTCATTTAAGTGGTGGACATGTTTTTGGCATTTTATATTAAATATGGTAAGAAAAATGTTTTGAATTTCATTACCTAGAAAAGAAAAGTTAAAGACAAAAGTTTCCCCCCCCTTTTTTTTGGTAAAGACAAAAGATGTATAATATCTCATAAAGAAAGATTAGAAGAGTAATTAATCCCTATTTTTATTAATCCCCCCCCTCGGTTTAATTATTTAAAGTCTTGTGTTCTTTCACACGTTAGCAATCAATTTCTTCTTTGCAAATCCTTTTTTTTTTTTGTTAAGGTCACACTAAATTTGTTTTTTTTTTCCTAGAGAAGTCTTAGGCTTAGGGCTTAGATTATGAGCTAGGTGACGATTGGTTAGGGGAAATGCTTAAGGTTTTATTCAGGTGTCAATGACTTAGGGCTAATTAGGCTGACTCCTCCAACCACATTATTGCGATGTGCCCTTCAGGACGCACCACGTGCTCCAAGGGTTCCACTCGCCTCTTGAATTTCTTTTGGGCGACATGCCCATCAGGATGCACCATGTGCTCCAAGGGTGCCACTCGCCAACTGAGTTTCTTTTATGCGACGTGCCCTTCAGGATGCACCACGTGCTCCAAGGGTGCCACTCACTGACTGAACTGATATGTAGACCTCTATAACCCCTGGATTCAACACTCCGCCAGGTGAACTTGTAGGAGACTAAGGGTTCTAAGGAATAAGGCCTCCGCCTTATTGCGCGCCCCTTAGAATCATCATGAGCGACTATCGCAGTCTTCCCTCACGACATTGTGGAGCCTCTCGAACTAGGTAATCGTTAACCTATAGTTCGAGCCATGGCAGGAGTGCTAGCAGGCGGTGGAAGGGCTGTTGTCCACCCCTCTCCCTCAACCTCTCTGCAAATCGTGTGTGGCCCCTTTACTCCATATGTGAGTCTGGTCGGCAAGCTATCGTCAGCCTGCATCATCAACAAGCATGTCAGAAATGTCAACAACAAATCATCAAATCGAATGAAACATCATAGTAACCATATCAACCTGAAATCACACTCCCTGACTCAGTCCGGAGTCCAAGGGGGTTCTACCGTTGCCTCTGCATCCTCAAGGTCAACAACCCTACACACTCAAAAAACTGAGTCCATAGCACCTGTCTACATCAAATAGTAACACATCATGTCATCTGTCAATCACATCATAATCAAGTATAAATGGTCTAACATCATAAAAGTCCAGATCACTTGTGAGAAAGTGTCCTCAAATAATAAGGGTTCTCAGTGCGCTAGAGCGAGATGTTACATACACCCCATCTTGGTCTAAACTTCGTCCCGAAGTTTCTCAGTATAAATGAAGAAATAAAGTATCACAGTATCATAAGTCTATCTATCAAACAAAAATGAAAACTACTGACGCATATCATATGCATCCTCCTAGGTTGCTGAGTGTGGACTATAACTGTCCCACTGGACCTTGACCTGATCTACCGTTCGACGTCATAAATGTCGAACACAATGATCTAAGATGTGGATCGGCTCAGCCATGAGCGCTCCCTCATTCGATACCTGGAAGGAACTCAGGTCAATCACATGTGTAGGATCACTAATATAATGTCTCAAAACAGATACATGAAAAACATCGTGCATATGCCTCAAAGAATCAGGTAAGACTTGTCGATAGGCCATGGGCCCCTTTCTCTCCATAATCTCGAAAGGTGCTATGAACCTAGGAGAGAGTTTATCTCCCTTTCCAAACTTGATCGAACTCTTATGCGGTTTAACCCGCAAGAATACTCGATCGTCGACCTCGTAACTACGGTCGACTCGGTGCGCATCGGCATAACTCTTCTGTCGATCCTGCACTTCTTTAATCCTTTGTCTTATGGATTGCATCTGCTCTTCCATTTCTTGGATCGCTTCTGGTCCCACCAGGACCCTATCCTCAAGCCGATCCCAACTCAAGGGCATCTGACATGGTTTCCCATAAAGAAACTCAAAAGGCGCCATCTTAATGGTGCTCTGGTAACTGTTGTTGTAAGCGAACTCTACTAGAGGCAAGAATTCCTCCCAAAACTTTTGTTGGTCCATCACGTACATGCGCAAAATTTCTTCCAAGGTTTGGTTCGTACGTTCTGTCTGTCCATCCGTCTCTGGGTGATACGCAGTACTAAAGTTAAGTTGGGTTTCCAAGGCCTCTTGGAAACTTGTCCAAAATCGTCCAGTAAACACCGATCCTCGATCAGATATAATCTTTTTAGGCACGCCATGCAACCTCAAAATCTCACTGATGAAAACTCTTGCTATGTCAGGTGCCTAATATTTCATACACACTGGAATAAAGTGAGCACTCTTCGTTAGAGTGTCTACTACTACAAAAATCGAGTCGTGTCTCCTTGCCGTCAGTGGAAATCCAACAATAAAATCCATCGATATAACTTCCCATTTCTATTTTGGAATGGCATGTGGTTGAAGTAATCCTGTCGGGTGTCTATGTTCAACCTTTACCTGCTAACACTCGAGACATCTAGCCACAAATTTGACTATGTCGGCCTTCATTCCCTTCCAGAAGAATAAGGGCTTAAGGTCTGCCCTCATCTTCGGGACTCCTGGGTGAGCCATGTAAACCGCTCTATGAGTCTCACTCAGGATCAACATCCTCAACTCGTCGTTAGGCGGTATGTAAATCCAACCTCTAAACCTCAATAACCCATCATTATCCAATAAATATCCCTCATATCGTGGTATCATCATCATGTTTTGTCCGATAAAATCCTTGACTTCTGTGTACCAGTCATCATCACGCTGTAAGGTGAGAATATTCTCACGCAGATTTGTTTGAAGAGGTAACACCGAAAATATGCGTGGCCTCCGACTCAAGGCATCTGCCACTCGGTTCACTGTTCCCTTTATGTAAGTAATCTCAAAATCGTATTCGCTAAGAAATTCCGACCAACGTCGTTGTCGCGCGTTCAGGTCGCTTTGCGTAACAATGTGTTGTAGTCCACAATGATCAGTCTTCAATTCAAATTTTCATCCAACAAGGTAGTGTCTCCAAACCTTCAAGGCATATACGATGGCTAGTAACTCCAAATCGTGCGTCACGTAGTTCTCATCATGCCTTCTCAACTTCCTCGAAATGTAAGCAATCACTCGTCCGTCCTGCATCAAGACTCCACCTAAACCTTCCTTGGATGCATCAGTGCATACCAAGAAGTCTGCGTCCATGTCAGGGACCTTTAGTATCGGCGCGGTTGTCAACAACTCTTTAAGCCTCCGAAATGCTTCCGCGCATTTCTCTGTCCAAACAAACTTCTTGTTTTTCTTCTGCAATTCCATGATCGGATTTGCTATCTTCGAAAACCCATCGACAAACCGTCGATAGTATCCTGCTAACCCCATAAAACTACGCACTTCTGTGACATTTTTTGGTGCAGGCCATTCCATAATAGCCTCAACCTTGGCTAGATCCATGGAGATACCTTCGCCGGAGATGACGTGCCCTAAGTAGTGAATTCTCGATTGGTAAAAAGAGCATTTGGACAACTTCCCATACAATTTGTTTTCTCATAAACATTATAGTACCAAGCGCAAGTGCTCGTCATGCTCCTCCTTCGTCCGAGAGTAGATCAAAATATCATCAATGAATACTTGGACGAACTTGTCCAAGTACTCGCGGAACATCCCGTTCATCAAACTCATGAATACCCCTGGGGCATTTGTCAGTCCAAAAGGAAAAACAATAAACTCGTAATGTCCAAATCTCGTCTTAAAGGCAGTCTTAGGGATGTCATCCTCCTTGATCCGTAACTGGTGATACCCGTATCGCAAATCGATCTTGGAGAACACTGTCGCACCCTTCATTTGATCGAACAGATCATCAATTCTTGGTAAGGGATACTGGTTCTTGATCGTAGCCTTGTTCAGCTGACGGTAGTCAATGAAAAGCCTCCACGATCTGTCCTTATTTCGAATGAAAATAACCGATGCACCCCACGGTGACACACTAGGACGTATTGGTCCCAGGTCCAACAGCTCCTTCAGTTTCATTTTCAACTCTTGCAACTTCGGGGTCGACATCCGATAAGGCATTCTTGCTATCGGTTCGGTTCTCGGTTTTAGGTCTATGGTAAACTCCAGTTCCCTCTCTAGTGGCATCCCAGGCAACTCCTCTGGAAATACGTCCGCAAACTCCTTCACCACTGTAAGGTGTTCTAGACCTTTCACCACTCCCTTTTTGTTTAGAGCAAGGATTGCATAAAGTTTGCACCCCTTGCGCATACTATTCCGTAATTGTAAGGAAGAGACGAACCGCAGGGAAACTCCCTGGTTCCTTCCTACAATCACACGTCTTTGTCCTTTGTCGTCAACCAAGTTCAACCATTTTGTCTTACAGTTGAGAATCGCCTCATGCGTTTCCAACCAATCCATACCGATCATGACGTGATAAGATCCTAAGATCGTGACGTACAAGTTGATTCTCGTGACAAAATATCCCAGGTTAAGGGCACAGCCCATAACCTTTCCTCCAACCTTCTATTTGGCTCCCGAAGCCATCTCCACGAAGCTAAACTCATCTTGTTCGAATGCCTTTACCTTAATCCTTTTTATCACTACACCAGAAATGAAACTCTCAGTAGCTCCTGGGTCTATCAAAACACTAAGGGTCTGGTCAGCGACAGTACCTGTCGTCTCGAGCACAGTCGACTGGTGCTCTGCCTGGAGGTTATTCACCGCTGCATGAATCCGATGGGCCTTGCCCATATCTCCCACGGTAGCGGGTCCAGCTGATCCAGACGCCCTAGTTCTCTCCACAGGACAGTCACACTGGTAGTGTGGCTCCCCACACGTCCAACACCCCTTCTTCGGCCCAGTAGTCCTGGTACCCGAAGTAGAAGATGGCTTCCCACCGGCCTGGAACCCTGGTCTGTTCTGTTGAACAAGCCTAAACTACTGCTACTGCGGGCGACGCTGCTGCTGGTGTTGTGGTCCTCGATAAGGTGTTCGCTGCTGAGGCGGTGGTCGTCGAGGTGTAGTGAACATGGATCCCCTCTGGAAGCCACGATGTCCCGGTGTATGCCTCGCTAGTGTCTGATGCCGCAGCGCCCTCGATGAACTCTGCCCTGCGGGTCTCACTGAAGTCCTGGTCTGACCCCCGCTGATAAGCTCCTCCTCTGCTATGAGGGCCTTTTGGACAGCGTCATGCAAGGTTTAAGGCATCAAGATCCTAACCTTTGCATGCAGACTACCATTAAGGCAAAACACGAACCTGTTGACTTTGAGCTTCTCTGTGTTAAGGTGCGGAGCATACCGGAGCAGCTCCATGAAACGTGCCTCGTACTCGGGCACCATACGACCTCCCTGTCGTAACGCAATGAACTCGTTGAGCTGAAACTCAATGAATTCCTCAGAAAGGTACCTCTCTCGGAACCGTTCCTCGAACAGTTCCCATGACACGTCTTCCACGGCCATGTTCAGCTGCGGCAGAAGCGTCTTCCACCATAGAAGAGTGCTCCCCTTCAATTGAAAGACCACCATGCGAACCTTCATTTTGGAGGTATAATCCCAAAGTGTGAAGCTTATCTCCATATTCTCCAACCATGCCTCGGCGGCTGTGTCGTCCGGGGCACCAAAGAACTCGGGAAATTTTACCTTCTCGAGTTCACGGTGGATGCTACCTGTGACGGCCGGTGCACGTGACAGAACCTCAGGGGGTGCCGATGCCCTGGCCTCGCCTCTATCCAAATGGCTGATCAGAGCCTCGGACATGCACTAAAAGGATTTCATCATCCCAATAACATCACCAACTGCTATCTTCTCCTGTCCGAGTACCTGCTCGCCTCCTTAGGGGTTAGACCCCTCATTTGTGGATGCTGCTGGAGGCATCACGCCTCCTCCCCTAGCACCCCGTCGTCTGCCTCCGCGGCATCCTATAACCATGATTACCTGCATCCACACAATCAACTCGATCAGAAACAGTCTAATAAAACCAACTCATGTCAACGAAAGCCGTAGCGAATCCCAAGTCGTGGGTCGAACCGGCTCTGATACCATATGTAACAACCCTCCCTGTTACGACAACAACTCGGACAACAGGTGCAAATTTTTTTTTGTTTGTTTAAAGTGTGTGCGCACATGTAGAAGAAACAACCCCCTTGACTCTACGTCACCACTTGAACCAACAAGACGCAAGTAAAGTGAACACAATTAAGACGACCCGACATATCATAGTGACAATAAGAAATACACGCCCCTAGACATAAGGCGTGCAACTAGCAGCTGTAAGCAAAAAAAGGACACCAGGTGTTAAGCACAGTATCATCACAGAATGGAAGAATCCAATAGTAGAGTTTACTATTTCTGCACAGAAAAGCAGGGCTTTTAGCCTTATGTCTTCTCGAAAGAAGATTAGACAGGCTCTTGGCCAACTGCTCAGGCAGAAACTAATAAATCTTTTAGGGAGTCGCAGTAGTGGAAACTGTGCCTTTAAACAACCCGAAACTACTGATATGGCTTAGAGTGTGTCGCAAGAGTGGAACTGTGCCTTTAAACAACCCAAGACTCTTGATACGGCACTGGATTCCTTCCACCGGATTTACACACAGACATAAGTACTAAGCTACAAGAGGGGTCTATATCCCGCCCGACACAACAGACTACGTAATACAATACCACCAAGTACTACAAAATCAGGGACAAACATGACCTCTATGGGAGATGCAAGTCAAGAGAACTCAAAAATCGACCAAACACTATTGAGACCTGAAGACATCAATCAAGACTAATTGCTCCATTAATTATCGTTAACCGATGAAGACTTTATCATAAGGTAACAGCCAATAATCTCAACCCCCATTATTTAGTTATAAGGTCATTTTGCGCTAGTTCAGGGACAAGCAATAATCACAAGCGCATTGCATTTTTGCTAATCGCCATAATTGAGCAAAGATATCAATACCATAACGGTAAACCCTCGAACATTTACAATCTCCATATTATCTTGCCTTTCCTTCTAAATTATTACCATACATTGGAATAACCTAACAATTATCGGCATTGCAATTAGTCCTTATCATTAACACTTCACTTTAAATGAATAATAACTTTGCAATTTAAACATCATCCTAATATTCAATTAAACAAATAATAACATTGCGATTCAACCATTATCACCAACATTGCAACTTAACAACAAATATCATTGTTGCAATTTAAACAAGAATTACCATTGTATTTAAGCAAATATTAATATTGCGGTTAAGCTTCATCATTAGTATTTGAGTGTAAACAATATTAATATTGCCATTAACACATATAATCATTGCAATTTAACAAATATTAAATATTCGATTCGACTTCATATTAACCATAACAATAATCCTTATAGTTAAAAATGACCATAACAATAACAATATTTAATGTTACACTATTTTAAATACCAATGTTTTTTTTTTTTGGCACATATAAGTAAATCTAAGAATGCTAATATCTAAAAATGAAAACATTTTAAGGGACAATATCAAATAACCGCATATTTTAATTAATATCCTAATTTAAACACAACAATAAACATCATTGTTTTAAAAAAAAGATCTAATGAAATCATAACACTATAATTAGGATGTATAATACCCTAATTAAACACAACCATAAACACCACAGTTTAAATAGGTCCTATTGAAATCATCATGCTAATTATTATGACAATGTTTTAAATTACCAAATTTTAAAAGCCGCGTCTGTATAAATAACAAAATTAAAAAGATAATAATTAAACATGACAACGTTTTAAAGCCAATAAAACTAAGGACAAGCCGCATTACTGCCCAAATTTCCCTCAGCAAATTTAATGCTGTGTTTTCCATAGCGCTTAAGTGGCATTTTATAATTGCCAGTACGAATAAGAACAGGCCACATTTCCACCAAGTTAACCCTAAACAGTACTAACATGACAATTTAATCGGCATGTTATTTTGCAGGTTAGGGTTGCCATTTAATCAAGAAGTCACAGTAATTTAATTCGGTTTGCGCGTATGCCTGCATTTTATAATTTCCCAATGAAATAACAACGACCACATTACTGCCACGTTTTCCCTAAACAACATTCACACGACAATTTATATGGCAGGTTATATTACAATTTATGTTTTAAAAAGGTGAATATAACTATCACGATTTTGGGGAAAAGGGATTAGAACCTTTCAGAATTTAAGATTTGCAACTAGAGACAGCTGTAATAAGGCATTCGTTTAAGCGCCCTCTAATTATGAACCCAAATTATAAAATATGAAACTCATTTTCTGAAATAACCAAATCATTTTCTGGAAGTATAAACCTCGTACGAACTCATTTCTATAAATAGATAAACCTCGATTCTGGGAAATAACTGGATATCATCTAGATCATAGGAACGACAATCATCATTTTCTTTACCCACGTTAGATTGAAAATGTTTTTAAATTTTAAATTTTAGTAAAGGTAGATATCAAATTTTTCTTTTTTAATTGATTTTGATTTTGAAATTTAAAATTATTTTTTGATTATTAAAGTTTAATATTTTTATTTATATAAAAATACAGATTAACCATTCGAAATCTAAAATCATTTTATAAGAGTGAAAATCTATCCAATAAATATTACCATTAAATCATTTTATATCACATGATTTTTTTTTAAATAAAAGTAATACATAACATGGTTTGCTTAATACGAGTCTCATATTTTATTCACAAATAACAATTATTATTTCTGAAATGACTGGATTTTGTTTTAAACACAGCGCCTATGGCCCCCAGGAATATTCAACACCACAACCAACAGCCACACACAGGCACAAGCTAACGCTACCCCACAACCACACGAATATTCAACGCCACAACCAACAGCAACACACAGTCGCAAGTTAACATGACTCCACAACCAACAACAAACACACGGGAAGCAAACATACAGGCTTAAGGGTCGAGCGGTGTGGAGAAAACTCCTCTAGTTCGCAAGGGGTTAAAATACACAAGCAGAGAGGTAAAACCCCAAATCTCCGCGATGTCACCGCCAAGAAACGATGGGCGTTTCGTGCAGGGTAAAACGCCATAAATAATACCCGACCATGGATGGGGACAGCCAGATCACAACAAACGCCCACTGTACAGGTGAAAACGCCCAATGGAAGGGAGAACCCACTGAAATTCACGCCGTTGTAGATGAAAAAAGAAAAACGACCAGGAGAAAAAGAAAACCCACCAAAAAGAGCCACCACGGTGTAAGTAAAAACGCCCAGGTAAGGCAAAAGGAAACCCACTGAACAAACTGCCATTATATAAATAAATGCCCATAAACCAATGCCCATTGTAACTCATTCTCCCTCTATACAAAAACGAGGAACCGCTGAAAGAAAATCAATCGCCCACTGCATAAAGATGAAACCCTACTGCAAAAAGACTTCCCACGGTACAACAATGAAATAGCATAAACCCACAACAAATTTACCTGAACCCTCAACCACACTGTTATAAAAACGAGGTCTTTTGAAATACCCCCCCTTTTTTTCTTACAGAGTATGAAGGATGAGTAAACAACATTCCACAACAATACAACCATATTCGTGGCAGTAAATCACTATGCATTCTACTCTACTCAGTTCAGGAACATACCTTTTCCTTATTTGCTTGCCGCAACGATTCCTGTGCTCCTACCGCTCCTGCTCCTGCTTTTCGACCACAAGGAACTCATCGGTACCTCCCAGCCAAACGCTAGGGGTACTCTCCTTCTCCCTCAGCCCCCCGAGCCGCAAAGGGGCCACACACAATCCAGAGAGTAACTAGCTTCTCAGCTCACCTCCAAGGCTGAGCTACCACTCAAGTCTGCTGAGAATCCCCAACTCCTACAAGAAATCAGTCCAGTCTCTACTCTCGCAGCATAACAATACCAATAGCTAAAAAAAATCCCCTCTTTCTCCCCCTCTCCTGTCTTTTATCTTCCTTTTTGACCTAATCCCATTAGGTTTTTCCTCAAAAACCCTAAATCCATTTCTTTTAAGTTTTTTTTTCAATCAAACCCTAAAAATCCCCCTCTTTTCAAAAAGTCACACATCCCTACCTTTTCCATAATTTATTTTCTTTTTCTTAAAGTTCATTCCCCCCCCCCCTTTTTTTTAAAAAAACCTAAAAGTTAGTGCATAAATCTTTTCATTTATTTTATATATATATGT
>ML789528.1:214821-227245 GCA_009831015.1 Picea engelmannii | reverse complement strand
TTTTTTTTTTTTCTTTTTCCTAAAAAAGTCTTAGGCTTAGGGCTTAGATTCTGAGCTAGGCGACGATTGGTTAGGGGAAATGCTTAAGGTTTTATTCAGGTGTCGATGACTTAGGGCTAATTAGGCTGACTCCTCCAACCACATTATTGCGACATGCCCTTCAGGACGCACCACGTGCTCCAAGGGTGCCACTCGCCTCTTGAATTTCTTTTGGGCGACCTGCCCTTCAGGATGCACCATGTCCTCCAAATGTTCCACTCGCCAACTGAGTTTCTTTTATGTGATGTGCCCTTCAGGATGCACCACGTGCTCCAAGGGTGCCACTCGCCGACTGAACTGATTGGTAGACCTCTATAACCCCTGGAGTCAACACTTTGCCAGGTGAACTTGTAGGAGACTAAGGGTTCTAAGGAATAAGGCCCCAGCCTTATTGCATGCCCCTTAGAATCATCATGAGAGATTGTCACAGTCTGCCCTCACGGCATCGTGGATCCTCTCGAACTAGGTAATCGTTAACCTACAGTTCGAGCCATGGCGGGAGTGCTAGCAGGCGGTGGTAGGGATACTGTCCACCCCTCTCCCTCAACCTCTCTGCAAATCGTGTGTGGCCCCTTTACTCCATATGTGAGTCTGGTCGGCAAGATATCGTCAACCTGCATCATCAACAAGCATGTCAGAAATGTCAACAACAAATCATCAAATCAAATGAAACATCATAGTAACCATATCAACCCGAAAGCACACTCCCTGACTCAGTCCGGAGTCCAAGGGGGTTCTACCGATGCCTCTGCATCCTCAAGGTGAACAACCCTACACACTCAAAAAACTGAGTCAATAGCACCTGTCTACATCAAATAGTAACACATCATGTCATCTGTCAATCGCATCATAATCAAGTATAAATGGTCTAACATCATAAAAGTCTAGATCACTTGCGAGCAAGTGTCCTCAAATAATAAGGGTTCTCAGTGGGCCAGAGCGGGATGTTACAGATGTGATCTACTATGTGAATGTAAATTCTATGAATGTTTAATTATTATTGATGATGATGGATATGATGTGATATATTGTGTGAATGAGAATCCTATGAAGGTTTAAATGATATTTGAATGATGTTGTATATGATGCAATCTATTATGTAAATGATAATTCTATGAATGGGTAATGTTAATTGAATTATGGGATATTATGAAATCTATTTCTAACTTGAAAACTTTGATGTTAAAGTTGTTGGTACGTGGATACCGAATTGAGATTTTAGTTGTATGAAATTACCTGATAATAATTCATAGATGTGTATGAGTTTGTGTTACAGACTAATCTACAGGTCATTGGGCTACGAAATAGCCAAGGAATAATGATAATGAAAGTGGATTTCATGACCATTGACCGAGAAATAATATCGTATGAATCTTTGTATGTGAAATTATTTTGGTTTGGATGCATTGCTATGATATGTGGACCAATGCAGGATTTCAGATGGTGAGACTGCCCAAAACTGAATAAACGATGACAAAACTCCCAACAACATGGTGCCATTATATATTCCATTGTAGGGTGTGAACCCTAGTCATGTTAGGAGAGGTGGAGGCATTTCCCACCATGTATTCTCTGAAACCTGAAGTCATGGGAGGACGATGTTAGTTCACGCTCCCCTAGACGTGTGATGATGACTGTCAGTTTCCTACTGGGGAAGCTTGGTCAAGATAGTTATTCCGCTTAAGGGTTCTATTTGGAGTTAGGTCAATATAGTTGACGCTCCAAGGTAGTCCAACAGAGGAAGGATAGGAATGAAGATGGAAGTAATTTAGGGAGGAAGGATGAGTAGAAATAGTTGAGAGTGTATGGAGATTTGTCTTATGGTGGAATTTATTGTTTTTCCTTCTAAAAATAAAATCGGTATATATGAATATTCATAATTATGTAACTAAACTACAATTGTCTAAACAAAATTGTTGAGCTAGATAAATTGTAATTAAAGGGTTTCACAAACATTTGATTGGTTTATTGTATTTTATAAAATGAATAGTCTTGTTGAATGGATTGGATGCATATGGAAATTACTATAGAGATGATAGTTATTGTTATTAGTACATGCACGAGACTTGTATGTACTAGCTACACATGCATTTCTTTCACATGTACACTAGTAGGTATGAGTTTTCTTGTCTTACTTACTAATAATGTCGGTTATTTGTTATGAATGTGTGAACCATGTGTCTTTTCCTTGGTATCATAGAATACTTTAACTTCGGGACGAAGTTTCCTGAAGGGGGGGCATATGTAACAACCCTAGTTAAATAATTGTTAAAGGGTTATTAAGTTTAATAACTGTCCTAATGTATATTAGTTAAATAATGATTATTAATTAACAATATTAATTAAGTAATTATTGATTTATTGTTTAATGTATATTAATTAACTAATTGATTAATCAATTAACTCATTTAATGTTGGGTAACGAATTAAAGTTTAATAAATTTTAATTTATGTAATAGAAAACTTAACATATTGAGGGATGGTTGGCATTGAATGGAGGGATAAGGTGGTTGGCATTGAATGGAGAGGAAATGAATGGACGGGGGGATATGAGGGAGGCAAAGATATTTGAAAGGGGACTTTTGGATTTTTTTTGGGGGGGGAGGGAGAATGTCGGCAGAGGAGGAGATGGTATTGGAGCATTTTTCCAAGGGAGGGATGGAAAAACTGTATCTTTTTGGTTTTTCCTTGAGGTATTTGTTGGACTGTTATAAGGGAGCATCGGTTGTTGGGGGTTTTGGGCTCGTGGGCCAGGAATCCTTATGGAATCCTGGAGCTAGGGAGCCAGACAGGCTCTGTTGCTATCTAGAAGGGAGGAATGATTCAGTTTTGGGCAGCGTTTGGGTAGAGCAAATTGGACAAACAGAGGGGGAAATAACATCACTGAGAGGTATTTATGTCATTATCATTATGATGGTTCACTATTTTACTAAGTTGTGTATTTTTTATTTATTTATGATTTTTATATCAGGCTGCTCATTTATAATTTGCTGAACCATGAACTGTTGGTTTTGTTAGCTTGTTGAATATAAAACCGTAAAGAATTTATCAAAATCAATGTTATGATTAAATTTAATAAATTTTTTATTTCTATTATAGCATGGATCTTACACTATCCATGTAAATTTCCAGTGCATATAGAAACATTTTGAAAACATTTCAACATTTTCCCCATTCACAGGTCATTGTTGCCCATCATGTACTCTATTCCTATTACAATGTCTTTTAATAGTTGTTTCCTTTAAAATTTGACCAAGAAAATTAAAACGAAATGAGGATGAGTTGGGTCGATATATAGAGTGGGTGTGTGAGTAATATTTGAGTCTAGAAACCCTTCCTAACCAGCCTGATGGGGATGAAATGCAACCACATTGGTTGATTAAATGCCTCTACAACCCCAAATTTCATTACAGTCATGTTGGGGAATATGTTTCATGAAGTGATACTTCAACTCACTGTCACCTAAACTCCCTTCCTGCTAAACTTACTTTCAACCTAGATAATTATTTGCAGGCCTTTGAAACTTACCGCGGACATATTAAGGCCTCCGATGAAATCTTTCCCTCTTCTTCTTGTGGTTGTTTGTGTAGGTAGATAGGATATCAATAGAGTGGAGACATAAATTCCTATGAGGTCCTCTAGGAGAATCTACATAGAGTAGCAGGGGTGACAAGATGCATGCATTGTTATATTAAACTTCTTCGATTTCTCCTTCTTTGAATCCATACTTCATTGCCCAATTATTAAGTAGGCCTCAAGTGTTATAAATCTAATCCGAATCTAGTTACTATCAATAGAGTGGAGACAGAAAGGCCTACAAGGTCCTCTAGGAGAATATACAAAGAGAACCAGGGGTGACAAGGTGCATACATTGTTATATTAAACTTCTTTGATTTCTCCTTCTTTGAAGCCATACTTCATTGTCCAATTATTAAGTAGGCCTCAAGTGTTATAAATCTAATCCTACGCCACTTACTATCAATAGAGTGGAGACAGAAAGGCCTACAAGGTCCTCTAGGATAATATACATAGTGTACCAGGGGTGACAAGGTGCATACATTGTTATATTAAATTTCTTTGATTTCTCCTCCTAGAGGTCATCTAATTCAGTCCATACCTTGGTTTCAAGTATTTCATGAGGTTCCAAGATTTCTCATATACCAAATTTCAGTCCACTCTAGATTATAAGTGGGGTCAGGTAGTATATTATTTTTCACAACACACCTTAATGGGGTCAACTAGTACATGATTAGGTGCAGTCGTGCAAATCTCCTCTTGATTTCGAGAATAGTTCATTATCTACTAAACAGGAGAAACCACATAAAGGTGGAAGCTCTAATGATTCCCCCCCTCACATCACTCTCAATTTCCCCATACCTAATTTGAAATTATAAAGAACATGTAACATACTCTATTAGACAAAATAAAAACATATAAACATCATATAAAAGATATAAACACATACCTCTTCTTTTAAACAATTAAAAGTCATTCATCTTCTTCTTCATCGAGCTCAATATCTGTATCAGTCTTCATCGAGCTCAATATTGGTGAAAGTATCATTCATATCAACATCATCATCAATGTCATTTTCGCTAATATAGTAATCAATATCGTCAATGAGATCGTTGTATGCTACATTTGGATGATCAAATTCTTTAGCTTCTTTTTCTGACACATCAACGAAAATCACCTGCTCCTGCTATGCATAATCATGATCTTCTTCCTCATTATTACCATCATCCTTGGCTACATGATTATACTTTATTGGTCTTCCTCTTGGATCATATCTAACAATGTATGACCAACCTTCTTTACCAGGTACCTCTGAGTAAAATACTTGCTCACATTGACTTGGAATAACATAAGGCTCTGTATCCAGTTCAAATGCCCTTGTATTAGCCATGGTAAATCCATTATCATGCTCAATAAAATTTCTTTCAGGAACACGTTCATGCATCCGTAACCTGTACTATTTCACCTCAAACAAAACTATTTTAAAGGAATTAAAATCACACTCAATTATATCCTCCAAATGCCCATAGTACCTATTCTCAGCTTCTTCTGGATTTATGTCACTTCTAGAGGAAACATTAGTGACCTTAAACACTATAGTTATCCCACAATTCGAGGTTTTCGTCTGATCATCCAATATTTTGATACGAAATTTACGACCATTACAACACATAGCCTTGTGATGTTTAAATTGTAACATGGACAACAAGTAAAAAATACATTGCCAACTAATAAACCTCATATAGGACTTCATAAATATATATTTCAAAAATTAAACAAATGAAATACATTGAACAATTGGGAAAAAACTAATAAAATGTGGGCAAACAATTTGCTTTCCTATGTACCTTTTAAACCAAAGGCTAAATCAACTTCCCTTGATGTAATATTAGGAAATTAATCGATGGCGATGCATTGTTTTAATCATCTTACTCACCTGTTCCCATGATAACCTATTGAAGTATTCTTCAGTATATTTTATCCAATGCTCCATCCAATCAAGTTTTTTTGCAATGTCTAAATGTAAAGCATCCCACTCTCAATAAACTATATGATAAAATAACAATTTAATATCATTAATAAACTATTATTAATAAAGGAATGGTTTGATATAGTTCAATATGCAGGAATAAAAAATATAAAAATCAGTATGATAAAATAAAATTGGAAAAATAATTGTGTAATATATTAAATCTACGTCAACATCTAATAATTACCTTTCACATTCCTCATTTTACCTTTCCCCAATAGGACCGCCCCTTCAAATTTGTTGATGGAGTCGAGATGCCAAATGCGAGGCACATTCATATTTATATTTTCTGCTAATTTAGGTAGATATTGACTAATATACAACATAGATTGATATACCATATATCCCTCAACCATAAAATCCTTAGGACATGCTCTTTGTCTAACAAAATCCTTTAATGACTTCAACTGCCTCTCCACAATCCACATCGACCTTGTGTGTACTGGTCCACATAATTCAATCTCCTGAACTTGGTGTATGAGGTAGTGTTCTTTTGCATTGAAAAATGATGGAGGTAGACACTCCTGTATTTCACACATTATTCGGGGAATTTCTCTCTTCCAATACCTTATATCTTCTTTATGGATTTCTTTTGATGAAATCCACCTACAACTGATGCAATAAAATAATATCAAGGCATACATAAATTTGCAGATAAAACATAATATATCAATAAGTTCCACTATAGATCACATAAGAAGTACATTTTCCATATAAACATTACTTACCTCATGTATTTTCCAAGCACATAAATAATTTGTTTTATGTTTTTCTCAAAGTCTTTTGGGAGAGATAAAGGTAGAACATACTGTAACAAAAAAAAAAAAATTATTATTTGTTTCCAAACAATGTGTACCAATAAGGAAATATATTATAACATACTAATTACCTTAATGAATGTATGCCACTCATGTGTTTTAACCCCACAAAAATCACCTTTTTTCATTAAGATATTTTGTATGTTTGATGAAAACTCCGTCGGAAACCTAATTTTTTGAATGACCTCTTTTACAATATTGCTCTGTTGCTCCATCAATAACCAAGAAAGACTAGTATTGTGTTCACAACCATCACCATTAGAATTAATAATAACACTTTTCAATGTGTGATTAGCTTCATGGATGTCACTACAAATCTTTCCAATTCTCTCTTTGTCAGTCCTTCCATATAATATTCACCATAACAATTATGTTATGTTCTTCCCGATATGCATTGTATCAAATAGATGAACTATTTGTAGGTGCTCATAGTATGGAAACCTACTAAATTGCATCGGGTAACTTTTCATTCCTCGTGGAATCCCATTCATGTCGTAACGACATTCATGAAACATGAACACAATGAAATTAACACTAATTAATCAAACAAAATGAAATTAATATTATTAAAATTAACCAAAGATTTATATAATATATCATACAAAAATAATTTGCATACCTTGACGATTTCTAATATATTCCAACTTCCATAGGCGAGGCATCATTCTTCATGGTTTTTTTCCATTCTCTTCTTTACCATTGATTTTTTCTTGGTTTGTAGTTCGATAAGTATGGTTCTTAGGCAGAAAGTGTCTATACTCATCAAACACTTCCTTTCCTAAACTCCTTGAACGACGATATTTTATCCTGGGACCACAAACTCGGCATGCAAATTTACCCTTTGTTTGAAGACCTACAAGATATATGAATTAATGTAGCGAATTAGAGTTACAATTTAAAATAATGCATGATATTTTCAATAAAAATATATAATATCAAATCACAAAAGAAGGTAACAATATACAACAAAAATGTGTTAACTCAGGAGCATCATGAATTGTCCATGATAGTATTCCATAAAATTGAAATCATTTTTTGCCTATTGGTCTATAGATGTCAAACATAGTCACGCCAGCCAATAACTTCAAAAACACATCAATAAGAGGCTCAATATATACGTTAATATATTTAACCTAGTACTTACCTAATTGGTTCAAAATGCATGATCAATTATACTTATATGTATGTTGTTATATATAAAAAACATAATTACCATGCAAAAAACAAAGAAATGAAATATTTTGTCATACTTTAAAGAAAATAAAAGGTAATTAAATACCCAGAACAATCATTGTCATTATTGTGTGCTCTCTCTTGATCGACATCCAAGGAGGAAGGTTATTGTTTATAACAAAAACAGGCCACACTGAGTACCTAGAACAAAGCTCTACAAATGGATTGACACCATAAGATGCAAATGAAATTCTAACATTACGAGGTTCTTCTTTAAAAATTGGCTACTTTTCTTCGATGTACTTCAATGCAGAACCATCTGCAGGCATTTGAAGAACATAGTCTTGACTTTTTTTCTTTGCATGGAAATCCATAAACTGTGTTATACTTTGGGACCTGAACAACCGCTGGAAACATGAAATTATTAGAATATAACGAAGAAATTTGTGAGGCACCTTATTTGACACTTTATAGGTTTGATATATACTTATTTGACATTGTGGGAATATGTTTTATAATGCATATTTTCCATAGTATATGATATGATCATTAGGACATGCATCAATAGCTTGATACTCCATTCCAATTTCTTTCATAATCATGGATATTTCTCGATATGTGCGTGGAAAAATATTTGACGTCGGTAATAGAAATTCACCTAACAATATACAAAATTCAAAACAATAATTCTATGTAAACAATATTAATCATCAATATCACATCCATACTTTACAAATTATAAAACAATAAGAATATGGAAAATAATTGAACCTTTTAAGTATTTGTGAACAGGCAGGCATAAATAATTAACAAATTAAATACCTTAGTATGTGTGTGAGTCATGTGTTTTATAAACCATTCAAAACCTTCAAGTTCACCAGCAAAAATATATAATATAGAATATTTATTGTTGATCCTTCATAAAGAGGTTGACTTGACTTCTCGAGTAGAGGATCAACATCATGACTATTATCCTGGTTTTCCTCATCCATTGGAGCAAATGTGTCTTGGATCCATCTATGTATCTCACCTTCCTTATTTGTATCACTAACATTATCTCCATCCATATCATCATTAATAACTTGATCAACAGATTTAATATTCTGATCTAAGAGTTCATCACCCTGTAAAGGAGTATTTCTGCTAGTCCTTGGCAAATAACTCTCTGGAGGTCGACATTTTGGGGGAATCGTCTATATATTTATGTTAGTGTGTATAGAGAATATTAAAAAAAGAAAAAGAAATATTACTAAAATTCATGACATGATGACTATACAGAGAATGCATTAAATATTGAATAACCTCTTACCAAGGGACAATATTCATAACCCCCTTCGGTGTGCCCCTTCTCCCTACATTGTCTTTCAGTTGTTGTTATTAAAATTCTTCTTCTTTGCAATCCCCTACAATCATAGCAAGGGAAATAACATTTTCCATTGCCCCTTGCCTCTAATGCCACTCTAAACTGAGCAAGCTTCCTGTAATTTTCATTCATAGTGACAAATCCTTGTATTGACAAGTAATTGTCTTACCTACACCATACCAAACCATAAGTTGTCAAATTTTTATATTTTAGCTACTCCTTTCGATTATGATATGTTTATTTACAGTGACCTACAATTCTCACAATTATTTTTTCTAAGACATTTTGACATGTTTTTTTCTTTTTTTATTATCGATTAACTATTAAGATCTATATGCTCCAATTTGTACTCTAGAGTAGTTTTTATTGAATCACCATGGAAAATAATTACACACCATTTAACGAAAGTGGTCAAAATTTCTCAAACTTGAATCACTCGACGCCATACACTAACCTCTAAGTTGTTTTGTAGAGAAATTGTCAATATTTGAAATTCACAACTAAAAAATGAATTCCATTCACTTGTCATCCACAATTGGGTTTGGTTGGTTTAAATTGTGATGTGTTGATTTTCAACTACTTACAATGGTCACAATTTCATGCTACTTACAGTGGTCATGATTTTATTTTCTAAGACACTTTGGCATGTTCTCATTTTTCATTGTCTGACTAGTAGATTTCATCATGAAATTTTATATTTTAGCTACTCCTTATTAATAGTGTATACAAAAGTTACATCAACTACAAACTAGAGTTAATCACTACATCTAGAATTGTGTGTGATTATAAAAAATTGAGAGAAACACCATCACATAAGAATACAATGTTATATGATTAACCTAACCTAATACTAGACTAAAAATATGAAATAAATTAGATAGGCACAACATCATAGAGACACAAAAGTTAGAGAGATAACAAGGTCGCTAAGGGATAGGATTAGACCTAAGAGGTTTTTTTTTCCACTTTCTATTTCAAACATTAGTCCTACTGGTAAACTTGTTATGATTTGGTGGTTTTGTAATAAGGATTAAATTTACATAGGGAATAGTAGGCTGAAATTGATCTAGATGGATAATGACATATGTTTTTAATGTTTGAATTGTCTTATTGATGGAGTAATTTTCCTTCTTCTTAAAATACTTCTTCGGAAGATATTTTTCTTGAAATTTCACATGAATTTTCATAGAATATACTAGCTAGATCCAAAAACCAATGACATAAAATTTTGAAATATGGTAATGCACATATAATATATTATCAAGGAAAAATAAAGCTACATGAAATTTCATTTGAACAAAAATTAAAAAGTTAAATGAGTATATATAAATAAATAAATAAACATACTAACCTTGCAAGTTCAAAATCCGAGCTATGTAGAACGCGAATTGGATTTCTTCAATCGGTGGGTGATGGAAAAAATAAACAAATCAAACAAAATCTATGAACATTGTTGCAACTATAGAAAATGTGTCGAAAATTCTCTTAAATTCAGGTATATATAGATCGATTATCGTCGATATAGTGAGGAAAATACATGAGTTGACCTAGAAAAAATCAACTAGTTGTTTCAATCCACGTGTGTTATCAGGTGGTTTGAGGTAGGAAATAGTCATCGCTATAGCGACGAACAATCGTGGAAATAGCGACGATAAATCGCTCCCAATTTAATGAAAAAATGAATAAAATGGAAACATGGAAAAGTTTATGGAAAAATCCACCTATATGTAGTTGTGTTAGAGAAAGCTAGTCGACCATTGTTTTTCCCTTATGATTTTACTTTCCGTCAACCTTCGTGGGTTTGTGGAACCCACTAAATTAACTTCCCTCGAATTACTTATGAAACAGGTTAAACCTGACATTATCTTTCTACAAGAAACCTTGGTCAATGGTGAAAAGGCAATAATTTACTTTCTACAATGTCTTCTAACATGGAATTTTGTAGAACATGACCCAAATGGTCATTCGGGTGGTTTAGTATCTGGATGCAACCTAACTTATGTTGATTTAGGTGCATTTGACACTACTGCAAGTATTTTTCTTGAAGGAGGATTAAAACATTCTACAAATCAGGTGAAACTCCTCAACTACTATGCACCTTATAAATAAAGGGAAAGTTTTTGGAAACCCTTATTAGATTTTGGATTATTGATCGAAGAGGGCATTATAGTAGGAGGAAATATTAATTTCACTCTTACCGCCAGGGAGGTGTGGGGGAATTTGTCTAGGAGTGATCCTCTTGCAGATTACTTTTCAAATATCTGACTTACTACATGTTTAGTGGATGTCCAATCGGCCCAACTGGCACCTACATGGAGAAATGGTAGAGCTAGGTTAGCTGGTATCTCAAAACAATTTGACCGGTTTCTTATAGATGAAAATATTCTTGGAAATCACAGAAAAAAATGTTCTTGGATCATTAATTCCTCCATTTATGATGATAATCTATTTTTCTTACAATTTGAGAAGACATCCCAGAAAATCGCCCCTCCTTTAAAATTCAACTGCTCTTGGCTATCAAAGATGAGGTTTTCTTCTATTGTCAGAGACACTTGGAAAGATATGAGAAGTTTGTCGGATATTTCATCAATCCACCTTTTGTGTTAAAAGATGAATCATTTACAAAAAGTTGTAGTCCATTGGAAAAAAAACAAAAAATATCAATTACACATAGAGCTATATAACATTGAACAAAAAATGTCAGAACATTTTGAGAATTGTCCCTCACAGGTCTTCGTGCAGGAAGATTTTGACCTACGGAAGTCTCTCAAACGAAGGAAATATATAATTCTTGTAACAGAAGCATCCACTTGGAGGCTTAGGATTCGAGCAGTTTGGATAGATAAGGGGGACAAAAAAACCAATTATTTTTACAAATACGCCTCTCAAAGAAGATGTCAAAATACTATATGGGATATAGTTGATGATGAGGGGAATCTGAAATCCTGATAAAATGAGATTAAGGAGACTTCTTATAAACATTTTAAAGCATAGTATAACGCGATTGAAACAAAAGACACTTGTAACCAAATCAATGTACTCAAGGATGTGCCCAGATTACTTAATTATGTTGAGAGTGAAGAGATAGGCAAATCTGTCACTTTAGAGGAGGTAAAAGAAATAGTCTGTAAAATGCCAAAAGATAAAATCCTCATCCCTGATGGGTGGACACATGAAATTTTCCAAGTTTATTTCGACATTATGGGAGAGGATATGCATAAGGCTTCTAAGGAATCTAGATGCACAGGACATATTCCAAGAGCACTTAATGTTATCTTTTTCCCTCTTATACCCAAAGCGAGCAAGCCAAAATATTTTAATGATTTTCGGCCCATTTCCCTTTGTAACTTTGTTTATAAAGTTATTTCTAAAATCATTTCTTCCTGAATAAAAGATAAATCGGCTTCAAGTATTTCCTTTGAACTGTAACATCCCGCTCTGGCGCACTGACAAAACTTATTCTTTGGGGACACTTGCTCGCAAGTG
>ML789528.1:169007-182294 GCA_009831015.1 Picea engelmannii | reverse complement strand
GGGGAAGAAGAGTACCCCTAGCGTTTGGCTGGGAGGTACCGGTGAGATTTCTTTGGTCGGCAAGCAGAAGCGGCACGGGGCGAGGGAAGCGGCACAGCGCGAGGGACATCTCCGAAGCGGGCGAGTGGCAACGGTATGATTTTAATGGTGAAGTAGAAAGAAGTTTTATATTCGGAAAATTATTGTTATTGGTGATAATATGATGAGATTGGTTGGCATTATGGGTTGCAATTTCGTTCTGCAATGATATTGTAGAGTTTGTTTATATTCTGATCACGTGTCACCTTAGTTATGATGTCATGTGTTTTTGCATTGATATGATTTAGGTGATGTTGTTAATTTCTTATTTGTTAAAAGGAAAAAGAAAAATTTCCTATCGAACTTCGCTATTCATAGACGTAACGAAGGGGTCATTACATTAAGCATTGTATATTTCTTGAGCGGCCCAACATGAGGACACTTGTTGGAGATCAACAATTGGAAGGGACAAAATAACTCTTTTCACATCTTTGTTTAATGCGTAATAATGGGAGATATCCTCGAGCTTTTTGGCCATTAATGACAATGTTGAGGGTTCCTACATGGTCAACTATTAGCATGAAAGGTTTCTAATTGAATAGTAATAAAGTACGGAGGTCATGGGTAGGGGAAAAAAGACAGCTACAAAATAGGGTTGGGACGTACAAGCGTTGAGGGTGAGGGCACAAGGGTCAAATTGTATGTCTCAGAAATTTTTGAGTGAAATATGTGTAACAACGAAGAGGATATGGTAGCACAGTCAGAAGGATAGGAAATTAGTGGGGATGGAAGGCAGCGAGAGATACTTTGAAACATTTTTTAGTAGTGGTAGAGTGACCGCGCTGGAATTGTAGATTCTGTGAACCCGACAATAGGAGAATCCAAAATAGGTTGAGAAGGTGTCTGCAAAGAAGGCCAGGTATGGAACTTCTAATTGTATCGCTCCGAACATTTGAATGCATAATATGTAACACAAAAGAGTGGGCGATGTCAGATTCCAGTGCTCAATTTGTATATTATGGAGAGTGTAATCCCAACTATTTCGTACCTCTGTGTCTAGTTGTTAGTACCAAGAGATAATTTAGTATTCAAAATAATTTTTTAGATACTTTTAGATAATTCATAGGGACTAGCATCCGTAAACAATGGCAATCTCCTACCCGCCAGTCCTGCATTCTGTGTGTCAATTTGTATATCGCGGAACTGCGAGTGCTATTTGGAGGACACAAAACAATGAAAGTGCAATGTTGAGTCAGCCACTTTGCAGGTTCTCTTGTCAATTTGTGTATCACGGAACTGTGGGTGCTATTTGTAGGCCATGAAACAATGGAGGTCCAAGCTTGAGCCCACTCACTCGAGAACCCGCGATCCAAAATGTCACTAGATATCAAATGCGAAATTTGTACATGCGAAATAAAATATCACGGGAATTAGTACATGCTCTATAAGATATCATGTGCATACTTTATAGTCCCATAATACATGGGAAGAAAAAAAAGGGAAAAAGAATGGAGTACTTAGCAGTGGAATTGTAGATCACGAAAATTTAGAGTAGAATATGTATATAACGGGAAAACATCGAAAGCATCGAAATAAACAGCGGTCGATCGGATTCGTTGTTTGTTTATATAAATGGAGATAAACATATGTCAACCCGCTAATGCTCGAGTCACATAGTTCGTGAACCGGGAAACAAGAGGATGCAAAATAGGCTGAGAAAGTGTCTGCAAAGGAGGCCAGGCCCAGACCTCTAATTGTATCGCTCCAAACATTGCAATGCATAATCTGTAACACGAAAGAGAGGACAATGTCGGAATCTGGTAGTCAATTTGTATATTGTGGAGAGTGCAATCCCGACTGATTTGTAATTCTATGTATAGTTGCCACTACTAAGAGTTATTTTAGTATTCAAAATCATTTTTAAGATACTGTTATACAGGGAAAAAATAAAAAATAAAATAATTTTTTACATACTGTTAGATACTTCATCTGGATTAGCATCCGTAAACAATGGAAATCTCCACCCTGCCAGTCTTGCACTCCGTCTGTCAATTTCTATATCGCGGAACTGGGAGTGTTGTTTGGAGGACACAGAAAAACAGTAGTGCAATGTTGACTTCGCCAGTTCACAGGTGCGCTTGTCAATTTATATATCGTGGAACTCAGGGTGCTATTTGTAGGGAATGGAACAATGGAGGCCCAATTTTGAGCCCACCCACCCGACTGAGAACCCGCAATACAAAATGTTGCTAGGTGTGGAATGTGGAATTTGTACATGTTCTATAAAATATCATGTCCATATTTTATAGTCCCATAATACATAGGAACAAAAAAGGGGAAAAGGGATGGAGAAGTTCGCAGTGGAATTCTAGATAATACACGGAAAAAAGAGAAGGGAAAAAGAACCAAGTATCTTGCAGAAGAACATCTAGTGCTTGATTATTAATGAAAATTCTTGTGAATTCCTATTGAGTTTTCACTAGTTAATGCATAAAGTGTAGATCACAGAAGTATCTTTCATACCACTGTGTCCACTTGCCACTAGTAAGAGCATTGTTGATGTATACGAGGAAGGATGCGAGGTTGTTGGGGATGGAAAGAAGTAATAGATACTTTGAACAGACTTAATGTATACAATGAACCCATGGTGGAATTGTAGATCATGGATGTTTTGAGTGCAAGATCTATATAGCGAAACGATAAGAAACTCATTTTGCAAGTGGCATTGTCGTAGTGGCGGGCATAAAATTGGCTAAGTATGAAAAGGAATAGCAGTCAGTTGGATCCATCGTGCTAGGATATATATGGATATGTTAAGGCATGAATTGCAGATCGCAGAAGTATCTTTCGTACCACTATGTCCACTTGTCACCGGTAAGATCATTGTTGATGTATGTCAGGAAGGACATGAAGTTTCTAGGTATGCATATCAACAACAGATACTTTGAATGAAGTTAATGTATATGAGGAACCCATAGTATAATTGTAGATCACAGATGTTTTCAATGCAAGGTGTATATAGTGGAACAATAAGCAGTTGGGTTCGCAAGCGGCGGGCATAAAATTGGTTAAGTGTGGAATGGAACAATAGTCGACCGGATCCATTCTGTGAGGATATAGATGGAGATGAAAACATTTCATCCCATCATACATAGAAACACAACTAAGTATAAAACCATAAACCCATAATGAATGGGAAAAAAAATGGAAAAAGAGATAAGTATCTGACAGTTGGAAAAAAAAAAATTCTATTTATTAATGGCAATGTTTTCGAACCTTTGTTGGCTTCTCACTAGTAAAAGCATTAAGTGAACATCACTGAAGTTCTTTTACTGCAACATGTATATGAAGAAACAGGGGGCATAGGTGTTGGATACCGCGAACCTGGGGCCTGGTGTCCATATATGATGCAGGAGCATCTACAACTTAACCAAGCGAGCCAACGTGGAGGAAAGAGGAGAATAGCTGGACAGCACCAGCGCATACATTTTTGAATTACTTTGAAAATATTGTTACGCAGTCGTTTGAAGGAAGGCATTCAAAGCCGGGCACCTTTGTATTGTAATATAGATAAGAAGGCATTTAATAGTTTTAATGCTGGTAGATAGGAGTTAACTGTAGATTAGACAGGTTTTACTTTTGAGAGGGAAAACGGAGTATAGACACCCTCCCTTGTATCATTGTAGAAGGAGCATTAGATTATTCAGCATTAGCATTCTGAGAAGAGAAGAGCAGAGCAGAGAGCTTGTGGAGAACCTCCATGTACAGATATTGAATAAATAGGAAAGACCTTGATTCAATTCCATGGATGTGTTTGATCTCTGTGTGTTGTTGATATTATGCTTGTGCATGTTTGCTTCTTTTTATGCTTATCTTTTATATGCTGCATATGTGATTGCATACCAGGTTCGAAACCTAAGAGAATGAGTGAATGAGTTTCAATTGTTTCTCTGTTTGAGCCAGGAGATTCCTGCATAGAGTGCGTTGAGGAGGCTAAACAGTTGGACTTTTGTTCTCGTTTTGTCCAGAGTTATTTGGGTTGTTTGAACCGTGCAGGTGAGTGCAGGTTGGATTGAATTCTCAGTGGAAAGTCTGAGAAAGGAAAGGTTAGGTTGGTTGTAGCTGCGAGTGCACCAACCTGGAAGACTTCAGCACTGTTAAAAGTGATTGAAGGTCGAGCACAGGGAGCGTGTTCGAGAAGACCTCTGAAGAGAAGAGAAAGAAAGAAAGCTCAGGAGGGATAGTTTCTTACAGGTGTTATGAGAATAGGCCCTGGAGGAGCGTGGACAGAATCGAGCCTTGGGAGCAGGAAGAACTCTTCAAGAGGAAGAGAATCGACGACTTGAACTTCTAGAAGAAAGAAATTTCCAAGCGCAAGTATAATCCATATGCCATGGCGCATCGGCATAGTGGGGTTGGCGAGTGCAAGAGTTGCATGCACGACAAAATCGCGAGTTGCGATCCCCCGATTTAACTGGAGCCGTCAATCGTTGGAGGGACAGGTGGCACGAGATCCCCAAGATTCGGGCTCGGCATTTCGGTGTTTGTAAAGTCGAAAGGAGCACGGAGAAATCACGAGAGAGCGAGTTGCGATGGGTCCCACAGAAATTGTGTGGAGTATAGCACGTGGCATCGGCACCTCGACACTTGGGGTTCCGAAATACAAGGGCTCGACATCGCGAGTGGCGATATTTCGAAGTATTGACCGTTGACCATCGAGGATCGAGATTTCGGTGTTTGATTGCACAAGGACATGGTTGCAAGCCTCGCAACATCGCGAGATCCGATATCCCGATACAAGAAGAGGAGATCGTCGAGAAGATTGTGGGTAAAGAACTCTCGAGGGAGTTGGAAGAGCCATTAAATCTTTGAGTCGAGTTATTGAAGGTCCTGGTGAGGGCGACCAGGCCGTCGAGGGCAGGTTGACGTCAAGCGGTATCAGAGCGGGAGTTAGAGTTCTCTTTGGCTAGATAGCAGAGAGAAGAAGATACAATGTCGCCCAGAAGGGAGAGGCAGTCACCTGATTGGGAAGACAGGGATGCCCGAAGAAGGGGTAGGCCAGCAGGTAATGCTGAAATAGAGCGAGAGATGAGAGATCTCCGAGCCAGACTCGAAGAAATGGAGACTACCCAGAGACGTGGTGTTGGTGCCGCAGAGTTCAGTGATCCTGAGATCGAAGAGGAAGCTGGACATGCTGAAGAAGAGGTCACCGCAGAAGATGCCTCGACAGAGAGGTTGATCAGGGATATTTCGAGGATGAGCTCGAAGACTAAGATGGACATTCCCATTTATGAGGGAAGTCTAAATGCAGAGGATTTGCTGGATTGGATCCGAGCACTCGATACCTACTTCGATTACGAAGATATCGATGAGGACAAGAAGATAAGACATGCTGTCACGAAGTTGAAAGGACATGCAGCCTTATGGTGGGATGAACTGCAGGCAGAGAGACGTTCCCGAGGCAAACAGAAGATCAAAAGCTGGGATCGGATGATCGCCAAGATGAAGGCAAAGTTCATTCCGAGGGACTACCAGATCACTCTGTTCAGGCGCATGCAGAACCTGAGGCAGAAGTTGATGTCGGTGAGAGAATACAACGAGGAGTTCTACAGGCTCAACATCAGAGCTGGTCATCGGGAGAGTGATGATGAGAAGGTGGCCAGATACCTGAATGGTCTCAGGTATGACATTCAGGATGAATTGAGCATGGTTACCATTCGCACAGTTGAGGATGCATACCAGATGGCTCTGAAGGTAGAAGAAAAGCTGAGCCGCAAGCAAGGTCAGCGAGGGCGAGGAAGAAGTCAGCCCAAAGGCAAAGTTGTTTCCCCAGAGAGAGCTCAAAAGCCCAAGGAGGATTGGAGGAGACCTGAGGGAAAAGCTGAAAGAGGTGGAACCTCACAGTAGAGGCAGCAAAATTTTGAGCCAAGGAGACAGCACGATGATCAACAAGGAGGATATGCTGACGTGAACACATTTCCTCGAACCTGAGGTCGAGGCAGAGGTCGAGGAGGAGTTATCACATGTTTCACGTGTGGTAAAGACGGACACAAGGCCGTTGAATGTCCAGACCAGAAAATGGACGGAGGAAAATCTCACACCGCTGAGGCGTAGCAAAGGCGTGATGTCGAGAGCAAGGATGCTGACAGCGGTAGATCGTTGGGAACGCACAAAATTCTTTTAGCACCTGAGAAAGAAGTGGACAACTCAGTGCAGCGGAGCATACTGTTCAGAACGACTTGTACAGCCGAGGATAGGAAATGCAAAGTCATCATTGACAGCGGGAGCACCGACAATCTCGTTGCGATCGATATGGTTGAGAAATTGGAGCTGACGACAACTAAGCACCCGAGCCCATATAAAGTCTCGTGGTTACAGAAAGGACACTGAGTAAGCGTCACTAAACAATGCTTAGTTAAATTTAAAATTGGGAATTATCATGATGAGATTATGTGCGATGTTATTCCCATGGACGTGTGCCATATATTGCTGGGTAGACCATGGTAGTATGATAGGAATGTTGTTCATGACGGGAGGATGAACACATACACCTTAGAGAAGGATGGAAGAAGTCATAAACTGTTGCCGATAAAAGATAAGGAAGTAAAGCCTAAAACGAGCAGCATGATACTTCTCATGAGTGGAAAAGAACTTCTCACGGAGCTGGAGAAGGATGAAGATCCACAATTCTTTGTTGTCACGAAGCCGAGGATTGTCCTGACAAGCACAAGAGTGGATGACTTGTCAGAAGAGATTCAGCAACTACTGGGAGAGTTTGTTGATATCATCATGGATGAACTACCGCGTTCATTTCCACCGATGAGGAGTGTGAGTCATCATATTGACCTCATACCCGGAGCAAGTTTGCCAAACAAGGCAGCGTACAGGTTGACACCTCATGAGAATGAGGAAGTCAAAAGGCAGGTACAGGATCTGCAGGATAAGGGACTGGTCAGAGAGAGTCTGAGCCCGTGTGTTGTTCCGACCGTATTGAGTCCGAAGAAGGATGGAGGCTGGAGAATGTGTACAGAATCCAGGGCGATAAATAAGATCACCATCAGGTACAGGTTCCCATTGCCAAGAATGGACGACTTGATGGATTGCCTAAGTGGGGCGAATTATTTTTCCAAGATTGATCTCAAAAGCGTATATCATCAGATCCGGATGAGAGAAGGAGATGAATGGAAGACGACATTCAAAACAAACGAAGGTTTGTACGAATGGTTGGTCATGCCGTTTGGGTTGACAAACGCACCGAGCACTTTTATGAGGCTGATGAATGAAGTCCTACGGGAATTCATTGGCAAATTTGTGGTCATATACTTGGACGACATACCGATTTTCAGCAAGACAAGGGCTGAGCATTTGAGGCATTTAGCCATTGTGATGAGGAGGCTACAGCAGGAGAAACTACTGATAAATTTTAAGAAGTGCTCATTCATGCAGACAGAACTCGTATATCTGGGTTTTGTAATTTTGGCAAATGAATTGAAGATGGATCCTGAGAAGGTGGAAGTAATCAGGAATTGGCCATCGCCGAGGAATGTCTTTGAGGTAAGGAGTTTTCATGGACTCACTATTTTTTACAGAAAGTTCATTCGTAACTTCAGTGGAATTAGCGCCGCAATGATGGACACTGTGAGGAAGCGACATAAAAATTTTCAGTGGACAGCCGAGGCTGAGAGAAGCTTCAATCTGTTGAAGCGAAAGATAACTGAGCATCCAATCCTAGTGCTGCCTGATTTTTAGAAGACCTTCCAGGTGAAGTGTGACGCCAGTGGGTATGCTGTTGGAGGGGTTCTGAGTCAGGATGACAGACCTGTAGCATATTACAGTGATAAACTGGATGATGCGAAGCTAAAGTACTCCACATACGACAAAGAATTCTATGCCATCATCCAGACATTGAAGAAGTGGAGGCATTATCTCATACCCAAGGAATTTGTGATATACAGTGATAATCACGCATTGCAATTCGTAAGTCAGCAGGAAAAGATGAATCAGAAGAATGCGAAGTGGGTGGAATACATGCAGAATTTCACCTTTGTGATAAAGCACATTTCGGGGACTGCGAACAAGGTGGCTAACGCCTTGAGCAGAAAATGTTTATTGCTGCAGGAGTTCAGGATCAAAACACTGGGTTTTGAGAACCTGAAGGAGATGTATGCAGGTGATGCTGATTTCGGGGAAGCTTATGAGGCAGCCGAGAATCCGGTGCTCAGGGATAGGAGCCCATGGATAGATGTCTTGATACAGGATGGATTGCTATTCAAGGGAAATCAATTTTGCATTCCAGATTTCTCTATGAGAGAGAATTTGGTAAAGGAGAAGCACAGCGGGGGCTTAGCAGGTCATTTTGGACATGACAAAACATTCGCCAAGTTGAACGAATCGTACTTTTGGCCAGGGATGCGCAGAGATGTAAAACGGTTTGTTGACAGGTGCAGGATATGTCAACATGCAAAAGGTCAAAAGTAGAATGCTGGGTTATATCAGCCATTGCCCATACCCGAAAGGCCATGGGAAGCCATTAGTATGGATTTTGTGTTGGGTTTACCGAGAACTCAGATAGGAGTTGATTCCATCTTTGTGGTGGTGGACCGGTTTTCAAAGATGGCTCATTTCATTCCGTGTCATAAGACAAGCGACGCGACACACATCGCGAATATGTTTTTCAAAGAGATTGTGCGATTGCATGGATTGCCGAGGAGCATAGTCTCAGATCGGGATACCAAGTTCATAGGTCATTTTTGGAGGACGCTATGGAAGAAGCTGGGGACTGATTTGGCGTTCAGCTCAGCATACCATCCGCAGACATATGGACAGACCGAAGTAGTCAATAGAATCTTGGGGGATCTGTTGAGGAGCCTGGTGACAGAGCATCACAATAGTTGGGATCAAATCCTACCACAGGCCTAATTTGCGTACAACGATTCGGTGAATCGAAGTACAGGTAAGAGCCCATTCCAAATTTTGTATGGGACACAGTCAAGGGGAGTTTCTGAGCTCAGGGAGTCAGAACAGGCTGAAACTAGCAATGCGAGAGCTGAAGAGTTTGCCAAGGCGATGCAAGAACTTCACGTAGAGGTGAAGCAGCGACTGCAGAAGTCGAACCAAGAGTACAAGAGCAGAGCCGATCAGCGGAAGAGACAACTTCAGTTTGAAGTTGGTGATATAGTTCTGGCGCACTTAAGGAAGGAAAGGTTCCCAAGGGGAACGTACAACAAGCTCAAGATGAAGAAGATTGGACCATGCAGAATCCTGAAAAAGTATGGAGAAAATGCATATGATATTGAGTTGCCAGAGGGCATCGGGATATCTCCAATTTTCAACATTTCAGATTTATACCCATACAGGGCCAAGGAAGTAGACACTGGAACTGAGGAACCAGTGATTCAGTGGAAAAAACAATTACCAGTTGCACAGAAACCACAGATGGAGTGCATACTGGAGAAACGAGTAGGCAAGAAGACCAGGAGGAAGCAATATTTTGAGTACCTGGTGAAATGGAAGAACCACCCAGTGGAGGATGCCAGCTGGGAAATAGAGGCAGTTATACAAAAGCATGGACACACCGTGCAGCAGCTCATGGACAGGAGCCCATGAAATCTTTTTGAGCCGAGGAGTATGATGCAGGAGCATCTACGACTTAACCAAGCAAGCCAACGTGGAGGAAAGAGGAGAACAGCTGGACAGCACCAGCGCATACATTTTTGAATTACTTTGAAAAGATTGTTGCGTCGTCGTTTGAAGGAAGGAATTCAAAGCTGGGCGCCTTTGTATTGTAATATAGATAAGAAGGCATTTAATAGTTTTAATGCTGGTAGATAGGAGTTAACTGTAGATTAGACAGGTTTTACTTTCGAGAGGGAAAACGGAGTATAGACACCCTCCCTTGTATCATTGTAGAAGGACCATTAGATTATTCAGCATTAGCATTCTAAGAAGAGAAGAGCAGAGTAGAGAGCTTGTGGAGAACCTCCATGTACAGATATTGAATTAATAGGAAAGACCTTGATTCAATTCCATGGATGTGTTTGATCTCTGTGTGTTGTTGATATTATGCTTGTGCATGTTTGCTTCTTTTTATGCTTATCTTTTATATGTTGCATATGTGATTGCATACCAGGTTCGAAACCTGAGAGAATGAGTGAATGAGTTTCAATTGTTTCTCTGTTTGAGCCAGGAGATTCCTGCATAGAGTGTAGTGGAATTCCTCCGCATAGAGTGCGTTGAGGAGGCTAAACAGTTGGACTTTTGTTCTCGTTTTGTCCAGAGTGATTTGGGTTGTTTGAACCGTGCAGGTGAGTGCAGGTTGGATTGAATTCTCAGTGACAAGTCTGAGAAAGGAAAGGTCAGGTTGGTTGTAGCTGCGAGTGCACCAACCTGGAAGACTTCAGCACTGTTAAAAGTGATTGAAGGTAGAGCACAGGGAGCGTGTTCGAGAAGACCTCTGAAGAGAAGAGAAAGAAAGAAAGCTCAGGAGGGATAGTTTCTTACAGGTGTTGTGAGAAAAGACATCGGAGGAGCGTGGAAAGAATCGAGCCTTGGGAGCAGGAAGAACTCTTCAAGAGGAAGAGAATCGACGACTTGAACTTCTGGAAGAAAGAAATTTCCAAGCGCAAGTATAATCGATCTGCCATCGCGCATCGGCATAGTGGGGTTGGTGAGTGCAAGAGTTGCATGCACGTCTAAATCGCGAGTTGCGATCCCCCAATTTAACCGGAGTCGTCAATCGTTGGAGGGACAGGTGGCACAAGATCCCCAGGATTCGGGCTCGGCATTTCGACGTTTGCAAAGTCGAAAGGAGCACGGAGAAATCACGAGAGAGCAAGTTGTGACGGGTCCCACAGAAATTGCGTGGAGTATAGCACGTGGCATCGGCACCTCGACACTTGGGGTTCCGAAATACAAGGGCTCGGCATCGCGAGTGGCGATATTCCAAAGTATTGACCGTTGACCATCAGGGATTGGGATTTCGGTGTTTGATTGCACAAGGAAAGGGTTGCAAGCCTCGCAACATCGCGAGATCCGATCTCCCGATACAAGAAGAGAAGATTGTCGAGAAGACTGTGGGTAAAGAACTCTCAAGGGAGTTGGAAGAGCCGTTGACTCTTCGGGCCGAGTCATTGAAGGTCCTGGTGAGGGTGACCGGGCCGTCAAGGGCAGGTTGACGTCAATATAACTGGCTAAGTATTGGCCAAGATGAAGTTTTGATATCTATTTCAATAGTATTCATACTAGTATCTATCAATGGAGAAAGTTTTTGTATTTATTTGAATATTATTAATACTAATATATATTAATGGATTGTTTATGTTTCAAATAAAAATGATCTCCCAATTTTCAAGATGCTCTTTAGCTCACAAATTTCGTGGAAACCAGGAAAATTTTGGCTGCAAGATGTACATAGTGAAACAAGGAACATGAATTTGCATTGTGGTCTCAACGACATAAATTCCTTATCATCTATTCATCTTGTATTCATTGCAATGACATCAGAAAAACACGGCTCTCCATAAACATCAATATCTAAATTAAATTAAAGGCAATCAAAATTTGTTGTGACTTTAAGTAATTAAAGTAGGCTGCAAAATGTATATGAAGGAACACTAGACATATTTGTTCAATACCGCAAACCCAAACATAGCTTCCCAAGGTTTGCCTAAGAGGAATTTTTCTGTATTTTTTCTAATAGTATTGATATTAGTATATATGCAAGGATATTATCAAGTAGAACAAGCTGCAATTTATCCAACATACTTCACAGGAACATTGCGTCAATAGTTCAACTACCTTTTTGTAACTCATGAATTCAATCTATTTATGGAACCCAAAGAATGGGAGCAGAATGGGTCCTCCAATTTCTTTCTTTAAATACAGAGCCGACACCACATAAGTATGGCCTATGAAAAAGCATTTTTAAATGTAAAATGTAAAGAAAGAACAAACCAGGTTTTATTTAGATTCAAGTAGTGAGAAGCACAAAGAAAATCTTGTCCTTCATGCTTAATGACACAGGGGAAGAAGGTACAAAATACAATTGAAACAAATACCAGAAATTGGAAAATACTATTAAGAAATAAACCGAAATTATTCTCTATTCAAATAAGATGTGTTACAAAATACAACTGAGGCTATTTGTGACAATGATTGTGATTTTTCCTGCCATCGACCGATCAAAGGTATGTACATTGATGAAGCTTCTTCACACTTTTCTTGACATTCAAACTTTTTATTCGTAAAAACCGAGTCAAATATCAATTTTGGGTTTTATACTTAATCGGTGTTACGAAGTACATATTTCTTAGTATTTTGAATGCCTTGTTTCTTCCAGATATGGCCTGCTTGCAATGGCTTCTTATTCAACATTCCATTCTTTGTCAAGTATTAATTTCCTTCTGTCATTGAAAAAATGGGGTTTAAGGTGTTTTCTTTGCAATGTTCCTGAGCATTTACATCTGAGACACCTTAGAAATGTGATTTGGGCCGATTTCAAAGTGAACAGAGTTGTTTTATGTCACAACAGTTAAGGCAGGGGGAAAAAATTCAAGTATATAGTGATTGTTTGTTAAGAACCAAACATCAATATAGCATAGAAAAACCTCAGGAAAAGTACTCAACGCCTTGAAAAAGAGATAATTTTAGATAATAAGCCTCTTCGAGGGGGCACCTCCTTTTACCCCACTTAAATGTTCAATTACAAGATGAATCAAAATGAAAATGTCTCCTTGGTATATATAGGAGACTAGGAGGTATAATTACAACTAATGGCCTAAAGCCGACATAAATAAAATAACATTAGTAATCTAAATTACAACTAATGGCCTAAATCCAACATAAATAAAATAACATTACTAATCTAATATGCCCCAATTAAGGGGTAATGAGCCAATATTAGGGCTTAACATGCCCCTCCCCTTGAGACAAGTGTTGTCCGCAACGCTTGAGTAACTCTGGATGCTTCTGTATAAAAGACTCATCTTCCCAAGTTGAATCTTCAGCCGATAGTTTCCTCCATTTAATGAGATACTCTGAAATGGATCTATTCCTCAGTTGGCGAATTCTTGTGTCAATGATGGCTTCAGGCTCCAATATTATTTTTCCTTCCTCCTCAAGTTCCGGCAATATAGTTTGAACTGGGATCTTGTCACCTATAACCTTCTTTAAGCATGAAACATGGAAAACTGGGTGTACTCGTGAAGTTGCAGGCAACTCCAATTTGTATGCCATAGTACCAATATTTTGCAACACCTTATAAGGGCCATA